>JAJEJO010002875.1:136348-323111 GCA_020662805.1 Glaucomys volans
ACTATTATCAATAGCATAACGAGGAACACGCTTGCCCAAGTCTTTTTGTGAATATGTTTTCATTTCTCTTGGACAAACATCCAGGAATCAGACTGCGGGTCAATGGGTAACTTTATAAGAAACTGCCAAGCTGTTTTCCAAAGCAGCAGAAACATGTTTACCTTCCCACAAGCAGAGCTTCCTTTCATTTTGAACACAGGGAGGAATCCAATTCTACGTGAGCAAAAAAAGGATAATCAATGTTAACATAAACAATTATATCAACAATGCTGGGTGAAGTGTTCTCTGAAACTCTTGCAGTTTAAAGTGGACATGCTGGGTGGAAACACAGGAAACAGCTCATGAAGTCATAAGTTACACCCAGAGGTCGAAACAAAACAAGGTCATTCCTCACTGAAAGGAACCAGGGATCCTTGGAGGATGGCGATTCCAGATTTGGTACAAGGAGCCTGGTACTTCCATTGTATCAGAAAATAAGGAGGTGTCCAAAGGAAAGGGGAGAACTAGCACAAGGGACTCCCACCTTGCACATTTTGTTATGTTATCAACTGGAGATAATATTTCCAATACAGGTACAGTAATCTCCCCCTATCCACAGTTTTTTTTTTTATGGCAGTTTCAGTTACCATAGATAACTACAGTCTGGAATTATTAAATGGAAATCCAGAAAGAAACAATTAATACATTTTAAATTGTGCTCCAATCTGAGTAGCATGGTGCTTCATCCTACTTGGGAATATGAATCTTCCCTTTGTCCAGTGTATCCACACTGTATACACCACCCACCTGTTAGTCAGTAGCTGTCTTGATTATCAGAGTGACAGTTGAGGGATCTCAATACTTGTGTTCAATTAACCCTTATTTTACTTAATAGTGACTCTAAACTGTAAATTCAGATATGTTAAACAGAAGCTTTTTAAAAAAATAATATATATAGATTTGGGCACTACTTGGGGTTTTAAGCATCTACTGGGGGTCTTGGATAAAAAAGGACTACTGTGTCTAACAAAGGACTTGTGTCAAGAATGTACATAGAGAACTTTCACAAATTAATAAAAATAAAAATTGTAAAAATGGATGAAAGTCTCAAACAGGGGTTGAGGGTACAACTCTAAGGTAGAGTGTATGCTCAGCATGCGTGAGGCCCGGGGTTCAATCAGCAGCAAACTTACCTGAACCAGAGATTCACATAGCCACTGTGAAAGTGAAGATGTCCAAATACCCAATAAGCATTTACAAAATGATTAGCATCAGTTGAAAGGATGAGAAGAAATGGCTTGTCTTGACCTAAAGCTGGGGGTGGCTTTACCAGCTTCTATCTATACAAGGTGTCATCAGGTTGTACGCTGAAGCTCTGTCCTTGTTGGGAATGTTCAATCTCATTTAAAACATTTCAAATGAAGCTTAGTGATACTGAAGCAATAGGCAGGAGTGCAGATGGAAAGCTCTTTCCTAAGAATGCCAGCTGCCAAGTGGTGGGAAGAATAAGGGGACTGGGAGCCCATTGGCAGGCCCGAAGCAGCCACCAACTCAGGCGAGGGTCATCGGCGGCGACCAAGGACACAGGTGAAGAGCAGCTGGTGAACTCGATTTCCTTAGGCTGCTTGTTAAGTATGAAGGAGAGGCCATCGACGGGAGAGAACCTGGGCACAGCTGTCAGCAAAGTGGTCACCAATGTTCAGCCTTAACAACAGGACCACTTGGCATCTTGAACTCTTGACGAGATTTAACAAGAGTCATTTCACAACTGTGTAGATTTCTTACCAAAAATGCTACGTCAAGAGAAAAGACAGACAAAATAGCTGCCCTGGACTCCCCAAAATATTAGTGTCATGAAAGACAAAAGGAGGTGGAAAGATCATTATTATTATTGTTGTTGTTATTATTATTATTATTTTGGTACTGGGGATGAACCCAGGGTTTCTTAACCACTGAGCCACATCCCCAGCCTTTTTTATGTTTTATTTGAGACAGGTCTCACTGAGTTGCTTAGGATCTCACTAAGTTGCTGAGGCTGGCCATGAACTCACAATCCTCCTGCCTCAGCCTCCCAAGCTGCTGGAATGACAGGCAGACTCCACTGCACCCAGCAGAGAGATCATTCTTGACTGAAGGAGACTGAAGAGGCAGGATTGATAAGGCAGCATGTCACCACTATGGGAAGCTGGACAGGGGAGCTGCAGATGGAGTCTGGGGATCCCTGTGGGTAGAAGAAGCTGTGTTGGGCAGCATTCTCATTTCAGATTAGGTTTCTCAGGTCGGATATATCATGGTAATGTCAAAGACAGTATTCACTCTCCTAAAAGACACTCGATGATTAGTCATATGCAAGAAAGAAAACACCATAGAGATTCCTCAAAAAATCAAAAACAAAGTCACCACATGATCCACTGGTTCCCTTTGGGGATTGCTGTGGCTTGGGTGAGGGTCCCCCAGAGGCTTGGTTCTAAGCCTGTGGCACCACTGGGAGGTGGTACTAAGTGGGAGGTCTTCTGGTCATTAGGGCTGTGCCTGTGTAGGGGATATTGGGACCCTAACCCCTTCCTCTTTCATTCCTGGCTGCGAGATGAATGTGCTTCCTCTGCCGGTGCTCCTACCAAATGTACTGCCTGGCCACAGACCCAAAAGCAATAAGGACAATAACTGTGGACTGGAATCTCCAAATCTGTGAGCCAAAATAAGCCTTTCTTCTTAAGTTGATTCTCCCAGGTATTGGTTATAGTAACAGAAAGCTGACACAATTATATGTCTAAAAGAATGGAAAACAGGATCTCAAAGAGATATTATCCCATCCATGTTCACTGTAGCATTGTTCAAACAGCCAAAAGGTAGAAGCAACTTAGTCATTGACAGATAAATGGATAAAGAAAGGTGGTACTTACACACAATGGAATATTATTCAGCCTTAAAAAGGGAGGAAATTCTGACACATGCTACAAAATGGGTACACTTTCCAGGATGTTATGCTAAGTGAAATAAACTTGCCACAAAAGACAAATGCTACATGGTTTCGCTTATATGAAGTATCTAAAGTAATTAGAATCTTAGAAACAGAAAGGAGTATGGTGATTGCCAGGGGCTAGGGAGAGTTGGAAGAGGGGAATTGCTGAGGTTTTGTTTTTAGTAATTTTAAAATTTTTTAATTATAGATTACACTAGAATGTATTTTGACATATTATACACACATGGAGTGTAACTTCCTGTTCTTGTGGTTGTACATGATGTGGAGTTTCACTGGTCATGTGTTCATATATGAATATAGGAAAGCGATGGCCAATTGATTCCACTGTCTTTCCCATTCCCATCCCCCCTCCCCTCGCGTCATTCCCCTTTGTGTGTTAGTGTCCACATATCAGAAAGAGCATTTGGCCTTTGGGTTTTGGCAACTGGCTTGTTTCACTTAGCACAGCATTCAGTTCCAACCATTTACAGAAAAGGTCATAACTTCATTCTTCTTTATGACTAATATTCCACTGCATATATACACCACATTTTCTTTATCCATTCATCCTTTGAAGGGCACCTAGGTTGGTTCCATAGCTTAGCTATTCTGAATTAAGCTGCTATAAACATTGGTGTGGCTGTGTCACTGTAGTGTGCTGATTTTAAGTCCTTTGGGTATATGTCGAGGAGTGGGACAGTAGAGTCAAATGGTGGTTCCAGGGAATTGCTGTTTAATGGATACAGGGTTTCAGTTTTGCATGATGAAGAAATTATAGAGATCTGTTGTACAACAGTGTGCTTAGAGTTAATGCTACTGTACTGTACACTTAAAGATGGCTAAGATGGTGACTTTTATGTGGCCCCTGAATGGAAAACTACCCAGCAATGAAAAGGAAGAAATGATGCATGCAACACTGATGAATATCAAAGCCATGATAGTTAGCACGGGGAGGGAGGAAAGTCAGCAGCCCAAGGGAAGCTTTTAGTGCAATAAAATTGTTCCATTCCTTGATTGTCATCATGGCTACATGAGTCTATACAGGCCTTAAAACTCATGCAACTGCAGAAGGAAGAAAGGAAGGTGGGAAGGAGGGAGAGAGACTGTGTGGTGGATCTGGAATGTCTCCCCAAAAGCTCATGATCCCCAGTATGGCAAGGTTCAGAGGTAGGGCTTTAAGGCAATGATTAGGGCTCTGACCTCACAGCTGAATGGACTACTGGGTGGCAATTGTAGGCAGGTGGGGCATGGCTGGAGAAGTAGGTTACTGGGGGTGTGGATGTAACGGTCCCTGTGCCCTTACCCCCACCCCAGCTGCCATGAGCTGAGTGGCCTTCCTCTGCCAAGCCCATCCACCATGGTGCTCTGCTTCGCCTCAGGTCCAAAGCACCAGATCAGCCAACCATGGAATGAAACTTCTGAAACCAACAAGCCAAAATAAATCTTTTCTCCTCTAAGATGTTCTTATTAGGTATTTTGGTCACAGTAACAAACAAGAACTAACAGAGATGGAGAGAGAAGAGAAAGAAGAATGAGGACATAGAAGAGCAACAAGAGAAGGAAGAGGAGGACAGAAGCATCAACTACTATGCCAGACACATCACAGTGGTGGTCACACAGGTATCACCTTTGTAAGCTCACAGAGCACTAAGCAGGGAAGTTTATTGTATGGATACTTCACTAAAGTTGATTCTATAACTGTCTAAAAATTATTTTAAAAGACTTGTAAAACTGGCAAACATCTGGAAACAGAGTCAGGATAACAAGGATATGAAGAAACAATATCAGGAAAGAACAAAGGAACACAACTACAGACAAAACAGACGAAAATGAAAATAAAGATATATTGAACTTATTGACAAAAGATACATTTTTAGAAACAGCTAATCAAAACTTTCAAGAAGAAATAGAAAAATCTGACTAGCCCCTAAAAACAATTAAAACACACCCTATAAACACAATAATTCCATTTTAACAGGTGGATGGAACTAAACATTCAAGGAATACAAATTCTTTCAGAGGTGGGAAAAATGATTACATGGGGTAAGTCTCAGGATTCATGATTCTTCAACACCAAAAAATATATCAAGGCAATTTACCACGTTAGTGAAGAAAACCAAGGTGCAGATTTTACTACTGTTTAAGAAAACTTATTTTACTAAGATATAAAAATCCCATTCCATTGGATCCACAGTCATTTTTATTGAGGTACACCATCACAAAGCATGTGATGTAAATGATCACATCAATAATTTATGCAGCACTTGATAGCCTACAAATCACTTTTGTATCCATTTTCTACCTAATTCTAACCACTGCTAGGTAGCTACATTAAACGTGTGTGTGTGTGTGTGTGTGTGTGTGTGTATGACAAATTACAAAGGGTGAAGTGACTTGTCTCGAATCTCAGTTATTTTCATTCTTTCTTTTCTTGGTTCTCTATGATCTCATGTATCAAATTAAAATAAAGATAGGCACATACAGATAATGCATAATTGGGGAAAATCCAAAATTGAAAACTTAATTTTCCAGTGGTTCTCACATGCTCTTTGGACAAAGATACAAATGAAAAATGTGAGCACTACAGTTGATATTCTTGGCCACATCTGTCTTTCCTTCTCAAGGTGTCATCTACTATTACACATGGGTGTTTCCCAACTCAGAAAGTTTAGGTCCCTCCAGGGCAGATGAAGCAGCTGTGGTTTCCAGCTTTCCAGTGGGCATCTGATCCTGGGGAACCAGGGAGCACTGCTCTCGGGGCTCATTTATCAGGGGATGTGCATGGCCTCTGTGCACCCCAGACCTTTGGATTATGCTTGACACAACTCAATGTGCTGTTTCAGTGTCCAGAGCAAGGCTGAGGGAAAGACAGAGGGGTGCTTCCCCCTTGCCCTCTCTCTAAACAAAGTTGAAAATCCTGGATGCCCCATACAATCCAAACACAAGAAGGTTCTAAAAGGGCGATGAGAAGGGACTGGCTAGGGATCAGGAGCCCGAGGACACCACAGCAGTGAGCTCTTGGGACTCTTCTCATGTCTTCTTTCCCAATCTGCATTGTGGAGAGGCTGGCAAACCAGAAATACCAACAGCCATGGCTTTGTAAAAGATGCAAGAAAAATCTATCCTTTCTAGCAAAAGAGCAGCCCAGCAAGATGGAAGACTTTCAGGCCCTATTCTTAAACAAAGAATGCAGGAGAAAATTGTAGCCCTAGCCCCACCCACAAAGATGGAGCAGGAGCTTATACTTCTACCCTCTCCAGGCCTTAGCAGGCTCCTCATCCCTCCACCCACCCTGGGGTGGTGTCAGAGAAGGTCAAAGGGACAGATTTTCTGTCGAGTCCTCACCCTGGCAGTCTTAGTGGAGATCATGTGGGAAGACTTGGCTTCCACCTCTACCCAAGATGTCTCCCCCTGTCCTTGCTGGTATCAGTGGGCCTTGTGGAGTCAGGGCTATGCCAGTGCCCAACAGTGAGGAGATCACCCAGCCCACAGGGAGCAGCCAGACATCCCTAACCTTCCCAGTAGGGTGGTATCTGCAGAGGCCTGGGGGGGAGATGTGAATCCCACTCCTACCTAGCAGCATTGACAACCCTGACCCTGGTCAACAGAGGCTCATGATAAAACTGGACTTGTAACACCAGCTTAAGGTAATGAGGCAGCACCCCCAGCTTCTTCACTAGTGGAGGCAGAGGAGGCCTGTGGAAAGAGAAGGCTTAAATAGATATGGAGTCTCACAAACCTCAAAATGTCCAGATTCCCATACAAAACCACTCATCACACCAAGAGCCAAGGAAATCCCAATTTGAATGGAAAGACAGTCCACAGATGCCAACCTACAGAGATGACATTGGACATTAGAATCGACTGATACAGATTTTAGGGCACAAATTAAAAAAAAAAAGTTTCAGGAAAGAATAATGAAATGGAACTGAAAAAATACAGTAACTGTAGTAAAATTCAGTGATAGCCTGTAAAGCACAATGGAAAGGACAAAGGGAAGAACCTCTGTGAACCTGAAGAACAGAAAAATGTCTAACAACAGAACCAAAGACAGGATTGTGAACAACAGACAGGGTTACTGGACTGAATTGTGCCCCCACCCTGAATTCTTTACACTGAGGCCCTGTCCTCCAATGGGACTGTATTTGGAGAGAGATACTTAAGATTAAAAGACGTCATAGATGTGGGGTCCTGGTCCAGTAGGTTTGGTGGCCTCATGAGAGGAAGGGACATCTCTCTCTCTCTCCACACACATGTACTGAGGTAAGGCTACATGAGGACACAGTGAAAAGGCCCCATCTTCAAACAAGGAAGAAAGCCCTTACCAGGGACTGAAACCTGCTGAACCTTGCCTTTGGACTTCTGGCCTCCAGAACTGTAACACATTTCTTATTTGAGTCAGCCAGTCTATGGCATTTTGTTATGACAACCTGAGCAGACTGATTTTGGTAGCCGAAAGTGGGATGCTGCTAGCAAATACCTAACAATACGGAAGTAGCTTTCGAACTGGGAGCTGGGTAGAGGCTAGAAGATTTTTTTTTTTTTTTTTTGGTACTGGGGATTGAATCCAGGTGCACCTGACTACTGAGCCACATCCCCAGCCCTATTTTGTATTTTATTTAGAGACAGGGTCTCACTGAGTTGCTTAGGGCCTCGCTAAGTTGCTGAGGCTGGCTTTGAACTTGAGATCCTCCTACTTCAGCCTCCCAAGTGCTGGGATTAAGGCGTGCACCACCACGCCCGCCTAGAAGAGTTTTGAGGTACATCCTAGACACACAGAATTTGAAGGCCATGCTGGTGAGTCTTGGTGGTTAGATGGTAATGAAGAACGTTACTGGAACTAGAGGAAATAAAGTTCTTTTTATAAAGTTGCAAAGGACTTGTCTGAACTGTATGTTAGTGTTTCATGGGAGGTGAAATTTGGGAGTGATGAAATTAGATATTTAGCAGAGATTTCTAGGCAAAGTACTGAAGGTATAGCTTGAGGCCTTGCTGCTTCTAGGAAGAAGTAACAGGAAAGATAAATTATGGAATGCTAAGCAAGAAGAAATCTGAACATGAAAGATTTGGAAAATTCTATTCATATGCAAAGAATGAGAGTTTATTAGGAAGAAGGAACCAAGGATGTGGCTGAAGGACCATTTGACAGAGTTCCTGGATGTTACTCAGCCATTTCACCTTGGTTTCACAAGCAGACATCTTCAGATGGAGCCTTAGGGCAAGACTGCCCTGCAGAGCCTTGGGGGTGTGGCCATCTGGCAGAGCTGCAGGGGCAGGGCTGCTACTCCAGTGGGTCCAGAGACAGTGCATCAAGCTAAAGGGGATTATCTTCAAGTCTAAGGATCTAATGGGATTTGCCTTGCTAGGTTTAGGACTTGCTTGGAACCCATTACCTATTCCCTCTTCCTTGTTTCTCCCCTTTGGAACAGAAATGTTGCCTGTATGCCTGGCCCACAAATGTATTTTGGAAGCACAAAACTTACTTGGTTTCATAGGTTCACAGCTGGGGAGGAATTTTGCCTGAGGATGAATCTCAAGTCTTATTCATACCTGATTTAGGTGATATTTAGATTAAAATTTGAACTTTAGACCTTATAGTTGATGGAATGAGTTAAAGCTTTGGGGGCATTCTACATGCATGGACATGAACTGTTGGGGGGAGGTGGAAGTGGGATGCTATGGCCTGAGGTGTCTCTTCTCTAGAACCTGTATGTTGAAGCCCTAAGCCCCAATGACACTGCATTTGGAGAAAGGGCTTTTAGGAGGTAATAAAGGCTAGGTGAGGACCTAAACATAGGGTCCTAACCTGAGAGGATTGGTGGCCCTAAAAGAGGAAGATACTCTTTCTCTCTCCCAGTCCAAGCATTGAAGAAAGTTCATATAAAGACAGAACAAGAAGGTAGCCACCTGCAAGCCAGGAAGGGAACCCTAGCTAGCAGTGGAGTCAGATGGACCTTGATCAAGACCCCCTAACATGCTGAACTATGGGAAACAAACTTCTAGAGCCACCTAGTCAGTGGAGTTTTGCAGATCAGGCAGACGAGGCAAAAATCGACAAAACAAAAAAAAAAAAAAAAAAGAAAAAAGAAAAAAGAAGAGGGAGGGCAATGGTCTGAAACTGTATTTTGAAGAAATGATGGCTGGAAATTCCCCAAATTGGCAAAAGACATAAATGCACAGATTAAAGCAGCTCAAAAAACTCCAGGGCCCACTCAAAGAAATCCACACCAAAACACAACACAGTGAAGCTTCTAGAAATTCAAAACAATGCTGTCAAAATAATGTTTCCAATAATAACCTTCAGAATTTCAATTAAATATGTCATACATAAAGAGGTCATTTGGCTTGAATCAAGAGAAAAACAGTGAAGGACAAATATTTCAAAGTCTTTTCAAGTTTTTCACAATCTAATATGCAATGTCAGTGCAAGTTTACAATTAAGTTTTACTATGGTATAAAAAAATCTAAGGTTAAAAACTACCAACAACTGAGGTAAATCCTTATAAATAAACATTCTCAGGTAACTCAGATAGGTTAAAAAAGACTGAACACATCAAAGGTCTCTTCTGTTTTCTCCTTTTTGAGGTGGAGGCCATGACCCTTGGAATGAACTTGATTCTCGGTAGGGGACATCTCAATAAGCAAAGTCTGAAGGATGGAGGAGCAGCAGGGCCCCCAGGCCACCATTCCTTAGCTTTGGGGTAAGGGTGCCTTCACAGAAACTGTGACACACCAACGAGCAAACACCAACGAGCAAGCTGAATGCTGCTCCTGGCTGTGAATGCTTAGTTAAGCTGTTGTCTCAATCAGCACTCCTTGGGCTCTCTCCCTGTTCTCTCCATCTTGCTCCTTTGTATCCTTGAACTTAGGGCTGAAGGACAACTTCTGTTCCTCCACCACCCTGACCTTGGACAAATTCACTGTGAATATCCATCTCTAATTTCTACCCCTGCAACTTACCACTGATCTCTTTAGGACTCTTCCTCTTAGCATTATGAGATGACCCAGTCCAGCCGAGATGCCCCCACTCCCCCGTGGCATACCCTATTTCTCTCTTGAGCTGGTAGTTTACATACACATTAGAAATAAACTTCCCACTTCTATGTCCTGCATCAGAGAATCCACAGGAGAGAAAAGCTCTACAAGTGTCAGGAGCCACAATACCCTCCATTAGGACATCTTAAAACACGTAAAACCTCTCTTTAGCAGTCTAGGTAAGCTAGGTCCACATCAACAATGACATTTTAAAGTCAACTTATTTATGGTCCTCACAGCATGCCTAGTAAACTCAGTAAATACACCCTGATGTGCATTCACCCAGTATGGATCCTCTTCTGTTGGCCGAAGGCTGGATGCTCATTAAGGGCCGCTGCATGTTCCTTCGTTTTCCCTCCAGCATGTGTTTTCTGGTGCTGAGAAAGGGAGGAGCTCTGGCTGAAGGCCTTCCCACAGGCCTGGCACTTGTAGGGTCTTTCTCCAGTGTGAGTTTTCTGATGTTTTGTGAGAGATGAGCTCTGGCTGAACGCCTTCCCGCAGTCCTTACACTTGTAGGGCTTCTCTCCAGTGTGTGTCCTCTGATGACGAATGAGCGCTGAGCGGTCACTGAAGGCTTTGGCGCAGTCGGTGCACTTGTAGGGCTTCTCCCCGGTATGAGTCCTCTGGTGCTGGGTCAGGGCGGAACAATAGCCGAAGGCCTTGCCACACTGGCTGCACTCGTAGGGCCTCTCCCCAGTGTGAGTCCTCTGGTGCTGGATCAGGCCTGAGCGGTCGCTGAAGGCCTTGCCACACTCGTTGCACTTGTAGGGCTTCTCCCCAGTGTGGATGACCTGGTGCTGGGTGAGGAAGGTGCTCTGGCTGAAGGCCTTGCCACACTGGCTGCACTCATAGGGTCTCTCCCCAGTGTGGATGCGCTGGTGCTGGGTGAGGTAGGAGCTCTGGTTGAAGGCCTTGCCACACTCGCCACACTCATAGGGCCTCTCACCAGTGTGGATGATGTGATGGCGGATAAGGGCTGAGCGGTGGCTGAAGGCCTTCCCACACTCATGGCAGGTGTAGGGCTTCTCTCCAGTGTGGATTCTCTGGTGCAGGGTGAGGTGAATGCTCTGGCTGAAGGCTTTGCCACACTCCTGACACTCGTAGGGCTTTTCTCCTGTGTGGATTCTCTGATGCAGGACAAAAGCTGAGTAGTAACTGAAGGCTTTGTCACACTCGTCGCACTTCCAAGGTTTCTTCCCTGCACACATCCTCTCATGCCTGATTATATCTGAATTTTGTTTCAAGTTATTTTCAAATGAATCAAAATTATGAAGTCTCTCTCCTTGTTGCTGGACCAGTAATGACCGCCGACTCAGATTCCTTCTAAATTTATCACATTGGTAGCTTCTCTCTCCAGAAAGTTTCTTCTGAGTGACAACTTCTTGAATCAAATGTTTCTCATGGTTTTCCTGCTGACTCTCTAGAGAGTCTTTATGTCCACTGGAACCTTCCTTTGGAAATCTTTCTATCAACACCCCAGGCACTGATTCCTCTTCAGCAAAGTCCTTTTCTGGAGTTAGCTCCTTGCTTTCTGGAATGGTCTCCCAATCTGAAAGAAGTGAAAATACACAGGCATCATTTCCTATGCCAAGAGACAAGTAACTGTTGTGGTCAAGAAATAATAAACCAATAAACAATGCTTTCAGGAAGCAAATGAACTTCAAAGCTCTCAAAAGTAGCCTTTTGATCTTGAGGAATGAGAATACAGGTGACTGGGAAAGAAGTACAGTGACATAAAGAGAGAGGGAGACAGGCACTCAACATTCTTCTCTGCAGCAGAGTAGGAAATGAAGAAGAATAACACTAGGAGACTAAAAAGAGGCGACGTGGGAAATAGTGGACCAGAAAAAGGGTTTGCAAGCACGGAGCTGGGATCAAAAAAAGATGGTCTCCCAGATATTCCTGACAGTGCCCATCTCTCCAGAACCTCTCACTGCCTTCACAAGGAAGGCCACCTTCAGCCGATCTCTTTGCCACTCACTTTCTCCCATGCTATTATGTCCCGTCACTGCTAACAGGCTCATCTCTCAAAAACATCTTACATAAACATCTGCCAAGATTTCAAGATGTCACTGTTTCTGGAACCTAGCATTCCATGTGGTCTAGATTTACAAACTGAAATTTAAAGCTTAGTAATGAGGAAGATACTGACCATCTCTGACTGCTTACCATTATGCGACACCTACCAAACAGGAGGAGGGGTAGGGGAAGGGAAGAAGAGAAGGAGCAGCAAAAAAGCAGTGTATGGTGAGGAGGTCAAAGTCCCCTGTGCTCAGATTGGCCCCTGACCTGTTGGGTTACCTGCCCCAAGATCTTGGGCTTCCAAGTAAAGGTGAAAAACTTCACTGTTCAAAATGTTTAAAGACTTCCAGGCTTCAATGGTGCTATTGTTTAGATATGGTGTGAGTGTATTCTCAAGGGTTCACATGCTGGAAGCTTGGTCCCCAGTGTAGCAGTGTTGAGGTGATGGAACGCAAGAGGTGGGGCCTAATGAAAGGTAAGCAGATCACAGGCACCTCCCTTGGAAGGGGATTATTGCTGGTCACAAGGAAAATGTATGAGTTCCTCTAGGAGCAGGTCGCTATAAAGTGAGGCCAGCCATGTGTTTGACACAAGCTTTGATCCTTTCCATTTCTTTACCATGTTATAATGCAGCCAAGGGGGCCCTCACAAGTAAGGAGTAGATGCTAATGCCATGCTCTCAAATCTCCAGAACTGTGAGCTAAAAGAACCACATTTCTTTATAAAGTACCCAGCCTCAGGTATTTTGTAATGGCAATACAAAGTGGACTAGCATGAATGGTCATTACTATCCAACTATGTCTCTAAATGAAGTGAATCTATTAAACACAATACTATAAACTACATATCATACTCAGGGAAATGCCTTGTATTTTAAAGGATAAATAGGTAGTAAAAATTTAAAGACTTTTAATGGACTTCAAGTAAGCAAAGCGGAAAAATTTAAACCCCAAATATTTGTGGAGAACATATGGGCAGTGGAGGACACTGAGGAACTTTTCCTTGTGGTATTAATGATACAACCTGGAGAACAAAGAAGGCAAATAATCTAGGCAGGTGGACTAACAAAGGCCTTGAAAATAGGTACAGAAATACAGCACTGGCAGAGAAAGCAACTCGCTTGGGAATCTAGCAATGTCAGGCTGCCTCAAGTACACAAGGATCAGATTAAAGAAGTGTAATCAGTCAATAGTCTATTGCAGTGATCTAGTTTGAGAGAACTAAAAGGTCAAATCCATGACATCTTAAAATAAAATGTTACTAGTATTTAATCAGTGGCATTCACTTGGGGTTGGGGGTTTAATTCAGTGGCACAATGCTTGCCTAGCAGGTGCAAGGCTCTGGGTTCAATCTTCAGCATCATAAAATGGGGCCGGGAGCAATAGTGTTCACTTGCAAAGCATACAGCCAAGTACCATTCTAAGTGTGGTTTTTTTTGTTGTTTTGTTTTGGTTTTGGTACTGGAGTTGAACCAGGGGTACTTAACCATATCAAAAGCTCTTTTTATATTTTATTTAGAGACAGGGTCTTGCTGAGTTGCTGCCTTGCTAAGTTGCTGAGGCTGACTTTGAACTTGCAATCTTCCTGCCTCAGCCTCCCCAGCTGTTGGAATTACAGGTGTGTGCCACTATGCCCAGTCTGTTCTAAACATTTCTCTTAGACTATTTCATTTTCCCCTTACCACAATCCTAGTTAAGTGCCATGATAATCCTCTTTTTTACAGTTGGAGAATTGAGTCACAGAGAAGATAAGTTTCTTGTTAAAGATCACAGAAAAATTGAGTAGCTAAGATGGGCTTTGAACCCAGAAGACTGGTTCTGAAGTATGCACTCTTACCCACCATGCTACGCTGCCTGCCTGGATAACAGGAATGCAGGGAAAAGCCAGAGATCAATTTAGAGTCACTGGCCTAAGACTCAAAAAAGCACCAGCATCCTGCAGAGATAAAATAGCATGTATGAAGAACCCTGACTTAAAGCCTTCTCTAAGCAAATTCAAGCAAGTTACTTGCAAACATTACAATGTTAACTTCATTTTTACCATACTTGGGGGAAAGAATTGGTTTGAAAGAGTGGTAAATATTTACTCACTAAAATATTCAAATTCAGACTTTATAAACAGATTACCACTCTCAGAGCTGGGCTGTGGCACAGGAGAGGCCAGGACTTCACTTCAGCATCACTGTGGGTCTAGGGAAACCAGGACAGCTCCTCCACAGGCCTTTCCACGACCACCTGTGTTTTATTTCCACTGTTCCCAATGCTCACTCACCTGGACTGGCTGCTTTTGAGACTTGTCTCTCCAGCTCCTCCCTACACTCCAGCTGAGAGATCACATCAGGCTTGGAAATTGGAAGTCCTGTTCACAGGGAAAGGAAGGGGAGTCTGGTGAGGAGGCCAGTGTTAGCTCCTTGGTCTTAAAGGAAGGCAGCATGAGAGAGGGAGGTCAACACTGCACTTCCTCCCCAGCAATGCTCAGAAGGTCAGGAGACGGATAAGCGGGGTATTTAAGATTGGAACAATCCAGTCACTTGTTTTTATCTCTTCCTATTAAAGAATAAGCACCATTTTCTGAAGATTAGTTTTCACTAGAACTCTGTCCTGACATCCTTGGTCAAGGAGCAGAGGAGGATTCTACAGGACCAGATAATGAAGGTGTCCATTTCTGATGCTGGGAGTGTTAGAACTATATCCTAAAACAAAATAAAACAAAACAAAACCAGGCCTTACAGAAATTAAGACTCTTTGAACCCAAGGACCTCTGAGCTCTAGGAACCGAGGAAGCCCAAGCACCACCCTAGGTGAATTCACAAGGGGCAAGGGAATCCTCCATACCCAGCAGGACCAGATTGCGATGCTTCTCAGGTTTATCTCCTGGAGGAGCAGTCAGCTGCCCCCACTGGGTGAGAGCCTCAGCCACAAACGATTCCTGAAAACACAAACACATGGTGTTTCCCAGTGGTGGACCTTCTTCCAAAGGATTCGGGGAAGGACCCAAACTGACAGCATAGGAGGAGGAGACAGGAAGGCTAAGAAGGTGAGACAAATGATTCTGCCATCCCTTCCAACACAAAGGTTCTCTGACCCATGTATAATCCACAGACTCACCGTATCCACCGTGCACCAGACCTGCATGTCACCAGAGGCAGGCAGGAGAGCGAGCGCCTTCGGTGTGCAATCTGAATGGACAGCATTCCTAGTTCTCTATCATTAAGTTAAATTAAGGACTGCAGAATCCCTTACTATTAGGGTAAGGGAAGAAAATATAATTATGAATTTTAAATTTTATTTATATTATGACTTTTTAAATATAAGAAGTTCATGAAATATGAACTATTTTTCTAATTTTTTTTTAAGAATAAACTCATCCAATATATATTAAAAATTAAGACGTCTGCTTCATGTATATTCAAGCTCAAATTACAATGGAAGTTCCTAACATGTTCTTGTCATTGCCCACAAGTGCCTATGGCCTGGTCCCCTGCTCTCTACCTCCTTGTGCTCTTCCCACACTCTGTGCTCCAGCTGGTTGCTTTTTGAAATGTGTGCCTCAGTCCCTGTTAACCCTCCCTGATGCTTCCTATCCTGAATGTTCTCCCCTCTGCACCATCTTCTCAGCTATTTGAATCTCAGTATTTCATATGCCAACTCAGGGTCACCTCCTCAAGGAAGGCTTCCTCCATTCTGGCTGTAGCACCGTGCTCCTTCCTTTCTTTTGGGTACACACACTGAATATACTCTGTGATTAACATCTCTCTGGTCCACTAGATGGCAAGCTCCACAGAGCAGAGGCAAGGTCTTGTTTTGCTTATCAAAGCAAGCCTAGAACCTCCCACAGAGCAGGAACTCCATAAATGTCTGCTGAAGCGTTGAATGAAAGAAGGAACAAATGAATAAGAATTAGCAGAAAGAAGTTTAAAAAGGGTACTTTATAAAAGTATGCATGGGAGGAAAGGTGGAGAGGGAACAGAGGTCTATCTAACACTGAAACACTGCAAGAATGTTTACCCTAATCTTCATCTGGATGACAGGCATCAAGTTTAGCTTGTCTGCTAAAATGTGAGAAGAGGGAGCAAGACAGGTGATACGCTCCTTTGAATCTGTTTACTGCTAATTAGACAAATGCATAATCATTTTTTCTAATCTAGTAAGGGAATTTCTATACACTATCCTGAGACACACTGTAACACAGACCAGCCCCTGGGTTGCTAGCAAAAGAATAAGTCTCTCCCTTCTTTGAACTACCTACCACTTTTGTCACAGACCCGGAACATACACCCAGGCATGATTTAACAATGATACAGTCTGAGAAATGTGTGGTGAGGCAATCCCACAGTGGAGCAAACATCACAGAAGGTTATTAAAGAAAATGATGCCATTGTAAGGGATACAATCCTGCAGGGCAGGCCTTCCATATGTGGTCTATTGTTGACTGAAACATCCCATGTGGCGTGTGACTATACCTGAACAGTTAAATTTGTGTACATTCAGCATTCTAATGAATATGACATAGTCCTCTCTTCAAAAACAACTGATAAAGCAATGCACAAAATGAAATGAAGTTAAAAAAACTACATACTTTGAAAACAGCCTGGCTAAAATAAACTGTTATTCTAACACTTGAAGTATGAAACACTACACTTTTTTAAGGGCATATGTCTTAGAAGTGATCAATACAAGCAATATAATTTGTACAGTTTTCTTTCTTCACAAAAGTCCAACACCAACAGACTAATCAGCAGTTCCTTTCAAACTTTGGCTCCCCAAGAAAACATTAGCAAGCAAACTCCTTTAAGAGCATTCACTGAGGCTGAGGGCACAGGCAGCCCAGCTAGATACTGCCCAGCAGATGCTGCTGACCTCCTCACCCCTATTCCTTCTGAAAGTGATCTCAGAGATCAAAATCCATACTAGTATTTTCTTCCACCACTGTACATGGATCATGAGCACTTGTATGCTCTGAAGTCTGACTTCACACAGACAAGTTGTCCCAGGTTCTGTACGGAAGGGGCTGCAGATCTCCCAGTATCCTAGCTAGATTCTACAGAGGCATCTTTACTCATTTTCTCTCTTCAATTATGACATGTTTCATCTTTGTGTGTGTGTCAGGTGAGGGCAGGATTTACTAGGGACTGAACTCAGGGGTGCTCTACCACCAGCTACTCTCTGAGTCCATTTTATTTTTTATTTTGAGACACCATCTCACTAAGTTGCCCAGGTTGCCTGGAACTTGGGATCCTCCTGCCTAGCTTTCCAAGTACTTCCCAGAATTGCTGATATTATAGGTGTGCACTACCACACCTGGCTTGACCTGTTTCATCTCGCTGGGTCTTCATGGGCCTATCTGCCTTTGGAATAAAACTCAGCATAGATTTTCTTGTGATTTGACTATAATGCATCCACATTTCCCTCACCACAATATAGCTTACCCCATCCCACAGTGACTCACATTCCTTGATGACCTCTAACTCTCTTATCACTTGAAGATATGTGTGTGTGTGTGTGTGTGTGTGTGTGTGTTTTGCCAAAAACATTTTCTCTCTTGGAATATTTCTGTATTATTATGCTCTTCAACTATGCACTCTCTTACTTCCCAAAGTGCAGTTTTTATTCCAAACTTTCCCAAATACTCTAGATAATGGGAAACTTTCATGGCTGTGTATGACTTGAAGCAGTCATTTCTACATTTAAAAAAAAAAAGAATATATATGTATGTATATATTCACACTGTTTATTTTACTTATCTGTGTCTTACTCCTCAGGAAACTCCATGAGGCAGAGCAAGTGGGTGTTATGACTTTGCATCTCACTGCAAGGCCAATGACAGTACTGAGTGGCTAGTAGGTGCCAGCAAGCCCTTAGAGAAGCAGCAGTGCTGGGAAGGAAAGTTCTGTGCAAGTCAAGAGCATTTCCTGTGAGGTTCATCACTCATCCATTCACCAGGAGGAACCCAGTGGTCTAGGATTCAGGGTGTAGCAATTTCTAAACAATGGAAAATATATCCATGCTGAGAACAAAGAGAAAAAGAAGAAACCTATGCTCACCTGTGACACATCAGTTACACCATTTTCTTTTGGCTTTGCAGCACTGGGAAGGTTTGAGTTCTCAGAAAATGACCCTAGGAGTGGAGAGAAAAGGCATGACAATTACTGTGGACTTGCAGTCAAGTAGCAGAAACTTACTAAGCCATGCACCAGCTTACTTACTAAGGGTCAACACAGGGAAGCAAAGGAGACCCCACAATATCCTTGATACAGGACAACATGCCCATTGCTGCCTCAGGATCTTCCTCCTGTCTTCTCTAACTTCAAACTCCAGTAGAATTCTTCTGTGAGAACGTGGACACTACAAACATATTTCTATCTCTCATCTGTTGCGTTATTAAAATAATACTCTCGGTCCCTGCCTCAATCAGTGATGCGACTCTACTGTGTTCCAGGCTCAAAAGATGAAGACTAAACTAAGTTCTTCTTGAACACTAGCTTTTCGAATGCACTCCTGGCTGTCTTGGAAAAGCAATGGAACTTGTGGAAAAACAATAACTGACAACAACAAAAGAGGGTTCTAAACAATCCGACATCCTCGCTTTCCCTACTGCCATCTCCTTCCTACTGCTTCATAGGGCTCCTGTGAGCACAAAAGAAAATCCTGACGAACTAAGCTGTCGGGTCTGCAGATCCGGGGGCAAGGAGACATCCGCATCCTGCAGACCCGCAGGCAACCGGGGAGCCGGGTCTCCTAAGTGCCGCGACGCGAGGCCCACTGGTGGGCAGCGGCGCTCCGGGGAGGACGTGATGCCGCCGAAGGGCAGTCCTTCTCCGGTCCCTTGTTCCCTGCCGGCACCGCGGCTGCATCCCTCAATTCTCACCTTGGCCTCCGGGCTCCATGGCGACTGCCTCCCGCGGCCCGCGCCGGGACGGCCGCCGGGGGAAAGGGCAGGGGTCCGCCGCCCCACCCCGACCCCGGCCCCGGCCCTCCCGCCGCCTTCCCTCCAGGCACGCGGACTCGGAGGTACTCGCTCTCAGCCCTCCTCCAACCCAGGTCGTATCTCTCGCCTGACACGGAGGAAGCCGGGAACCGGCTACAATGGCATCTAAGAGCCGCGGGGCCAAGCGGCGCCGGCGACCACGAGGCGGAACTACAACTCCCAGCATGCCCCGCAGCCACTGTCGCGTGGAGTTTCCCACAGGGTCCCGCGCGAGCCCTAGCACCCGGCGCCGCTCTTCGCCGCGTAGGAGCGCTTCCCGAAGGCTCTGGGTGCGGACGCCGGGCGCATTAAGCCCCACCTCGTGTGGGACGTTGACTGTGCGCAACTATAGCTCAGGAACGCGGTGCTCCTCGTCCCCGCAGACTTCCCGTTGTATGGCTGTGAGCCCTCCGAGGGGAAGTGCCCGGATGCTGCTCCACCGCCATTGCAGCCTCTCTGCCGCGTCTCCACGTTAATTGGGACCTCTGTGTCGGAACAGAGATTGCTTCAATTTACCTCAAGTATCCAGGGATGCTGGGCCCAAGCTGCCCTTCTGAATGAGGAGAAATGGAGTATCAGTCCCGGGATTTGCCTCAACCCAGAAGGAGGTTCCAAGAACCACCAGTAACTGCTACTGCTGACCTCAAGGAGACGAGCCCCAAAATACGAGCTTCTAGACTCCCACGAGCTCTGGAGTCTGCGGATCTTCAGCTACTGCGTGTTCTTTTTTATCATCCCATAATAAAGTAGCCAGCTTGCTCTCCAGCTCATATTGCCAAGGAAGAGAATCCAGTTTGCTTAACTATGTGTACAAGCACTATGTCCAACTGTCCTTTCTCTAATAGACTCCCCGAACTTTTAGTTAGACTGAGGCGTCTCAGGGTAAATATTCCATTTCTCATCATTCCTGCCTTTTGCTGAAGACTGAGAGCAAAAGTGTTTCTTATAAAGGAAGAGAGAGCTTTCCTCCCTGCTGGCTGGAACATAGACAAGATGTCATCATGGACTATGTGGACAAGGAAGGTTAATACCCTAGGAATGGCACACCAGCAAGATAGAAGGAATGAGCCCGTGACAGTGCTCAAACTGCTTGAAAGAAATGTAAACTATTTTGTATAAGCCACTGTTATTTAGGGTTTCTCCTACACGGGCACACTTATCTCCTAATTGGTTTGTTGATTTTAGTTTAATCAATGAGGGCTGGAGGAAGAAGGGGACTGCTTGACCTCTGCCAGCTCAAATAGAGGGAGAGAGTCTCCTCCCTTTCCACCAGCAGGAGATAAGGGATGGACTGTTTCCTTCAGAAAACGTATTTGAAGGGCACCCCCAGCTAACCTATCCGAAACACCAGGGAATGCCTTTCTTTTTGTTAAATATCTTCACAGAAATTCATCTTCTTTTGTTACCACACCAATGGTCAGTCCTCGGTCCTTATTTCATTTCACTTATGCACAGCAAAGAGAAAAGTTGACTACTATCTTGCTCCTGGAAACACTCTCTGGTTTTCTTGCTCTCTGACTAATCACTCCTCAATCTTTTTTGTTATGTCCTCTTTTTCTGCCCAGCCTCTGAACCTGTGTTTTTCAAACTGCCATGATCAGAATTACTTGGAGATCTTAAAGCAGGACTGGGGTGTGGGGCCTGAGAATTTGCATTTTCAACAAGTTCCCAGGTAAAACTGAAGCTGCTCATCTGGGAATCAGCTAAATATCCAAATGCTCCAGAGCTCAAACTTTGGGTCTCTCTTCTTTTTCTGTCAACATGTACATGATCTTTTTTCAGTCTAGATGCTCTAAATGCCACCCAGATTTGGTCAACTCCCAATTTATATCTCTAGCCTGGTTTCTTCCCTGAACTTGAGCTGTCTCCTCAGCTTTCTTTACTTGATATTTAATAAGTGACTAATGTGGCATATTAAAAACTGAATTGCTGTGTCTCCTTTCCCATTGCCACACCTCTTCCACCACAGTTTCTCCACCTCAGTAAATGGCAACTGTGGGGCTTCTCACTGCAACATCCTGCATGGGTGAGAAAAGGGTTAACTGCCAGTGGATGATGTTGGCAGTTTTTCAATCTATTATCCAAAAAATGTATCTACCCAATAAACACACAAGAGCCAATACTCCTTTTAAATGAGAAGGGGCATGATGGGTCTGGCCAGACCAACTCTGGCCTCTTACAACAAAAACATGGAGTTGCCCAACTCTCTTTTATTTATAACATACGGTAAGGGGGAAAGACCGAAAGGAGCTTCTGTGATAGACAGGATAGGGTGGAGTTAGGGGAGCCATTCTCTTGGAATATTCTAGAAGGAGACAGGGAACCACTCCCACACAATGCCAATGACTAGAAGCCAGGCATCTGTGTCCCATGGTTCAACCTAGTCTGATTCTGCTAAATAAGGATGGCTTCCCACAGGCAATTCCATCCTTATATTTGCTCAGTTCAGGCTGAACCATTGTCCTCTTTATCTCACACTTTACTTTCAGTTCCTCAGCAGACCCTTTTGGCTATATTCCTAAAACATGCAGAACCTGATCATATCTCAGAGTCCATCACAACCACCCTGATCCAAGTCTGCATCATCATTTGCCAGAATCAATGCAAATAGCTAACTACTCCCACTTTTACTTTTACCCTACACATTCTATTCTCAGCACCGTGGTTCCTCCATCTCAAAATAAGAACCAAAGTTCTTACAGTGGCCCACATCCCTTTTATAATCTGCACCATTTATCCCCACTAGTTCTCTGAACTCATCTTGTATGCTTTCCCCCTCACTTGTTCTGCTGCAGATAAACTGTCCTCTTTGTCATTCTTCATCCAAGTGAAGAATGCTTTCACTGTGTGGCCCCTCTGCTAGTTCCATCGGATCTCCTTTCCTCACATGGCTACACACCTTGCTCTTTCACCTCCAAGCCTTCATTTACCTCTGTGAAGCCTGTCCTGACAATACTTCTTTTTTCCACAGCATTTCTCTCTTTCTAATATATAATTGTTTATTTTGTTTATTGGGTGATCCCACCTGAAACCAGTTTCTCCACTTCTGCTGGCAGATGGGGTCTGCTTAAGCTGCAGGTCTCTGCACCCAAGAAATATGTTGCCACTTTTTTTTTTTCAGGTGGGGGTGGGTACGGGGGATTGAACTCAGGGGCACTTGACCACTGAGCTACATCCCCAGTTCTCTTTGTATTTTGTTTAGAGACAGGGTCTCACTGAGTTGTTTAGCACCTTGCTGTTGCTGAGGCTGGCTTTGAACTTGAGATCCTCCTGCCTCAGTCTCCTAAGCCACTGGGATTATAGGCATGTGCCACTGTGCCCGGCCATGTTGCCACTCTTAACGGCAGGCTATGTCCTCCAGTGTTGCATCAGACTCTAGCACCAGTTTGCTTTTGGGTTCTTATCTCATGAATTCAAAGAATGAAATCCATAGACAAGGATGAGTAAATGTAAAAGTAGGATTTATTCAAGTGTTCATAGATACAACTCCCACAGGGCAGGATAGGACCTGATGGGTTGCTGTGTGAGTGTGCGAATCTAGGGTTTATATATCACTTGGGAGAATGCTATTGGTCCAGACTTATGCTAATCAGAATTTGGAAAAATACTAACACTATTGGTT
Organism: Glaucomys volans; assembly: GCA_020662805.1. NCBI lineage: Eukaryota > Metazoa > Chordata > Mammalia > Rodentia > Sciuridae > Glaucomys > Glaucomys volans. Next base: position 158,935 of record JAJEJO010002875.1, read on the forward strand.
AGCTCTGCAATCCCATTCAGGACTGATCTACTCCCGTTTTTCTGCCACTCCTGGGGAAGCAAGAGGTTGAGGTCCTGGGATCTTGGACCTCAGGGGTTTGGGCTGCAGCATAGTGTGAGTTTCTGCAGCAGTGCTGTATGGGACAGGCTTCTGTCTATGTTGCAGATATCTACACCCAACCCCAGGTCAGACCGCCTTGGCTTGCCTCCACATGGTGGGCTCTGCAGGACTGTAGCGCTGTGCTTACCACCTGTGCTCCAGTCTACCTGGGCCACCATTCCACAGCTCTGGGAAAAGGGCTCGGCGCCATCACACATACATCAAAGATTAAGCTCCATGGAGCAAGGAGTATCTTCAGAATATTTGCTGGTAGGTAGATGATTAATAACTGAGAACATACTCTTCTCTGTAGTTTGTAGAAAAGAGAAAAGTGCCTGAAGCTAATATGGTTCACATTGGTTTTCTTGGCTTTCATTTATGTGCTTCTGGAAAAATCTGGACTTCCTTCATAACCCTATTTTTGCTAACATAGGCCCTACTTTAGAATAATGTGATCCTGAGCAGTAGCAGTCCCCCCAAGCATGTAAATTAGTGTCATATGGCAGTAGAGTGGGGTTGGAAGAACACCTGGAATAAAGTCATTGGTCTCCAGTGGGTTCCCCTTGCCTGTCACAAGTGGATTGTCCTTGAGTTCTTCTAAATCTATTGAGGGCCTCCTCTTTGTTCTAGTCTTTCTTTGAATTTGCCACAACATCCTATCAGAAAAGTATTCTTGCTTCTTCAAGAAGCTATAAAAAGTCATAAATGGTCATCTGCTTTTATATGAAAGTTGATATTAAGAGAAAGGAATGAGGAATCTGTTAACATGGAAGAAGGCAAAACCAAAACACCAAGGACGGATTTGTGTGGCAAACAGGTGAAGGTTTAAGGGAGAGGTGCTAAAGGTGAGAAGAAACTCAGACTTGAGGCAGGAAGTTGGGCTTGGGATGGACTCACACAGGGAGTAAATGGGGCCTGTATCCTGGGCCTAGCTGTTACCGTGGGCTGCCATTTGCTCTACCTCAGTCACCAGAGGCTTCTGGGCCACTGATTGCACCACCTGTGGCTGCACAGCTACCTGCACAGGAGTGCTGGACTGTCCCCACCCCCCAGGCCACAGCTGCAGACCTCAGGTTTCTGGCTCCTCACACGACTTCCAGACATGTTGAAATGCCACACAGTGGGTTGCGAGCTCTGGCTTCCCTAGGAGTGGCTGGGTGATACAACCTGAAGACAGAGGGAGCTGATCAGATAAATCCTTCACCCATCTATTCCTCCACATGTGGTTTCTGCAGTGTTTGGAGAACTCTTGAGAGCCAAGTAGATGCACTTTCTGACTAATCTCTCTCCTCAACTTGTGAAGGAGAGGCCAGTGGATAATAGATCACTTGCTTTTCTTCCCTTTCTCTCTACTTCACTTCCATTTCCTCACTCTTTCTGCCGTGGGTTTCTCCCTCATGAAGGAGGTACAATCCTTGTCTCAGGCTTTGTTTCCTAGGGAATCTGGGCTGAGACTGGGAGCCTGGTCCCTCTAGCGGCATCATTGTTTCAAGGGAGAATTGTGGTCAATAGTGGAGCCAGAAGTGGTGCTTATGACCAGGCGATGAAGGAGGAGGCACAGGCCTGGATCAGGTAGGAAGACCCTGGAGACTCAGGTAGGAAGGCACTGGGAGAGACAGTTCTAGCACTTGGAGTTTTTAAGAAGCAAATGCCCAACAGACCTAAGAGTCTGTGGCCAAATCCTTAAAAATGTTTGTTTTAGTCAGCTGTTTCACTGCTGTGACTAAAAGATGTGACCAGCACAATTATAAAGGAGGAAAGGTTTATTTGAGGACTCATGGTTTCAAGGTCTTAGTCCATAGAAAGATGGCTCCATTCCTCAGGGCTTGAGGTGAGGCAGAAGAGCATAGCAGAAGGAAGCAGCTCACCTCTTCAGGAAGCAGAGTCTCTACTCTCCAGATACAAAATATATAACCCCAAGCCACGCCCCTATTCCAATCTCCTCCAGCCACACCCTACCACTTCAATTAATCCCATCAGGGATTAATCCACTGATTGGGTTAAGACTCTCACAACCCAATCATTTCTCCTCTGAACCTTCCTGCATTGTCTCAAATGTGAACTTTTGGGGGACACCTCACATCCAAACCATAACAAAGTCTAATACAGAGTAGCTGGAATTTACTTGTAAGGTTTCCGACCATTCATCAGAATGAAGGAGTCAAGCTGATGGCAGAGAAGCCATTGGGAATAGAGTCCAGTAAAAAGCCCACAGTACTATTGAGGTGGCTGCCAACTTCAAAAACAACAGCCAGGTGGATTTCTAGAACCTCATAGATGCCCATCTGAAATATTATCTGGTATTTGGAAAGGGCAACCATGAAGACTGAAGAATGTGAAGGTATCTGAGACATGGAGGTCTACCTTAGCCATTAGCCATTTCTATCATGCCAGGGGACACAGTGGTCTGTGGCCACTTTGCCCAGACATGGGATATTCAGGGTCCATTCAGCCAGACCCTGTCTTGCTGATTTACATTTGGTATTTTCAGCCATAAGAGCTAAAATAATCTTATGATTTTATAAAATTCATAAAAGTACTTATTCAACTGAGGGGCATCTTAATCCAACTTAGGCTTCTGTCAAATAGACTTACTAATAAAGCTTTTCAAAGGAGTTATGGAAAGCTGCTGTGTCCTAGCAGGGTAGCTCTTGGGGATTACTGGGAAAGAAATGGTAGGAAGAGACACCCACATTGTGAGGGAAACCAATAGACCTATAGGTGAAAAACAGCTTCCAGCCAATACCATGTCAACCTCTTGCCCAGAGGACACCGTGCTCCTTTCACCCACACACCAATGGGGATTGAACAAAGGTAAAAGCAAGAAGAACTACTCCAGAAACAAGAAAAACTGGGCAATGGGTTAGTCTACTAGAGGTCTGGTTATGGAGACCAGAGGATCCAGGGAATGTAAGAGTTCTGAAAGTGCAAGTAAAGAACAAGAGCACACAGTAGGACCAAAATCAGAGCTCCAGGAGAGTGGATTAAGAGCTAATGGCACAACTATAGCAAAAGCATTTGCAGTCTTACATCCATGAGCAAGGAGTGCACGCCAACTCAGCCACCTTCTCCCATCCCAGATGGACCTGCCACTCCACCATGGATGCCTGTTTCCTAGGCAGCTTTGGACCAGTTCTCCTGGAGGATATTTAAAAACTCTGCAGTCACTCACACTTGCTACTTCATTTATCTTTCCCCTTGATTGGGTTTTGCAATTATATGAGTCCACAGGTCCCATTAGTAAGCAGTTGAGGTGGCATTTTCTCTCCTACATGTGAAAGTGTCTGGATACAAATGTCAATAACTGTTTTTTATTCATTTTGGTGAAATAGAGATAACATTCACTATTTCAACCATGTTAACTTCACAATCCAGTGAACTATGCATATTCACTTTGTTGTAAAAGCATCTCCACCACCCATCTCCAGAATGCTTTTCCTCTTGCCAAACTCAAACTCTGCCCATTAAACATCCGTTCCCCTCTCTCTCATGAATTTGACTACAGAAGTTTCTACATACAGTAGTATGTATAATTATAATCTGTAATTTCCTTTGGGACTGGCTTATTTCACGTGGTATAATGTCTTTGAGGCTCATTTATGTTGTAAACTGTGTCAGAATTTCCTTCTGAGGCAGACCCCCTTTGAAATCAATGCAACTTCCTGAGCATTGCTGATACTTCCACATGCTTAGGACAAACACCAAGGAAATGAAGACCAGCACATTCTTTGACTAAACACAGCCTAGCCAAATCTGTATTTCCTGCCTTTTGTCCCACAATGCCTCCACTTCTCTTATAAAAAGCTGTCCACACCCCTGAGTCCCTGAAAATGGAGCTTTGAGGCAGAAAGCTCTCTTCTGTCTTCCTAAAAACTGGCTTTGAATAAATCCATTTTTCTTACCAACCCATCTCCCTAGTTTTTGTGGAATTGGACAGGAGGTAAAGCCTCTTGCCCCCAGTTTCCAACCCTTTTAAGGCTGGATATTATATGACTATAGGTGTGTGCCACATTTTGTTTATTCATCCAATCTATCAATGGCTTCTTGGGTTGCTTCCACTTTTTGGTTATTGTGAATAATGCTGCTTTGAACATGGATGTACAAGTGTCTGTTCAAGTCCCTGCTTTCAATGATTTTGGATAAATACCAAGAAGTAGAATTGCTAGATTATATGTTAATTCTCTTTAATATTTCAAGAAACTGATGTACTATTTTCCATTTGCACTGCTCCATTTCACATTCCCACCAGCACTGGGCAAAGGTTCCAATTTCTCCACATCCTCACCAACCCTAGTTAGTTTAGTTTTGCTTTTTATAACAGCCATTGTAAGGGATGAAAGGGATATCTCATTGTGGGGAGCTGCATTCCCTAATGATTAGTAATGTTGAGCATATGTTCATGTGCTTATTAGCTATTTGTATATGTCCTTTGGAGAAAAGTCTATTCAAGATTTAACTATTTTTAAAATTGGGTTGCTATTTTTTATAATTTAAAATGTTTTTATTATGAATTATAACACATTTATAAAAAAGTGTAACTGCGCCGGGCATGGTGGCGCACGCCTGTAATCCCAGCACTTGGGAGACTGAGGCAGGAGGATCGTGAGTTCAAAGCCAGCCTTAGCAACTTAGCGAGGCCCTAAGCAACTCAGTGAGACCCTATCTCTAAATAAAATACAAAATAGGGCTGGGGATGTGGCTCAGTGGTGGAGTGCCCCTAGGGTTCAATCCCCAGTACCAAAAAAAAAAAAAAAAAGTGTAACTGCTGTGTAATTCCCACAGGTAAAGATATTGATCATCACCAGCTCCAAAGACATCTACATTTTATCTACTAAACCTATCTTTCTCCCAACACCTGGCCCCCCACCAATCAGGTAATGACACTCTCAACTCATTGTAAACCTTTTTTGCTTTGATTTTTATGATTTTTATGAGTATGTGAATCCCTAAACATGTAATTTTCTCTTGCCTGACTTTGAACTTTCTATAAATGAAACTGTACAGCAAGTACTATTTTGCATCAGTTTCTTTTTCTTTTTTTTTTTAACTCAACATTATGATTTTGAGATTCATCCATATTATTGTGTTGTGGCAAGAGTTCACTTATATTTACTGTTTGTATAGTATTGTCTTGTATGACTTCACCTTATTTATCCACTCTACAGTTCATGGACATGGGGGTTGTTCTGGTTTTTGTTTAATGTGAACATTATATTAAGTTGTATTTCCTTGATTACTAATAGGTTGGGCATCTTTCACAGATCTGTTGACTATCTGGATTCCCTTTTGTGAAGTGCATATTCAGGGTTTTGTTGCGGGGGGGCTATTTTTCAGTAAGTGTTTTTTGCTCTTCCTAGTGATTTAGAGGTATTCTTTATGTAATTTGTACACTCCAATTAAGTCACTTGCCTTTTCACTTTTAACGTCTTCTGACAAAAATAATGCCCCTTCTCCTCTACCCCTCCTCCCCATCCCTTGTCATTCTGATTTTTGGTTTTTAATTTGAATGAGTTTCTCTTTTGATGACTATTATTTTAGTATAGTCCCTCCCTTTGCTGGTTTTTAGTTTTTTCATTTCTTCTTCATGAAATATCTTACTGAGTATGTTTTGTAGTGCAGGCTTTCTAATTGTGAATTCTATTGTTTATCATGGAAGGTTTTTATTTCATCATCAATTCTGAACCTTAGTGTTGCTGTATATTCTTGTCTGGCATCTATTTTCTTTTAGAGTTTGGTATATATCATTCCAAGACCTCCTGGCTCTGAGGGTTTGGGTTGAGAAATCAGCTGAGATATGGATTAATTTCCCTCTAAATGTGAATGTTCCCTGTTGTTTTTTCTCTGACAAACTTTAAAATTCTACCCTTATCCTGTATGTTAGGCATTTTCATAATAATGTGCCTTGATGTGGGGAGCATTAATATTTTGTATATTTGGGGTCCTGTAATCTTCCTGTATTTGATTTTCCATTTCATTCTTTGGGAAATTTTCTGATGTTATTTTATTGAAAGGATTGTGCATTCTTTTTGTTTGTATCTCTAAGTCTTCATCTATCCCGATAAATCTTAAATTTGGTCTTTTCACATTATCCCATATTTCTTGGAAGTTCTATTCATGGTCTCTTGATGAAAACTTAAAGGACTGTTTCTGTCAGAGCTCAAAAGATTCTCAGCTTCCCTTCTCATCAGTGTTAGGTGGGGTTGCTGGAGTGAGAGAGGTAATCCTGTAGGTGTATCTCCTGGTGGTTTTAGAAGAAGTGAAGAACTCTAGGTTCTTCACTGAAAACCAGTTGGTCTGGAGATTTTATATCAGTGCACCTCCAGGCCCAGCAATTGCTGGTCCACACTGGAAGACTGTATCCAGGATTCTCCCCTGGGTTCCATCTTGTGGTAGAGGAGCCAATTCTTAGTCCATTACATCACCTGCAGACTGCATGTTTCCTGGTCTCAGGGTCAGTTTCCAAACTCCATATCTCCCATCCCCACCCTTTTGAATTCCCAGTCAGGTTCATCTCTCTCAGTCCTGCAAGCAGCTGGACTGGAGGAGGAGGGGGAAAGCCAGGTGGGTTTCCATGACCATTAGTCCTCTGTAAAAATCTCACTCCACATTTGATATTCTCCAGGTCACTTAGGCACACTGTATGTTGTACAGAGTGGGTTTGTCAGGTGTGTATTTTGGGTCAAACTCAGGTTTGCCAGGAATCTGCTCCCCCAGCTGTCAGTTCCCATGCTGCAGCTGCAAAATTGTTCCTTCCTTTGTCCTCTGCATGCAGCCAGGAGAGGTGGGACTTCTTTGCTGCACAAGGATATTGTGCAGCACACCTTTCAGTTTAATCAGGCAGTGTGTCTTTGTTCTCTAAACTCTTCCTACCCAGACATGCCTTAGGCCTCCTAAAAATAAAGGTTCCTTGAATTTCCTTATCCCTCCACTTTGCTGGTAGAGGGACTGCTCTGGCACTGGGAATTTCTTCCTTATATTATTATATCCAACCTCCTGAGTCCCCGATCTGCTTTGAATGTTCAGTGTTAAATTCCAGTAAAGTCCTCCCCTCTTTTATTTGTTCACCCACCTTCTTGAGAAGCTGCCAATCTGCTTTCTTGGTTTCAAACCACAGAGCCGCCAGGAAAGTGACTCTTCTATTCCATCATCTTGAAAACCCCCTGGGTTGATATTTTGCTGTTGAGTTATAAGATCTCCGTATTTTGTGTATTAACTCCATGTGAGATAATTTGCAATTATTTTTACTCACCCTGAAGGTTTGTTTTCACTGTGTAGATGGTGTCCTTTGATGAACGTAAGCTATACTTTTGATGTAGCACAATTTATTTTTTTCTTGTTGCCTGGGCTTTCAGTGTCATATTGAAGAAATCATAGCCAAATCCTATGTCATGAAGCTTTTCCTGTTTTCTTCTAAGAGATTTACAGATTTACAGTTTTATCTCTTACATTTAGGTCTTTCAAACATTTTGAGTTAATTTTTGCATATGATACAAAGTAAGAGTCCAATGTCATTCTTTCACATGCAGATACCCAGTTTCCCCAACATCATCTGTTGAAAAGACTGTCTTTTCCCTGATAAATAGTTTTGGAGCCCAAAATAATTTGACTATGTATGGAGGCTTTGTTTCTGAGTTCTCTATCACATTCCATTGGGCTACACAGCTCTTCCATCTTTAAGGAAATCTTCCCTCAGTCTCACATCCCCCTCCAGCTACCTCTCTCCTTCCCATCAAAGCCAAAATACAGTGTACCATAGATGTGCGCCATTTATACATTCCATTCCCCACTCCTTTCTTAACCAAATTCATTCCACCATGACTTTGGCAGCACCATCCAAGTCACTGATAAACCCAGTGGACACTTCTTGGGCTTCATCCTCTTTGGTCTCTTGGCAATATCAAGGGCTTTTTGATTAGTTCCTCTTCCTTAAAAGTCTTTTCTTTTGACTTCTATGACAGTGCTCTCCCTTGGTCTTCCCTTGCTTCCCAGTCTCCTACTTATTCTCCTTTGATGAGCCTTCCTTACCTCATGGTTCTTAAACAACTTGTACAGATATGGTGAGATAACACCTCATCCCAGCTACACCCTGTAGTTCTTTCTGCTCTGGAGTTTCTTCAGCTCTGCAGTAGAGTGATGATTTTAGAAACGCTTGTTGTTCATGAAGCAACACTTGACCAGTGGGGAATGGGAGCTGGCAGATAAAAGCTCTCCTCTTCCAAATCAAAAACAGACAATTCTGAGACCCATTCAGCCTGATTCCCCAGGTCCCAGTGGGGTGGAGGTTTGGTTTTCCACAGCAGTGACCAACCTGGGGACCTTACAGGTGAGCTTTTTTTCCCCCTTCTCTTTTCAGCAGACATTAACTTATTAGTATAATGATTACTATCAATACTTTAATTATTTAACTCTTGCTTCATCAGATTATTATATAATAGAAAAATTTATATCAGTGACAGAAGAGTAAAAGCAATAAGGGAAGTTAAATTAACACTACTTCTAGTGGATTGATGGCAGGGGCATAGAGAATGTGTTAACTAGAAGAGTGACAGCCTGTCCATCAAGAAGCGACCTATGAGGGTCTTCCAAGGCAGAAGCAAAGTTAAGCTCAGAACTGGCTACAGTGAACCCCTTTGTTAACTTTTCTGTAATATCTATGGCAGTTAACTTCCAGGATCTGACTTTCTGACCAGCTAACCTGAGGTATCACAAATCATGGAAAAATCACCCTGCTGCCCTCCAACTCCATCATCATGGCCATAATCATCCTCACTATTTTATATTTACAATTTTGGGATGGTGGGAGAGCTGCAAGCTTTCCGTTGGGCACACTCATATCATTGTCCTTCATTCTTTTAATTTGCCCATTCTGACACAGCATTTTCCCTCCTCCCCAGAACCATCATAAATGGATTCTAATATCCTGCTCAGAAGAAGGTGAAACGATCACATGACACCTTTCTTGTTTTCACCAACTCGCAACCATATGGACTTCCTCCTCCACATCCCTGTTAGGGTGTCAGAAATTCATTAAGTACACTCTCTTTCCCCTTGAGTCCTGATCCAGCTTGGAGAGAACAAAGGAGTCAGACATGTGGCTGGATGATGAGGAGGAATGGATGGTGACAACAGGCTTCCCAGGCCTAAACTCCACTGTCACTTGTCCTCCACTTGTCCTCCTAGACGCAGAAGACTGCCTCATGCAGGAGCACAGTGCTTGCCATGTTAACATCTCCAGTAGCCAAAATGACCCCTTTGCCTTTTACTTCTAAAAGCCCCTGAGATTATCCAAAACAGTACTGTCCAGCAGAGTAGCTGCTAGCCATGTGTGCTACTGAGCATTTGAAACCTGGCTAGTCCAAATCTGAGACAGGCTGTCAGTGTAAAATATTCACCAGATTTCAAGAACAGTTTAAAGGCAGAAAAAAGGGGTAAGATGATTTAATTTTCTTTTAAAAAAGAATGACTTTAAAAGACTAAGATAATTTTATATGGATTTCATGTTGAAATTGTTATTTGAAATTTCACATGAAATTCAAATATCACATGAAATAAAATAAAGTTAACATCAACTTCACTTTTTAAATGATAGCATTTGATTACTATTGGACAGCAGTGATCTAAAACACCTGGGGAATAGAGTTCCGAGTCTCTGCACACTGACCTGGGATTGAGTTCTGGAAGGTGAGGGTGCTGCCATTTTCCCGAGCCAAGCTGTGCCCTTAACTCCCCACATGGGTGCCATGTGATTGTCATTCTTCTGCCATCAGTATGAGCTAGATATCCATCTTCCCAGAACATTTGCTCTCTTATAAATGCATTTCAGGTTAGAATTCTCCCAAGGTGCCCTATTACCCTATTACACTCCACTTTGACTTCTACCTGCTTACACAGGAGTCTTGTCTCACTAACATAAACCACTTAGGACCTTGACATTCATTGCAGTCAATCTCTTAGGCTTCCTCAGGAGTCTTGGTTCTGACTTCTTACTGAAAATGAACATACTGATGTTGTCTGATGGCCAGCACCTGGCAGCTTTCTTTAGCTCTGTGCTATATATTATGTAAGACTTGAAGAGGGGGTTTACTTATTCTTAGGTGCCTAGGTAGAGAGGGTGGATGCATCTGAACTGGCCAACCCTCTTTCTGACCATCCTGTCATCCTAACACCCCAGATCAATTTCTGCAATTGTCAGTCGAAGGCTGCAGGTCCTAGGTTTTCTTCATCTACCATATTTTGCTATGGTTTGAATCTGGGATGTCCTAAAAGCTCATGTATTAAACACTTAGTCCTCAATTTGGTTCTATTGGATGGTGGTGGAAATTTTAAGAGGTGGGACTCAGTAGAAGGTCTTCAGGTCACTGGGACATGCCTTCAAAGGGCATTGTGAGACCTCATCCTCTTCCCTTTCTCATCCCAGACATGAAGTGAGTGGTTTTGCTCCACCATGCACTTCCGTCATGATGCGCTGACCTGCCCCAGGCACAAAGTGATGGGGTCAATTGAACGTGGACTGAAACCTCCAAAACTAAGATAAAATAAAACTTTTCTAAGGTGATTATCTCAGGCATTTGTTAAAACAACAGAAAGCTGAGTGACACATCTCATCTCCAGGTTCTCTAGCATTGCCAAACCTTCAGTTTGAGGAGTTGAACCATGCAGTGCCTCTGTTCATGTGGGTGGTAAGTAATTCTCTCTTAAAATTTAGATAGGGCCTATTTGGCACCAGAGATAATTATTTCATTTCTTTGAAACCATTTTAAAGTCTTAGGTTCAAACCCTACAAACACTACTCTTTTCACCTTATATCTAAGAATACTGACCTACTTCCATTTGATCAGTTTCTGATTCCAAGGTTTGATCCTACTAAAGACTAGTAGGTGAAGCTAAAATGTAAGGCTTCCACCACTGCAAGGCATACTGGGGAATATCTACTAAATTGTTATATGGCTCTTTTCTCAATTTTTAACAACAGATCGAACAGAGTCCACATTTTAGAAAACACTCTGCACATCACCAAATTTAAAAGGCAGACTACTGAATTTACATCCCCACTCTGTTAGTCATCAGTGTACTCAAAAGTCCATAAGAGGCCTCTGATGCTTGCTTACCACAGGCTGTATTCTTACACTAGCTGTGTAGAAAGAGGGGCTGAGTAAGTTTACCCAAGTACACCCCAGCCCAGGCTCTGCCTGGTCTATATTGTGAATGGGGAAACATGGGGGGAAACCCACTAGAATTCTGAATTAGTTCCAATCTCATCTTGCTGACAATGGCAGAACATCTTGGGAAATACAAGACCCCCAATGTGTCTTGAACAAGACAGTAAAAGAGATTCAGAACTCCCAGAGACAGTCGGCAACCAAGTTTGTCAATTGTCCCTTTTATTTTCTGCTTGACATTGTTAAACTGTATCAGAGATTATCCACCCCCACAGGTAGGTTCTGTGACACATTTTTCTTCAGGTTGTTTCAGAAGTCCACAAGTGAACAGTCTTCCCTGCCACCTTCTTCTCTAAGGAGAACCGAGATTAACAAGTGTGTTCATAGGTTAGGAGGGGTCTGTGGGAATTCAGCTTCTTGAATCCTTCACGTCTGGAGAAAAAGACTTTGACCCACTGGGATTCATGGAACCTGAGTCCACAGCCTTTCAGAACCGCATCCCTTCCCAGGTTTTACCCCAACAGGGGATACAGATGCCCCAAATCCAACTTGCCTAGTGCCTGACCTTCAATAAAACAGAAATAAAGGGCTGGATCCAGGGAGTAGAAGAGATTGGGAGTACGTATACAAAGTTTGGTGATGGGGACTGCATTAAGGCAGATCTTAAATGTTCAACGGAGTTTCCATTAAATAGGGAGGCATTTTAGGTCTTGAATGGGCAATGATGAACAGGAAGATGTCACGTGGAGACTGACATAAAAGCAAAATGCACAATGTAACTGTGTTAGTGGTCCCTGGCGTTAACCAAATACCAAGATGCCCATGTACATTCCAAGCTGCCAGGTGCTGGATTCTGGCTTGTTAGATGTGAGCACAAGTGATGTAATCCTGGTACTTAAAAATGCCTCATAAGTTCTTCCTGCTTTCTCTTCATGGAGAGATCACATCAGATTGGATGTGAGACACAGATCTTTGTTAATTTGAGCGTTGTTTGTTACTGCAGCACAGCTTAGCATATCCCTCTTCAGTCATGTAGAGGGAAGAACTTGAATTAGGAAGTGACTATTATTGTCATGGGAGCCTGGGACAATAAAGGTATGGGCTGGACTGTGAAAACTAAAGAAAGGATATGAATCTAAGAGAGGTTTTGAATGGAGAGAACTTGACATTTGGTCAGATAAATATGTATTGAACACCTATTATTTGCAAGGCACTGTGTGAGATGCAAAGACATGTACGTCACACTTTTGAGTGCTTACAACCCAGGTGAGGATATAACACATGTACATAAATTATAAAACAAACCTTATAGCATAATGGTAAAGAGAATAAACTTTGAAGGCAAACCTGCAATCAAGACCTGGCCTCACCTTTCGATAGCCGTGCCACCTTGGGTGTGTTATTTAATCTCACTGAACTTCAGTGTGCTCATCTGTAGAATGCACACAGCAACAGTACCCATTTCAAGAACCAGTGAAAGGATCAATCAATCCAGCCCTTGTAAAACTCTTAGCTGAGTGTTTACCCCATAATAAGTGCTACCTACTGGTAGTAGTATTAGGAGATCTAAATTCTGGGGCAGAAGAGAATAATGTCAGGGCCCAAGAAAGCTCTAAGAAAGGGACTAACAGCTATAAAAACAACTGCTCTGAAAAAACAGTGCTGCTCTGGTATAACTGCCTTTCTCCCCCTGTTGCAGCCTCCAGTTATTTAAAGTATTTTTCTCTTTTTGTAGTGCTGGGGATCAAATCCAAATCCATGGCTGGCCTTGTACATGCTAGGCAAGTGCTCTACCAATGAGCTGCATGCCCAGCCCCTCTAAAAATTTTGAATCTGCAGCGTCATTTCCTAATTTCTGCATCCCACATCAGATCTATACCACAGTAGTGCTTCCTCACACACTGTGGAGCAGAGGCAGGGCAGGGCACAAGAACAGTAGCTGGAGTGGGCAGAGTGAGCAAATGCTGTGTTTGCCTGTGACAGGGGAGGCCTATCTTGTATTTGTATGGTACTCTTTTGCCTGACTCTAGCTTCCACCCAACTCAGTCTATTCCCTGTTTTGCATAACGCCGCTGATGTTGAATAACTGAGGATTTTGAGCTGAAGACTTTCCCACACACGCTGCACTCAAAGGGCTTCTCCCCTGTGTGAACTCTCTGATGCCGTGTGAGCCGGCACCTCTGGCTGAAGGCTTTCCCACACTCACCACATTCATATGGCTTGTCTCCAGTATGGATCTTCTGATGCTGCGTAAGGGATGAGCGGTCAAAAAAGGCTTTCCCACACTCACTGCATTGATAACGAGGCTCCCCAGCATGAGCTTTTTGATGTCTGTTCAGGGATGAGACACCATAGAAGGCTTTCCCACACTCATTACATTCATAGGGCTTCCTGCCTGTGTGGATGAGCTGATGGCGAGTAAGAATGCTTTTCTGGCTAAAGGCCTTCCCACACTGACGACACTCATAAGGACTTTCTCCAGTGTGGATTCTCTGGTGTCGAGTGAGGGATGAGCGGTCAAAGAAGGCTTTCCCACACTCGCTGCATTTGAAGGGCTTCTCTCCTGTGTGAATCCGCTGGTGCACGGTGAGGGATGACCGGTCAAAGAAGGCCTTGCCACATGCACTGCACTCGTAGGGGCTCTCGCCCGTGTGAGACATCAGGTGTCTGCTGAGGCTGCTTCTGTGACTGAAGGCTTTCCCACACTCCTGACAGTCGTAGGGCTTCTCTCCAGTGTGAGTCCTCTGGTGGCGCACGAGTGAGGAGTGGTCAAAGAACATCTTCCCACAGTCACTGCACTCCTGGTCTCTCTCTCTAGGGAGGGCTTTCTTGGGTGGAGCTGACCCTTGCTGCAAGCTTGGATCCCGGGACAGGGGTTTCTTGCAAGGTCCCACTATGGGCCTTTCCTTCTCCATTTCCAAGCCACCCTCTGGTGATTGAACTTCCAGTTTAGGACATAGAGGACTTTGCCTGTCAAGGCCTCCCCTATGTGTTCCTTCTGGTTTATCTTCTTCTGAAGCATCCTGAATCTTGGGCTTGGTCTCCCAGACTGGAACAAAGAGAAGACACAAATGTGGTTTCTTCCACAGGCTAGGAAATGTTCCACTGGAAAGAAGAGGAACTATGATGATTCTGAAAGTAATACACAGGCACAGCATTGCTCAGTCCCACAGGCTCATGCTCCAGGGAAAGCCTGAGATGTGGGAATGAACAGAATGTAGGGAAGAGATCTGACAGCAGGCATTGAGAATACAGGAAGATGTCCACTGGGAGCATGGCCAGGATAAATAGGAGAGTAGGCTGAGTGGAGAGGACAGGGACCAACAGGAATAGCAGAGTGTAAATGGGCAAGGTGATAGATCTGAGATATGTAGTGACTGGTGAATACAGATGAATAATGCTTCGAGGTATAGAGGAGACTAGGGAGAGCTGATGACAGGTGGCATAATAAGCTCTGCAGCAAAAGACCTGACCATGGAGCAAAGGTGATACCCAATGTTTCTCCCACCCACCTGAATAACAAACACAAAATAAAGCAAAACTCTGCCCCAACCTTTCCTACTTTCCTTTACCTAGAGAGACACTTTCTGGACACTCTCTCTCCTCAGATCCATGAAGACCCTCTATCCATGGCTCGATTCCTCTCTTCAACTGAAAAATTGCATCAGGTTGAGGAACTGGAAGTCCTGCTCATGGAGAAAGAAACAAGCCAGGTGGTTATATGTGATGAAAATATGCAGCTACTCCAAAGCTGAGTCCTGGCCTCCAGTTCTTCCAGAGAGACAATGCCAAAGGCCAGAATGCAGAGCACAATGCAGAGGAGCCTCTGGGGGGAGGTTAGGCCCGAGGCTCTAGAAAGGAGCAATTCGCAATCCTCTTGAATTCACGTGGAGTGGGTGGGAAGCTTCCTGCCTAGGCACTGTAGGCTGAAGATGCTTGGCTCAGGGAGGTGAGAATAAAGATCACCTTGAGTAGATAGCATAAGGACAGTGCTCATTTTTGTTTATTCAAATTTATTATTATGCTTTTTTTGAAATAAGTCAATTGTTCATTGTAGGAAAATCAGAGTAGGTACAAGTAAAAAGAAAAATCACCTTTCATACTATGTATTCTTTTTTCTTTCTATTTGATTTGATGCTGAGATGTACTCATAGATACATTTTGCTAAAATTGGAGAATGGAATGATACTGATTCGTAAACTGGATTTTTTTTACTTGATAATGAAATTATTTCTATTAGCATCTGACCATTTTAATGGCTACATGACAGTGCACTGTATGGAATAACTTATCTGATAAGTCACTGCTGACAGACATTTCAGACTGTCTTAATGTTTTGCTACTAACACACAATGGCACAATGAACATCTGCATCTATTATTTCCTTATGATCAATTCCTGCAAGCAGACCTATCCATTTTCAGTTATATTAAAAACAAACACATGAACAGATCCCTTCCTGAAAATGGGCTTGAGCTCCAGACTTCCCTTGCATGGGGCCCTACCTCAGGAAAGAGAGGCGCATTCTTACTGACCCCAGGGTCCTCCACCCTGCTGGGTGCTGGTTCTCTGCTGACAAAGTAGCCACGCCCACCACCTCTGTGGCTTCTTGACACTGACCCAAGGAATTCTATACTCCCCACACTTCACCCTGCCAAAGCCTGTGGCAGAGACTCAGCAGTGTCCCTTGATGTCTCCTGAACATCCTATTCTATTGGGACACTGTGTGGCCTACTAAAGCTAATTGAGGAGCATGAATGCTTGCTTTTTTGACCTGTTTTATATGAAATCTGCTTTACTGTCATCTTCTGTTTATTTTCAATCAGCTTCTAAATCTATTATCTTTTTCAGTATCTTATATTTTTATTTGGATGGAGCCTTGCTATGTTGCCCAGGCTGGTCTTAAACTTCTGGGCTCAAGTGATCCTCCTGCCTCAGCCTCTTTGAGTGGTTGGGACTACAGGTGTGTGCCACTGTGCCCAGCTGCAGTGTACATTTGTGAAGCTGCTGAGAGGTTCTCATTATCTATAGGAGTTCACGTTACTTCTCATTAACACCTACATCAACAATAGCTTTTAATTGCCCCTGCCACACAAGTCTTTATAATTCCAAAGTGCCTCCTGTGGGCATATCTCTAAGCCTGTCCTCAAGGCAAATGTTCAAAATCAAACACATCTCTGGTGATCTGCAGACACAATGCTGTGTCCCCACCCTACATCCTCTCCTTTTGAAGGGAGATGCTTCTTTTCCTCCTTCTGGTTTTCATGAGGGGAAATCTCCAATCGGCAGGATAGTCCTGTGCCCACCACTGAGTTGTCAGGACAGAGCTGAGGATGTCACCTGGCTGGCAAGCCGGGTGAAGACTCAGGCACAGGTAACTCTTCTACTCAGCCCCTCTGGAAAGCCAACTTCCTGCCTCCAGGATACACTCTTGCTCTATGCCCTGGCTCTCCCTCCATTTTGTGGGGGCAGGTTGCTAAGCAAGGGCCCTGTGGTTGACTAGCACATCTGTTCAGTGCTGGGCTCAGTGTGAAGCCCACCACTGCTGCACACCTAAGCCATGTCCCTAAGCTCTTATATTTTGTCCACAAAGACGTGGAAGCAGGAGGGGAGGCACTGATTCCTCAGCCCCACAACCAGCACTGGCAGCTCCCCTTACCCAGAGAGATGATGCTCTCATAGTTCTCCAGCATCACCGCCTTGTAGAGGGCCCTCTGAACGGGCACCAGATGCCTCCACTCTTCGTCTGTGAAAATCACAGCCACGTCCTCGAATGTCACAGATCCCTGAAACATGATCATAGAGTTCCTTACTCATGAGCCTTCTCTCACTTGGGACAGACTGAAAGGGCATAAAGATGACAGCCCAGGAGGATGTGGTGGGCATGGAGGCATGGCTTTAACAAAGCAGGCCTCTGAAGCACCTGGAGAAGGTGCACAGTCACCCACACCATGAGTTATCAATCCCAATCCCATCACCCAAGCCTGAAGTCTGCATCTTTACCCTGGTTTTAGAAGGCTGGATGAGTCTCCGTAAGTCCTAGGCCAGAGTGGGAAATTCATGACTCTCTGCCCTTGAGTGGGGAGCTGCATGTCTCCACCCAGAAAGGCTCTCGTCAGGATCCCAGAGGCCTTGCTGAAGTGCCCTACAGCATAGTCCACAGCCCCCAGCCTAACCCAGCACTTCCAGGAACACTGGGGCCTACTCTCAGGCCATGCATGGATGCACTTGAGGACGGTCAGGGAAGAACCAGGTCTGCTCCCCAAACGTCCCATCAGATCCATGCTGCACCTGCTAGCCAGTCACTTGAAGCAAAGCTGCAGGGATTCTGTGCCCGGTGACAGGCAAGAGACTTGAGGCTTGAGACAAGAGATGGACACTGAAGGACACCTCAGGTCAAATGGGAAGTCCTCCCCACTGAGCCTTTGTCCACCTGGTGGGGTCCAACCAAAAGTTCCAGGAGAAAGATAAGTGGTGACATTCTGGAGACTCATTAACATATTTCAGAAACACAGAAGTCCATGCTAGGGAAGTAGCTCAGGGGTACAGCACTTTCTGACATGTGTAAGGCCCCGGGCTCATCCCCAGTCCTGGGAAAACAAAGAAATATGAAGGTCCTCCTCACCTGGCACGTGGCAGGTGGTGCTGCGGCAGCCATTCCCTCCTGTGTGTGCCTGGCAGCAAAGGCAGAGTCCTGAGGAGGTAGGTGTGGGTAAGAAGGCAGCCATGAGATAGGTCTCTATCATCTCCTGACCACGAAGCAAGGAGTCTCCAATGCCAGTGGCCGTGTCCCCACCCCCATTCCCAATGACAGAGGGCAGCCAAGGTAGAAAGAACCAGGAGCAGCCCCAGTTACCCCTGGGCCGGAGCCAAGGCCACGGGTGCCATGAGTTAGACCTCATGTAGCACTTGTTTTCACATGATCCTTGGGACAGAGATTTGTACCCAGGAGTCTCTTGAGTATAAAGGCTCACAGTCAGGGTGGCAACCAGCAAGAATACTGGTAATGATAAAACATGGGAGGAGGTGGAGAAAAAGAACCTGTCATGCTGTGGGGGACCGTACATCAGCATAACCACTGTAGGAATCAGTGGGTAGGTTCCTCAAAAGACTAGGCGTGGGACCAACACAGCTGTACCACTCCTTGTTATCTACCCTGAAGAATTCAAGTCATCTTATTGTAGTGACACCTGCACACCCATGTTTGTAGCAGCATAACTCACAATAGTCAAATATGGAACCAGCTAGGGGTCCATCAATGGATGGATGGATAAAGAAAATGTGGTGTATACACACAATGGAGTTTTATTCAGCTATAAGAAAAATGAAATTATGTAATTTGCAGGAAAGTGGATGAAACCAGAGACCATTATGTTAAACCAAATTCAGAAGGTCAAGGGTCAAATGTTTTCTCTCATATGCAGAAACTAGAGGAAAAAAGGAAAAGAAGGAAAAAGGAAAAGAAGAGATCTAGTGAAAATCAAAGGGAGATCAGTAAAGGGACCAACAGGTGGGAGGTGGGGAGGGAGGGGAAAGTGCTGGGGAATGATATTGGCCAAAAGATATTGTCACATTGTGGGCATGAACGAATATGTCACAACAAATCCCATCAATATGCACAACTATGATGTACCAATTAAAAAAGTGGAAAGAAAAAAAAAGTATTGAGGTTCATTTCCACATAGAGGCAGGTCTGTACATGGAAATGAAACCCGTTTGGAAGATAAGTCTAGGCTGTGAGCAGGGCTGGGAAAAAATGGAGAAGCAGAGGCCAGTTATAGCAAGGAGCTTTGTACCACCCTGCCCCACAGGCGGGGATCAGGAGGGAATTTTAGCTTGGGTGCATCATCATTAGATTGTGCTTTAGAAAGTCCCTTGACTTGTAGTAAAGACCTTGAAACATAGTTGGCCCTCAGTATCTGTGGGGTTTGTCCTAAGACTCCCATAAAAACAACGAAAAAAAAAAATCTCACCCCGACCCCCCATAAAATGGATGCTCAAGTGCTTCATGTACAATTTGGGGTTGGGCCTGAGGATATAGCCCAGTGGTAGGGCACTTGTCTATCTGGCACAAGGCCCTGGGTTTGATCCCCAGCACCACACAGATACCTAGAAAATTTCAACTTTATCTGTAAGTTTTTTGTTTCTTTAAAAAACAGAAAGAAAAAACATTCAAAAATATTAAGTGAAGAATGCACAATCTTAAAATTACACATTTGTGCATGCACATGTAGAAAAAGGAAGAGTACATTAAAATGGAAGTGGAATTTAAGTGGTGGCATTACAAGGGATTTTTATTTTATTTCTAACAATTCTTTATAATCCTTATTTCTACTCAATTCTTTATAATCCTTATTTCTATTTGGTGTACAAGAGAACAACAGGAAGGAAGAGGAGTGTGCAGAAGTGACAGCAGCCTGGACTCCACCCCTAGAAGGCTCTGCTTGCAAAGCTGGTCCCTGGCTAGCATCAGGGAACGTTGATTTTGAAAGCATCCCCCAGTTTCCTATGAGCCAAGGATGGTCCACAATGCCTAAACCATATGTGCAAACAATGTGGTTTATGGTAAACATCTGCTTTCCTGCTAAAGAAGTTAGAATTTTGGTGTGCGTTAGGCAGAGGGTGCTGTGAGCAGCCTTCAGTAAAAACCTTGGACACTGAGCTTCCAATGAGCTTCTCTGGAACAACACATGCTGCTGAGTTTTGTTGCTGAGGAGGGATGTGCTCTGTGTGACCTATCATGGGAGGGACTGAACCCAAGCGAAGTCACAGGTGGATTCCTCCAGATGCTGCCTGTGTCCTTCCCTTTACGACAGGGCTGTGTACCCTTGCAGGGTGGCAGTCATGGTCCAAGCTACGAGTACAATTACAGGCTGGGTTCCAAGTCCTTGTGAATCTGTGGGGTGATTTTCGGGGCCCCGACACAGGTGGACACATCACTTTGAGTAGTTATGGCAGGAAAGGATTAGAGGAGGCAAGAGTGGAGGAGACCAATGAGAAGACTGGCAATTATGGAAGAAGTGATCAGCAACTGAGCAAAAGCAATGGCAGTAAAAATGGAGAGAAGGGAAACCACCGTCAAGATACGAAAAATGATAGACGACAGCCTGGAAGCAGAGGCTCAAGGCGATGCCTTCCAGGTCACTGATCTGAGCAGCAGTGCAGAAAGTGAGGCCATTCCTGGAGGTGAGCAACAGGGAAGCAGGATTGAAGGACGGCTACTGGGGACAGCTGGGGACAGAATCTGAGCCAATCCCACATCCTGAAGTAGGAAAACTCAGATGACTCTGGTTCCCACTGGCCAAATTATAAATACTGGTGTTGCTAAATGAAATAACTCAAAATAGAAAAGGTAATAAAAGGTATACCAAAAATGGATACAATACAAAGGCAATGTTTAAGTCTTTAGTTATATCAGTATTTTCTTTCCATTAATTATAAAACTGTTCATAAAGAATATATGTACCCTTCTGGTACATATTTATCCTTTCATATAAGTAGAAAGAAAGAAACCTAGGGAACAAGGATAAAACAAGAAATTCCAGAAACAGAAATTGCATGCCCCAAACAAGGAGGACAGATCAGTACCTGGGGTCACTCAGAAGAGTGAGGCAGAGGAAGCTGTGTTCCTACCACAAGCCAACCTGATTCCAAACAGGCAAAGTAACTATGCAGAATTAATCCTCCCTCCCTGAAATGGGCCTTCCAGCTCAATCATTAATTACCAGATATTCACAGGAAACAATGAAGTTTGAAACATTGCCAAAACTCAAGACCAATATGTATAAATTAATGGTCTGTTAGCTGCTAACTCTAAAATGGCTCTACTATATTGTTGGATAAGTTTGAGGATTTTTCTAATTTATTGATCTATTATCTATGCAGATATCCTTTCAAGAAAAAATATTGTCATAACATAGAGTTAAAAGATGCCAGAAAGACCTGAATTATTTAATAATGTCCCTCAAGGGTGGAAACTGGTTTGTAGAAGCTAATACCTATGTGACAGATAAAATCTTAAAAAGAAAAAAATCTTAGTTTAGTGTAACTATACATAAAAAAAAACTCAACCTAAGAAATCTGAATATCCATAGGAGGCAGAGAGTGATATATATGCAAATATAAACAAAGCTATATCCTCAGTTGATAATCAGAACCTGTAACAGTGTTATCTAAGACAGTGTTATCTATTCTTTTCCTTTCTGGTCTGTTAAGATTCTTCCATCCCCAGGAGGCTGTCCAGATATTTACTCTTGAGCCCTAGGAAGACATCAAAATTAATATTTAGAAATGCAGATGAGTACAGTCATTAGGAGTACAAGCTCTGGTGCCACTGTCTGAAATCAAACTCCAGCTGTGCTTCATCCTTCCTCTGTGACCTTAGAAGTTTCCTAACCTCTGTCTCATCTTGCCCATCTGCAAAATTGGACTAATGAAAGTACCGATTGCATGCAGTTATCTTGATGGTTAAGTAGGATAATACATAAAAAGCATTTAGAATAACATGCTAAGTAAATGTTAGCATTAGCTAAAAGTAATGTGATCATCCTGGGAAGATAGAAATAATTAAAATATTAATTACATTGAGTTGCTGCTTTAGGTCTAAGTGTAAGCATAATAAGAACTTTGGAACCAAAGTTTATTTGTATATGCTGTTCAAAGTACTGGAACTTTTTGAACAAATCAAACTACATCTGAAGTTATAGTTGGAGTTGCTCAATGCTTAAATGCTTAAAGACAATTTTTAAGATTTTATTAGATTATGCCTTTAATTAGCTGAGCATTGAAAAAATGGCAAATGGTGTTGAGCACAAATCTCCCCAGGTGTTAAAGCAGCATATATTCCCTGGCTCATCATGCCAGGTAGGCTTCACTCCCCACAGGTCTAGACCCCACCAGCAGTGGCTTCAGTAGACCCTCTGACACTTGACGCCCAGCCCATCAAGGTCACATGGTGTTGCTGTTGGCAAAGGGTCACTTCTATTGCTTCCTCTTTTCCTAATCCTGGATCTTAGAGTATCACTGGAGAAAATGTTCTTGGAATCTGCACTTTATACTTCAAGTGAGCCCTTGCTCTTGCCTAAAAGTCTTTTACTGCTCCCATCTTGGCCACATACCTATTCCAAACCCTTCTCTTGTACATACCTATTCCAAACCTCCACAGCTACCATTTGACTTCAGCATAACTTTGTCTTCTACTACACTGACTGAAGATTTGCAAGAGTGAATCTCCAGTATGGTAGGACCACGTGGTAGAAAGCACTTCCAAGGCAGGTTTACTTATATTAACCATGAAACCTTGGGCAAGTTACTTAAGGCAACCATTGACCGGTTACTACCTAACTCCAGAGGAGTTATAAATAGTAAATGAGACCATATAAAGTACTTATCATACAGTTTTTCCAATAAATGAAAGTTCTCTACCTTGCTACTACCCAATATCAACCCATTCATTCAATCATACCACTATCAACAAATATTAACAAGCACCTGTTATGTGCTGGGTAGTAAGGTGCGGGAGGCCAGCAAGACAGATCTGCCTCTCTTGGACTTGACTTTATGTCTACCTCCACTGCCCAACTTTCATCCTCCATTCTTTCCCTCAGAATGTGCTACCTGCTAATGCAGGCTCTCTTTTTCCAGCATCTTCCAGCTCTCTAGAAGTTTCTTCCACACCTTCAAGCATATGCAAGCCTCTTCGAGCTGAAATCATCTTCACCCACAGCCTTCCTCCAGAAAAACAGCTCTCATTTAAGTTTTCCTTCACGATCTAACTTCTTGGATGAATAACTCACCTACTGACTCCATGATCACACCATTTACTCCACTCAAATTCCTTTCGTTGGCTCTTGCCTCTCACACATCTGAAACTACATGCTTGAAAATGACAACTCTGGTATAATTCCAATGATCTCCTTCTTTACATTTCTATAGCTTCTGACTGTTTCAACAAGTTTCTGCCTCTTCAACCAGTCACAGTAGCTGCCTTGATGCAGCTTCAGACTGACTTTTATTCCTAACTCTAAAACTTGTCGACCTGTGACTCTTTTGTCCCACTTTTGCCCTGGAAACAAAGATGCTACCCAGAGATTAGTCTTTGTACAATGTTTTTCTTGCTATCCCTGGGGAAATCCACCCCCAGCCAGGGCTCCATTTTCCACCTTTATAAAGAGGGTTCCCAATTCCAATCCCGACTCCTCTTCTGAACTCATCTTGTATTTCCAAGTGGCTGCAAGTGTTGAGTTAGGCATCACCTCAAAACCACCTTGCTCGACACAACTCCCCATCCACTTCTCTCCCTGCTTTACATTTCTATCAGTTGTTCTGTTATTCTCCCAGATGTCTCAAATCCAAACATTTACATCTCACTCTCTTTTCTCCCAAATCGAGTCACCAGTCACCAGTCCTTTAGACTCTTTTGCAATGTCATTTGTACCTTTTCCCTGCCACTAACACCATGAAAATTCAAGTCCATAACGGCTTGCTTCAGAATGAACCCTACCATTAGTGACCTCTAGAATGACTATCCCTGTCAGTCTTCAGGTTAGACCCATACAATCCGGCCTGATTACTGGATCTCATGCGGACACCCTGTGCCCTAGCTTCGGTGTGCGCTTCTTCACCAGTGTCTCCTGCTATTCCTTCAAACTGCCCTCCAGTAAACACCGTGTCCCTCAAGCCTGACTAAAGCTTTGGTACTTCGTTAGCATTTTTTTTTTTTTTTTAACATCAAATCCGACCTCCTCCATGAAGCCACCCCCTCAAGCTCGCACTCCGGCACAAACTCAGGATCGGGTTTAAATGACGAACGTAAGGCGCTTTCCGGCAAAGAGGCAGGGACTAGCGGGCGCACTCCAGACTGGGTGTCAAGTCCGCCCACGTTCATTAGCCACCCGTTAGGGGAAGAAGGGACGGCAAGGGCGGAGGAAGAGCCCAGACCTCCATCGGGAAAATCCCTGACCTGGCGCGCACTGGGCGCGCACCACAAGACCGCTGGCGACAGTGCCACGGCACTCACGGCAGGGGACAACTTTGCGTCCGCACCTCTCCAGCTGGGACGTGGCCACACACATCCGCAGGCTGGCTCCGTCCGCGTCATCCCGTCCTCTCCCACCACACCTCCCCCCATTCCCCAGCGTCCCCTTCTCTCGGTCGCTGAGCTCTCTCGGCTCCGGGAACACAGACCCGCAACCCTCACCTCCGGCACAAAGTGCTCGGGACCCGGGAAGACCGTAGCGCTTCAGGTCGGGACGGCAGTGCGCATGCGCGAAGGCCTAGGCAGCCGCGCTCCAATCAAGGCGCTGCCTTCGCGGGACTCCAATTCCCAGAAGTTCCGGCGGCTGGCGCGCCTTGAGATGACGTAACAGACCACGCAAGCGCAGGCGCCTGAGAAAGACGGGAAGCTCGACAGGACCCCGCCCGCCAGTGTGGTCTCCTTAACTGGAAGAGGTCCGCATGCAGACGCCTGGGAGACGTATGTTCGCCCTTAAGTGTGCCCAGTGTGATGCCACATTCCTCCAGCCCTCCATCTGTAGAGGTGTCCGAAGG
Organism: Glaucomys volans; assembly: GCA_020662805.1. Taxonomy (NCBI): domain Eukaryota; kingdom Metazoa; phylum Chordata; class Mammalia; order Rodentia; family Sciuridae; genus Glaucomys; species Glaucomys volans. The sequence continues at coordinate 183,741 of JAJEJO010002875.1, forward strand.
AAATGTGCCCAGTCCCTAGCCCTGGGCAAAACGGAGACGATTCCAGCCTCTGGCTCCGCTTCCGCTTGTCCACTTGCAGGAATTTGATTCTGAAATTTGGGCCAGAGAGGTTTGGAGTTTGATTCTGAAGACTGGGCTATGGCCTGAGGAAGGGTCTGTGCACATATTTGCACCGGAAGAAAAGAAGGGTCCAAGATAGTACGTTCTTAAGTGGGCAGCGGGCTCCCAACGGTTTGCGCACACACCAGCCTTCCTCTCCTGGTGCTGCTAGAAGGGCTGGAGGCAAGGCAGGAACTCAACCCCGGAAGGGAGTATGAAAAGATCAGCAGGTGACTACTGCGCAGCTAAAGTTAACAGCCCCGAGCTAGATGGAGTTTCAGAGAAGACTGACAATTACACAAAGAAGGTGAAACATCTTACTTAAGGACCAAATCTACATTTTCACTTAAAAAAAACCTAAATTGCCTACTATAAAAGAGTTGCTGCCTTAAATGAGCTCATGGCCCAGTGATAGAATGTGAAATTACAATACAGTGCGGTATGTTCAGTAACGGGGAGTACAATCGACAAAGCAACTATGGCTGGGAAAGCTGGGAAGTTCTTCCTATAGTGCATTTGAATAACAAGTATTTTCTTAAGAAAGTAAGTGCAATCTATGCAGAGAATAGCACGTGCAAAGTACAGACTAGAAGATAAAAATGCAAAGAATTAACATCAAGATGAACAGTTTACAGATAAGGTTCAGGGGCTGATTATGGTACCCTTGGGTCAGGCGGTAGCAGACTTTGTGGTACTGTGTTCTGGCTTTCCTAGGAGAGTAGAACTTGATTAAAGTCATGACATCTATGACATGTATTTTCTTGCTGTTCTCTTTTGATGGTGGTTTTTAGTATTCATTTAGTCTTACACTGAGAGCACAAACTTTGGGGGTCCTAAATGGGTTTCCTCCTACAGTTCCTTATCCATTTGCAGGGCCTACACCCTAGGCTTTGTTATCCCGCGTAACTCTCAAAGCAGAAGTTTATAAAGGCTCCATTTCCCTACAACTATGTGTGATCATGTACTCTAATAAATGGGATGTAAGTGGATATATTTTGTAGTGCCTTCTAACAACCTGCCTTAAAAGACAGCTAAAGGGGAATAAACTGTTGATTCACATGACAAGAATGACAGTAGGGCTTTATACTAAGTGACAGAAGCCAGTCATCCAAGGTTACATACCTGATGATTCCTCTTATAATATGTTCTGGAAAAGGCAAAAGTATAGGGCCAAAGAACAGAGGACTGACTGGGAGAAGCATTTGACTATAAAGGAGCACAACCTATAGGTTAGGGGGGACTGGAACCCCTCTAAAAGTATTTTGAGATCAAATGGCCCACTATAGCACTGAGCAGGAGTGCTGTTATGCTGCTGATTAGCACCTGGTCAACAAATGTGCATTGTAGCAAGGGCCTCTGAGCCAAGATCTGTCTCAAGGGACTGAATTTAAGAATGGAGATTTTCAGTGGGGTGTGGTGGCTCACATCTATAACCTCAGCTACTCAGAAAGAAGAGTAAGCATCAGGATTTAAAATTCAAGGCCAGCCTGGGCATTTAGTATGACCCAGTCTAAAAAAAAATGTGAGCACTTTCAGACACTGTTGCAGGCCAATAGACAGGCAGGGCCCCTCAAGTTCATCTGAAGCAGTTCCATCTCTACCTCATTATGTGGAGATGAAAATCTCATTTGTCCATCCTTGTGGCTTTTTGGCTGCAGGGCACAGGAAATGGGAGCAGAAACTCCTGTGCCACCTGTGGCTCCTGGGCAGTGCCCCCTGCTTGGGAGGAAGAGGATTTGCTTGCTGGGCACTTGCTGTGCCATCCTGGCCATCTATGCTACTGGAAGTGCTGGCAGAAGAGTGAAACAGACTGAAAAAGCAAGAAGGGAGAATGGCCGTTTTACCCTGATTTTGTGAATTATTTGTCCTAAATTCCTAAATAGGATTGATAAAGCAACTGCTCTGTCCTCACAAGCCTCCCCTCTTTGGCTGAGGGCTTCTTTCGGAAACCACACTTTTAATGCTCAGTCTCTTAGGCTTTCAGGCTGCAAAAATACCTTACACCAGGTAATTTATAAACAACAGATATTTGTTGCTCCCAGTTCTGAAGGCTGGAAAATCCAAGATCAAAGTGCCAGCGGATTGCAGGTCTTGTGAGGGCCCACTCTACACGTCCTCAAAGGGGGAAGGGGCAAAAGGAGCTAACAAGCTCTCTCAAGCCTCTTTCTGGGCACTAATCCCTTTGTGACTTGCTTCCCTCATGACCTAATGGTCTAAAATCAAAAGCAAAGCAACAACAACAAAACACCTCATACCATCACCCCCAGAGTTAGGTTTCAAAAAGAATTTTGGAGTGACACACATTCAATCCGTACCAGACCGGTTTTCCCGTTTCTATTGGGTTCTAAATGATACTTCCGGAGCAGGAGGGAATCCAAAGTCCTCCCTTCTCCATCACCATCTGTGGCACTCAAAACTGGAGACAGTGGAAGAAAGGCGGAGAGGCGTGCGGCAGCCTACAGAGTAGAGGTATCCGACATCGCACCAACCAATATCTCCCCCAGGACTAGGCACCTTAAGAGAAAGACCCGCAGGACAGCCCCCTGGAAATCCTGATTCGGCAGACCCAGGGTAGGCCCGCGTTTCTTTTCAGCAAATTTCCAGCGGCTTCTGATAAGACAGCCCCAAACAGGGCTATGGGGTCCCGCTACCAAAGGCACTTTCGAGAAGGGAGAGGCTTCCAGGTCCCAGCCGGTGGGGCAGAGCGGAGCGAGGGCCCCTCGCGGAGTAGGCGCTCACCGCCTGAGTCTTCCGACTCCCTGCACAGGTGCCAATGAGCAGGTCCACGCCCCGCCGGAGGCCGCGCGCAGGCGCCCCTCGTCACCGAGCCTGCAAGCTCCCTCTCTCCGCTCGCTCTGCAGGGCTCCGCGAAGCTGCCGCTCTGCGCAGGCTCAGATGGGACCCGGCAGGAGTGGGAACTGGGCTTTGCTGTGTGTGGGTTGCACGACTCGGGGTGCGCTGGGCACTGCGCCCAGGGCCCCTAACGCAACCGGGAGTGTCCCTCCGTGCGTCCACCGGCGAGCTGGGGACAGTTGACAGGGCGGGTCTTTGTCCCACTGAGGCTCTCACCCGAACCCCTGCTGTCTGCGGTCAGCGAAGGAGTGCAGGGCAGCGGGTTGCAGGTGTGGCCGCGGCTGTGCTCCTGCTGGTGTGAGTCCACTACGGGTGTGGGTCCGCCTGGGAACTGAGTTCCGGAGCCTGGTCCCGAGGAGGGGACTGCAGAGAGGAGCAGTGGGAGGAGACCTGACTTGGATGGAACCTGTGTTTGCAGCCAGCGCAGGTCACGTTCAGAGCAGCGGCACTGCGTGCCCTGGATCCTTCCAGGCTTGACAGCCACGTTGGGGGCCCTGCGGGTCTGCTGGTCTCGCCGTGCGCAGTGGTGATGCCCCCTGGGTCTCCAACGGTCCCAGGCTGCTCCCCGATTCCGGAGCCCTCCGGAGGACCATAGGGCTGCGCCTCAGCCCCAGCTATGGACTCCACAGCATCAGGTTTGGCTCTGGAGTGTGCAGAGGGCCAGAAGTCCATCTAGGGAGTTAGTATTGGGCCTCGCAAGAGGAGGAACCTAGGAAGAGGCTGGGAATCCCGCTGAAGGGACACAACCTGCAGCTGCCTTTCCTGTGGCGATTTTGCTAACCTTTCAGACTTAGGAGGCTGAAGTTCTGGCATCCAGAGGCCCCAAAAGACTGTCCCAAAGGCAAGAGCAGATAGGACAGGAGAGGACCTGCTCTCTTCCGGTTGTGGCAGGGAGAGTGCAAACAAATCCAAGAGGGGTGACCCTTGGGCAGGGAGCAGAGGACAATAAGGCCATTGGGAGCCTTGTCGCCCACCTCCTTAAGCATTTCACTAATTAGTTCGGTTCAGCTGTGTATGAGGTCAGCAGGGCTTGCGGTGGACACTTCCTGGGAGACACCCCCCAGGATTGGGTGACCCTGGAGATTTTAAGTCATCTTTTCTAAGTTAGAACACCCTGTCCTTCACCAGGTGCACATTTAAATTTGTTCATTCTACATCACACATACTCAAGGTCACAGAAATGGCCCATGGAAGATCTGGGCAAATCCCTGGGCCTCCCACCCTGTTTTCTTTATGCCCTTGCTTCTCAATGAGACCCATAGACCAGCAGCACAGGCATCCCCTGGAAGCTCTCTAGAAATGCAGGTTCTCAGGCCCTGCTGAACCGATCTTAACAAGTCTTCTCCAGAATTTTGCAAGATCCTGGGGAGCCACACACACCGTGAGGCTTTCAGAGTGCTGACCTACACTGTGCTGTGCCGCCTGCTGCTGCCATGTTATTTTAGCCTTAACTACTTCTCGGGCATGATTTCAGTTAGTGTTTTGTTTTAAGACCTATAAAAAATCAGAGAGCTCTATTTTAGAGGGACTCTTCGGGTATGCCTCAGAGACCTATTGGTGCTTAGGGACATTGAGGTGGATCCTCAGGAAGAGCTGGCCTCTGAGCTGGCTTCCCAAGGATGAGAAAAGAGGATCTCTTCTTTCCCTTAAAGCCTCACACCCTCTGTGGTCTCACCTCAGGCCTTGTTCTGCTATTGTCAACCTGCTAATACTAACTGGCTGGATGTAAGAATCCTTGAAGTTCTTCCCCCTGGTTATATTTCAAAATGCCTAGTAGAGGACCTGCATGAGAAGTCAGTGAGTGATGCCGTGGGGTGGCCAGCCTGCGGTCACAATCCAACTTCCCACAGCCTGTGTGGGCCCCTGCACAGGTGTCATGGAGCCTCACACAGCTGTGTAGAGGAGCACTTCTAATGTGCGCAGGCTAGAGGCTGCCTCTCAGGTCGCTTGTGTCCCCACCTGTGACCCCAGAACCACTGAGGTGCTGTATAGGGCATCTCCTGCTTGGGAAGTCCGGGAGCTCAACATTCCAGAATGCTCAGACTCCTCTGTGGCTGGTTTTACCTTCCCAGCTTTCACCTCTCAGGATCCTGCTCTTCCTCTAGAGGGATTCCCCGCAAAAAAAGGGGCAGCTAGTTTATTCCTGAAAGCCAGGCCCCAGGTGAGTTGGCATTTTCTTAATTCTGGAAGGAAAGGTGTGACAACCACACCCATGAGATGGCCCTTCAGATTAGACTTTTTATTATTATTTTTCATGCAAAAGCCTTGTGTGCATTGTCTTTGGCCCATTGGAAAGGAAAACTGCTTAAGTCTCCAACCCTACAAGTTCCTGGCATTTCTGGATACTTCCTGCTGCCCTCATTTTGTTTTACAAACCAGGACACTCCTGAGCTCCTATTTTTCCTTATAATACTTTGTCAGACACAACCAGGAACACCAGCCCTCACTACTGTTATTTCCAGCCTCTTGTGACATCACAAGCTCATACTTACATCAAGTTATTGTAGGCAGTGATTTTACCATACAGTTCATTACCAAATTACCATGGATAATGGGACCACGAGTTAGGTTAAAATTGCTATTTTAACTTATTCTGTGGAATTTATATCTAAATGGGATTTGATTTCTAAGTACTTCAGAGTAAAAGTAAAGAGGTTACACTACTTTCATCAGTTCTACATTTTAGTTCATATTATATGAATTACCATATATTAGGAGTTGAATGGGAGGTACTCTAATTGCTGAGGTGATAGCATAGTTCTGGCCAAGACCCATGGGATGGTTCTATCTTGTAGTGATGACCTGGGATTAAGAGCCCCATGCACAGGTTTGTAGACTCTGGAACTGAATACTAAGTAGGCTTTGTGAGGAAGGATTCATTCTAAGCAAACTCACAAAACTTTCTGATTTATTGTAAGGCCACTTGATTTACTTTTGTTGTACTATGTGCTGGCAGGTGGGTGGAGGAATATATTCTAAGCCTCAAATAATTTGACTAGAAATTGGCAATAAAATTATAGTTCACAGGCTGGGGATGTAGCTCAGTTGGTAGAGTGCTTGCCTCACAAGCACAAGGCCATGGGTTCAATCCCCAGCACCACACACACACACAAAAATTATAGTTCACGAAACTGGGTGTGGTGGCACACACCTGTAATCCCAGCGACTCAGGAGATTGAGGTAGGAGGATCCAAATTCAAGGACAGCCTGGGCTACTTAGTGAGCCCCTGTCTCAAAATATAAAAAGAGCTGGGGGTGCAGCTTGGTAATAGAGCACACCCTGGGGTTCCATCCCCTGTATTGCAAAAATAAATAAAATAAAAAATATATACTTTTTTTCCAAACACGGTGGCGCACGCTTGTAATCCCAGCACTTGGGAGGCTGAGGCAAGAGGATCACGAGTTCAAAGCCAGCCTTAGCAATTTAGTGAGGCCCTAAGCAACTCAGTGAGAACCTGTCTCTAAATAAAATACAAAATAGGGCTGGGGATGTGGCTCAGTGGTGGAGTGCCCCTGGGTTCAATCGCCAATATATATATATATATATTTTTTGTTTGTTTGTTTGTTTGTTTCGAAAATACTTCACTAGAAAACTACTGATAACTTGTGCATTTGAGAATGCAGAGAATATTGGTCTACTAATTCTAAATTATTCCAGTTAAAGGTAACTAAATTGAGAATAAAACCTCTTGACAAATGAGGAAAGGATTGCATTTCTCTCCCCACCTAAGCAGAAATTGTCTGTAGGCCTGATCCTCCCAAGACCCTGATTATGTTTTTAGCAGCTCGATGCTGATGTGTAAGTGGGCATGGGGTGGGATACCAAATAATAAGGATGACACAATCCCTGGATCAGCTTGAAGTATTTTTGAAACAATGAAACACAACTCTTTGGGCGTTGACCCTGGGAACTTCTGTAACACCTTTTGCTCATCCTGAGGTGCTGCTCAGATGCCTGTCCACGTTCTTCCAGAGCAAGTGTGCTCCTGAAGGGTACAAAAGTATTTTCTGTGTTGTAGGACCTGATCACATTTGAGGATGTGGCTGTGGAGTTCACCTGGTGGGAGTGGGGGCAGCTGGCCCCTGCTCAGAAGGACCTGTACAGGGAGGTGATGCTGGAGAACTTCAGGAACCTGGCCTCCCTGCGTGAGTGCAGCTCCTCCCAAGCCCAAAGCCTGTCCATGAGGCCATGTGATTTTCTTGGTGTTCAGAAGTTGGGGATGTCAAGCCTGTTGGCCAAGTTCTCCCTGAGTTTCTAGAATCAGACATTTATTTACATTTTCTTTGGGGCCCAGAGATACTATATTTCTGCCCCTACTTCTAGGATAAGTCCTACTTCTTACAGAGTTAAAATAGGAAGTTTCTTGACTGTTCTTGGTGCTCCACAAAGGCCTGTTCTCTCCACCTTGAAAATCAAGGTCCAAGGGAACCTCTAGCAGAAACAGCCATGCCATTTCATTTCTCTACCATCAGGGCCTCTGGTGTCCAAACCACATGTGATCTGGCAGCTGAAGGAAGAGGAGGTGCTTTGTGTGTCAGAGAGAGAGCTTTTGATGGGCACCCACTCAGGTGAGTGAGACCATGTGACTCTGCACATACTCAGGCTCAGCTGGGGTGGGAAGGTGCCCTGAACCCCTGGTTAGGAGCTGTTCTTTGAGAAGGTGCCCTTAACTCTTGATCGTAGCCCTTAACTCCAATATTTTGAGTTCCATTCCTGTTTCTGGTGTCAGAAGAGAAGATGTTCATTTTCTTTTCTAGTGTTTACCTTTTCTTTGATACCGATGCCTTCTGGGTTATTGGTGCCACAGCATCACTAGACATCTCACAGTCACTGTTAGATGGATCAACAGTCAGATAGAGCTAGACAGAGCCACATGTGGTGATGCACACCTGTAATTTCAGCTGCTTGGGAGAGTGAGGCAGGAGGATCACAAGTTCCAAGGCAGCCTGGGCAACTTGGTGAGACCCACCTCAAAATAAAAGGGCTGGGGATGTTGCTCAGTGGGAGAGCACTTGCCTGGCATGTAAGGCAATGAATTTAATTCCCAGTATTGCAGGGGTGAAAATGGATAGATCGTCCTATATTAGTAGGGTTAAGACAGTTAATGAGGGACCCAGCAGAACCATGTCCAGCCCTCAAAGAAAGGATCACAGGCAAGGACATATGGAGGATGTCAAGAAGATCACAGTGGGAACACTTGAATCCTGATTAAATATCAGCTGAAGTGGTTCCAGAAGTAAGGAGTTCCCCTTAGCAGCTGTGGATGGCATTTCTTTGAGACCTTTATTCTTAGGTGACTTGAGAGTACCTGGTAGGCTCCACCCTGTAGGGCAGAATTCTGGACTCCAAGCTCTCCTGATTGTGAGTGTATCCAAGCATGATGGAGGAAGGTGACAGCTTCTGCCAGTCATTGTCCATCCCTGAGGCAGAACCATAGCCCCAGGCCAGAGCAGAAACCCAGGGAAGCAGTGCTGACATCGTGAGAGGGTAGGCTGGGCCCCATCTGAGGAGCCTGGAATGTAGGACAGAGAGGAAGATGCCGAAGGCTTCCTCACCTTTATTCCTTCCAGAATGAGATCAAGGTTCTGGCCTCTAGAATGAGTCTCATGATTAATAGCTGTTTATTTACCATGATCCATAGCATGGCTGTGTTTCAGAATGTCCCAGGGAGCTTGTGATGACATTCAGATTCCCAGGAGCCACACAGGACTTATTCACTCAGAATGTCTCTGAGGACAGGCTCTGGGACCCCTGGTTAGGTATTGCCCCGTCATTTCCCTCCTCAGAGTATCATTATTATTGTGTTAGTTTTCTGTTGTTGCTGAAATGAGTTGCCACAAACTCACTGGCTTTAAATGATACAAACTTATCAGCTCCCAGATGGTAGGTGTCTGGCATGGGTCTCACACAGTGACCATCTAGGTGTCCATAGGTCTTTTCCTTCTGGAGGGCCTGTTTCCTGTTCATCTGGGTTGCTGGCAGAGCCAGTTCCTGGCAATTGTCAACCTGAGGTTCTTGTTTTCCTGCTGGCTGTAAACTGAAGGGTGATCCCACCTGCCAGAAACTGCTGTATTCCCTGGGTCATGGTGTCCTTCCTCTACCTTCCAAGCTGGCAGTGTGGGCAGAGTCCTCCTCACACAGTATCTCTGCCCACTCAGGGAGTGTTCTCTGATGGAACAGCACAGTGTGCACTGAGGTGTCAAGGGAGAACTTTGTGGAGGACATGAGCTTGTCCCTGAAAGATGTGCAGAGCCTTAGAGAGAGAGGGAGACAGGTGAGGATATCTGGGAAGCGGGCACAGCCCCTTGCTGGCAGAGGGGACAGGATCTGGATGAGCACTGAGCTGGAGTGACTCGGGGTCATCCTGTAGGCACTGCAGAGCCTTTGGAGGATAAGAGCAGAGGAGAGATGCAAGAAAGGGACTTGTCAGGAAGACTAGTGAGAGGGGTCCAAAGAGACTGGAGTAGGAGACTGGCTGGAAACTTGCCCGTTCCCTGGCCTGAAGAGATGAGGAGGGCTGGGGTCTGTGTCCAGGTGACCTGCACCCGACACTTCCCCTCTTTGTCCCCATCCCTCACGCTGAGTCTGCTTCCCCCTCACCCTGCCTGTCCTCCTTTCATCTTTAGTCTTTGGACTTAACCTCATGTACTGGAACCCCCGCGTGGTTCTCCCATGTTTTCCTGATCTCCAGTTAACCTGTTCATCATGTATTCTTGACAGCTCCCAAACCTTCTGACATGAGCCATTCTTGAAAGAATCTGCATGCCCTTTTAAATATGGTTAAAGCTCCATCATCTTGCACTCCTTGTTGTTTACTTCCTCTTGGCACATGGAACAGGTAACATGTGAATGTCTTTTCCCCCATACAGACTGGAAAAGAAGGCCTAAAGCCAAGGAATCAAGGTCAAGTCAGGGAATTTCCAAAGAATTATTCCAGATAGCAGCAGTGGAAAAACACCTTCAAGATGAGCTCTGGTCCTCCAAAGGGAAAGCCGCCTGCGCTTGTGATGACCATAGGCTAGAGATGCAGCAGGTAAAACAGAGACACCTGAAGGAGATGTCAGTCACTCGCAAATCCACTCCAACCCTTAGGACGGATCACAAGTGGAGTGGACATGGGAGAAGTATAGGCTTGAGACCAGTCCTGAAGTCCACCCTTAAACATTACGATGTGGCCACAGGAGAAGGAGCCTTTAAATGTGACACAGAATTGAGACATATTTCTAAGGAGAGAAATAACTCTCAGGGAGGCCACCCAGAGAGGAAATCTTGCAGATGTAATGAATGTGGGAAGTCCTTCCACTTCCAGTCGGAACTAAGACGCCATCAAAGATGTCACACTGGAGAGAAGCCAGTGTGGCCGAGCCTTCGGCCATATCTCATCCCTGATCAAACACCAGAGAACTCACACTGGAGAGAAGCCCTACGAGTGCAGTGAGTGTGGCCGGGCCTTCAGCCAGAGCTCCTCCCTCATCCTGCACTACAGGTTCCACACGGGGGAGAAACCCTACAAATGTAATGATTGTGGACGAGCCTTTGGCCACACCTCATCCCTGATCAAACACCAGAGAACTCATACTGGAGAGAAGCCCTACGAGTGCAGGGAATGTGGGAGAACCTTCAGCCAGAGCTCCTCACTCGTCGTCCATTACAGGTTCCACACGGGGGAGAAGCCCTACAGCTGTAATAAGTGTGGTAGGGCCTTCAGCCAGAGCTCATCCCTCACTCAGCATTATAGGTTTCATACCGGGGAGAAGCCCTACAAGTGCAATGCATGTGGGAGGGCCTTTGCCCACCCTGCATCCCTTGTTAAACACCAGAAGAGTCATGTTGGAAACTGCCCCCTGTGAGTTCAGTGAATACAGAAGGCTTTGAGCTGGAGAGACAGAGAGGAGAGACCCTGGCAGTGAAAGGTCCTTCTGCAGAGGAGCCCTCAAGTCACAGCCTGTTCTTACCAAACACCCAAAGCTGGTATGAGAGAGAACCATGTGCCTACAATGGAGGAAGGACATGTCAGCCAGAAGACAGCTCATAGGGCAGGGAGCCTTGCCAGGGTAATGAGTGTGATGGAGCCTTTTAGTCACATTCTGTTTATTTTTAAAAATTAGACAACTCCTGCTGGAGAGGGATGCTGCAAGTGTGGGAAATGTGGAAGAAGCTTTCATAGTTCTTAGTGAGCACCAGGAGAGCATGTACAAAGCCCAGCACATGGCACATGGCTGTTACCCAGTGACCGGGGAGGCTGAGGCAGGAGGATGGAAAGTTCAAGGCCAGCCTGCACAATTTAGTGAGACTCTGTTTCAAAAGAGCTGGGGATGGAGCTCAGCTGTAGAGCACTTGCCAAGCATGTGTGGAGGCCCTGGGTTCCATTCCCAGCACCAAAACAAATTTAAAAACAACAACAACAACAAAAGCCACATAGCCTTTGACAGCAGCAGGTGTGAGTGTGGCAGGCCTTGTCAGGGTTGCCCCTTAAAAGGCATCAGAGAATTCACACTGGAGGAAACCCTGAAGGGGGGATGTGGAGAGATCCTTCATGGGCCTCAGAGAGCTCGCCCTGCTAGTTACAACCCTGAATGTGAACCATGTGGGGAGCCTCTGGTGGTTGTTCTGCTCTTTTGTACCCTGGAGAATTTGTAGTAGAGTAACCTTTTAGGCAAGAAAGCCTATTGAGCTCCTAGTCTACCATTCTAGAATTTAGTCCTACATTAACATTTTTATTTTTTGAGATAGGATCCTGCTGTTTTACCCAGGCTGGCCTTGAACTCCTGAACTCAAGTGGTCTTCCTGCCTCAGTCTCCTGCATGTCTAGACTACAGATGTGAGTCTCAGTGCTTGGCTCTAGAGAAATTCTTTGAATTTGGTAAAACTGAGGAAACCCACTAGTACAGTTCTGGACTCAGCATGTATTAATCCTTTACCTCAAAGAAAAACCCTGGGAGCCAAATGAATGTGAGCAAATTTCCTTTGAGATTTGAAATTCACCAAACCAACTGAAAGGAAGTCAAAAATGGCCTGCCTGGCACCTTCTACCTGCAGGCCCGCTGTTCAACTGCGCTTGTCCTCTGCCTCCCCATCCTGTGGTTCATGGGGCGGGCATCACGGGGGCCACACTGATGAGGCTGAGCAGGTGGACAGCCAACAGTGACTTAGCCAGCCATGATTAGAGCTCAGGAAATGGATCTTCAGAGAACATTGCCAGGGGCGCAGACCTGCTCAGGCTGGCCTCCTTCCCAGGGGTTCAGCTGTAGTTCAGGGCCTGAGAGACTGAAGGCCTCACTGTAGAATGCTCGGGCCTTGTTTCTCCATAGCACATTACCTTCTCTGAGGCAACGAGTGGTCTGTATCTCAGCAAAAGGCAATTCCCATTGCAAATTCAAGCTACTAGATTTGGAATCTTTGGAATGAAAACTTCTTTGAAGGTTAAGATCACTAAAATATGACTGTCATAAATCAAACCCTCAAAAACATTATTGTAAGTGAAAGACAGCAGATAACAGAGGCCATATTATATGGTTTCATCTATAGGAAATGTCTAGAAAAGGACATTTTCAGAGACAAATGAGATTGACCATGATGTTATGAGGATCTTACAGGGGCCAGGGTTGGGGGGATGTTCTAAAACTGGATTTCAGAGATGATTCAATATTTTGGTAAATTACTAAAACTCTAATGTACACTTAAAATGTGTGAATCTGATGGCATACCAATTATGCCTCAGTTAAACTGGTTTTTAAAAGTGAGATATGCACATATTCTGACTATTGCTAAACTAATTTTCTATCTTGTATGTTACTTCATGCCATCAAGCCTCTCTGGTGTCACTTTTTACTTTCTGCAGTAGGTCCCCTGAAACTTCCTGGAATCCAGAACCTTGCTGGGATCTCCTTTAGGTTAAGACCTGTTGGCTCTGAGACTTAGGTGGGGAAACCAAGACCAGGAACTGATATGACCAGAGGAGCCTTGCCCAATAAGGAATAGCTATATGGGACAGTCCTTCAAGCACTTAAAGTCTAAATGAGGAGGCTGAGCCCAGACTTCAGGCAGCCAGCTTAGAGTGGGTCCAAGGAAACAGGCTGGATCTAAGGGTCCAAGAGGTGGGTCAAGGCTGAGGGGAGAAGGCAGGTGGGATGTGCAGGAGGCATCTGGAGCTGGAGGCACCTGGAGAGTGGAGGTCAGTGTGCTGGTCTTGTTAATCAGAGATTTCTTCCCAGAGAGCATGGTCCACAAGCAAATATTTTACATTAGAAATAGCTTCATTTGATCCTTCTCTCCTCTTTTCTCAGTGTCCTTCTCTAACATTGTTTTAGCCAGCTTTTGTATTGTTGTGACCAAACTACTCCATAAGAACAACTTGAGGAAAACTTTATTTTGGCTCATGGTTTCAGCAGTTCAGTCCATGGTTAGCTGACTCCATAGCTCTGGGCCTGGGATGAGGTAAAACATCATGGTGGAAGGACATGGAGGAGGAAAGCTGCTCAGGACCCAACAGACAGAAATCAAAGAGAACTCTGCTTGCCAAGGACAAAATTTATAGCCCAAAGGCATGCTTCCGGTGAGCTACATCCTCTGGCCACACCCTACCTGCCCACAGCTACTATTCAATTAATCCGTATCAGTGGATTAACACACTGATGAAGTTACAACTCATAAACTAATCATTTCACCTTTGAACATTCTGGCACGTCTCATGCATGAGTTTTGGGGGGATACCAATTATCCAAACCATAACAGGTATTCACCCAAGTCACTTTCTACCTGGGTGCCTGTGACACTTTTATAACTTACTTTTGCCCTGAAATCTGGGCCTCTTATATATCCCTACCACGTTAACCATTATCATCAATTTGAGTCTGATACTTCCCCGCCCTTCAAATCCTTTGCACTGCCTACAAGATAAATCCCAACTTCTCAGGCCTTTGACCTCTACTCTCCTGCTGCCCCTTGACAAAGCCTCTTTGCCAACAGACTGGCTTCACACTGCCAGGCTACACAGCTTCACCTGAGCTGTTCTTTCACCTGGACCGCCCTCCCCACCTACCGCAAGCTTCCACAGTCACCAGCACCCTGTGCAAATGACCCTCTTCCTTGGGCGGGGGAAGGGTTCTCTTGAAGGCTGATGTGAAGTCATCTCAACTCACTTGCCCTTGTTTGCTTGTTTTGGAAAATGGAGGGTCTCTGGACTTGTGATAATCATTTAATTTTCTGTTCATCATCTCACCACTCCTCTCAGTTGCTGCAGGTCATGTCTCCTGCTTCCTCTGAGAAGGCAGCTTCCAGCAGGTGCTCACCAGCTGGGGGTTAATTTGAAAAAGAACTTGACTTTCCCAGGTTTTCTCAGTGCTCCTGGTTGATTTCACATTTTTGTACCAGATGGAAAGCTTTCCTTCTAGAAAACTGCCAATTAAATATTTCCTTAGAAAAATGTAATGGTGCTTCCTGTTTTTCAAATTCAGAAATAGACTAGTATTGTTCCATCATTTAGGACAGTGTGGGGTGTGTGTGTGTGTGTGTGTGTGTGTGTGTGTGTTTGTGTAATAGAAATTCAGTGCTTTTTAATTTTGCACTATAATGATGATTTCTGATGCCAACTACCCAGAATTGGGATAAATTTCATGGGTTAAGAATATGGTAGTTCACAGGCCACCCTCACAGATTCAGAGGTCCGCAGGCCTCCTTCACTTCTGACAGCTGGCTACAAATTCAGGGTTTCCCGCCACCCCTGCATGTTAAATAACTCACGAGAATGACTCTCAGAACTCAGGACAAAGTGTTACATTTTTTTGTTGTGTTTTGTTTGTTTTTGATACCAGGAATTGGCCAGGTGTGCTTAACCACTGGGCCATATCCCCAACCTTTTTTTTATTTTTTATTTTGAGACAGGGTCTCTTTAAGTTGCTTAGGGCCTTGTTAAGGTGCTAAGGCTGGGAGATCTTCCTGCCTCAGCCTCCTGAGTTGCTGGGATTACAGATGTGTACCACCATACAATTTTAAATTGCCATCATAAAAAACTTTGATGACAATTTATTGATAGCTAGAAGAAACACAGTAGAACCAGCCAGCTTAAGGAAGAGATGTGGGCATGGCAAGGTCTGGAGCTTCCAAGCAAAGCTCCTGTCATTTCCCAGGAACACAGTACCCTACCAGCACACTGATGTGTGACAATACACAGAGTACATCAACCAGGAATCTCACCTGAGCTTCAGTGTCCAGGGTTTTAACTGGACTTTTGTTATATAGGTATGACGGATTCTATCACTGACCCCATAGTCGAACCCAATTGCCAGCCCCCTTCCCCTCCCCTAGGGGATGGACTGATACCACATGGCTCAAAGCTCCAACCCTCTAATCATTTCGTTGGTACTTCTGGCAAGGCTAGACTGCCACTCTGTCATTAGCATAAACTACCATGGGTTAGTCCAAGGACTCTCCTATTGCTCAGAAAATTTTAAGGAACCAGAGACAAGTGCTGGCCAAGTTCTTTATTCACAGCACCCACCTTCAAACAAATCGGTGCAAAAATGCTCTTCAATTATTATTCAATTAAACATGTAACAAACATGAAGATTATAGACATTCCTCGATAAACAAACTGCAGTGTATCACTTCTGTCTATAAACCCCTATTGAGGAGACTGGAAACCAATGTCCTTTTCCAAGACAGCAGGAGTGGGCTCAGCTACAATTACTAAGGAAGAAGACGACTGGAATCTGTGCCAAATACTCCAAGACATTTGGAGGTCACCTCAATGACCTTCTCTGGGTCTTAATTTTCTTCTCTAGGAAAGGAAGGACTTTGCACATGTGGAAATAAAGACCTTCAAATAAGAACAGTCAGAGGATTTCAGGACCTCAATCCATCGCCATCCGATACCCGAGGACGTTAAGTCAACACCTACGAGGGTCGGGCATGCTCAGGGTCAACTGAGAGACCTTCCAGACGCTTTTATTTCTTTGACCTGGATTGGCGGCGGGGAGCGGAGTGAGGTGGAATGTGGTGGAGTCTCCGGCTGCTCCCTACCCTCTAGGACTGGGGAACCCGGGCCCCTGTGGGGTGCCGTAGCGAGCTGGTGGAACCAGAGGGATGGGGCGACGGCGTGCTCTCCGGCATCCTGTGCCGGGGTTACAGAATACGCTGCCGAGCTTGTCCCAGCCACGTTGAGGTTTGAGGCTGAAGCCAGTCCCTCTCCCGGTTCCCCCTCGTCCCCGGCCGGAAGTCGCTGCTTGGTCTTGGAGCTTATATCTTTGGGAATGACCCGAGTTTTTGTCAGATTGTCGTTTCCCTGAACCGAATTTGTTGAATGAGACGGTGGACTTAAAAGTTAGGAAGAAAGATTCTGAAAGCAAGCGATTTCAAGTTCTATTCCCACTGCTTCTGAACTTTGCAAGTTTTGTTGAAGACGCTCTCGTTAAGTTTTTAAACTTGCAAAAGAGGAATGAATACTAAGTTAAGTGCCTCTGGATATTTAGCAAATAACTAACCGGTATGGCGGGTGAAAAGACTGAGAAGCCAGACACTAAGGAGAAGAAACCTGGAGCCAAAAAGGCTGATGCTGATGACAAGGTGAAAAAGGGAGACCCTAAGGATGCAAAACCCAAGAAGGGGAAGCCCCACTGCAGCCGAAACCCTGTCCTGGTTAGAGGAATCGGCAGATACTCCCGATCTGCTATGTATTCCCGAAAGGCCATGTACAAGAGGAAGTACTCAGCTGCTAAGTCCAAGGTTGAGAAGAAGAAGAAGGAGAAGGTTCTTGCTACTGTCACAAAACCAGTTGGTGGTGACAAGAACGGTGGAACCAGGGTGGTTAAACTTCGCAAAATGCCTAGATACTATCCAACTGAAGACGTGCCATGAAAGCTGTTGAGCCACGGCAAAAAACCCTTCAGTCAGCATGTGAGAAAACTGCGAGCCAGCATCACTCCTGGGACCATCTTGATCATCCTCACTGGGCGCCACAGAGGCAAGAGAGTGGTTTTCCTGAAGCAGCTGAGCAGTGGCTTGCTACTTGTGACGGGACCTCTTTCCCTTAATCGAGTTCCTCTGCGTAGAACACACCAGAAATTTGTTATTGCCACCTCCACAAAGATTGATATCAGCAACGTGAAAATCCCAAAACACCTTACTGATGCTTACTTCAAGAAGAAGAAGTTGAGGAAGCCCAGACACCAGGAAGGTGAAATTTTCGACACAGAGAAAGAGAAATATGAGATTACAGAGCAGCGCAAGGTTGATCAGAAAGCTGTGGACTCACAAATTTTACCCAAAATCAAAGCTATTCCTCAGCTCCAGGGCTACATGCGATCTGTTTTTGCTCTGACAAATGGAATTTATCCTCACAAATTGGTGTTCTAAATTTCTTACCAAGAACCTAATTAAAAAACTGATACATTTAAAAAAAAAAAAAAAAAAAAAAAAAAAAAGAACAGTCAGAGACTAGTTAGAGATTCCTATAACCAAGTTACCAGCCACCATCACCTGAGGCAGACACCCAAATGCATGCAGGGAGTGAGAAAACTTTACAATGGAAAACAAACAAACAAACAAACAAACAACAAAAGGGAGCTCAGGTGTGCCTGGGGTTGGAAGCTGTTGGCCTGGAAAGCTGGGATGAGCTGACTAGAAGCAGGACATTTTATGTGACTGCTTCAGGAAGCATGTTTGACTCTTTAAGATTGGTCTTGAGTTGGGAGTGGGAGCAAGAGATGGAGGAGCTGCAATGATTGACCAAGTTCAGGTTGGGTCTGAGATGACTCTGCAGAGGTTGCCTTCTGGCTTTCAGGACAGCTGCTGTGGAATCGTGAGCCAGACTCTGGGCTCAGGGGTGTACCCATTGTCTGCTTGGGTGTTCCCTCTTCTGGTCATTCTCTTGCTAAAGAGAGGCTGGCCAATAAGGGAAGGCTAGAGATGTGGGGAGTGTTCTGCTGTTGGTGCACACAGTATCACATAATCTTCTTCTTATATCATCTTCACAATCTCTAATAAGAGAGCAGTCGTGCAGAAGCCCCGAGCAAATAAGTGTTCTCCTTAATGTGATGTCCCACTCATTGATCCAAGTACAGCAATGGCGCAGATGCTACCACGTCCAGCCAACAAGAAGTCCAGAGCAACACAACTGCCCATCGCTTTCTGTGCCAATAAACTGACACAGATCTGTATTCTGTCAAGGGAGAGGTAGTGTTGATAACTTCTTCCAGAGTCAGTGATGGTTTTTTACGGTGCTTTGCTTGTTAGTGGTACCCTGAAAGATCCCTTGCAAGGAGGCTGAATTCTTCCCAGGTGACTCTTCCGCCGGACAAAATCTTGTGGTTTAACATAATGGAGAGGCTCTTTAGGTAGATGCTGTGGGAAGGAGGCCTAAACCCAAGTCCTTTGCAGTACTTTTCCATGCTTGGGAATAGCAGGGTAGAGTTTATTATTGGAGGCAAAGCCCCTAAATAAGTGGGCCGTCCAGTACCAGTTCTTAGGGGAAGAACTGATATGTCCCAGGTCAGTGACTCCTACGGCCGTAAGAAATTCTGTGAGTAGTACCTTTAGCTACAGAGCTCAAGGGTTTCTGGAAAATTTGCTTGTTTTAATTTAAGGATATCATTGTTCTTTCAAGTTTTCTGAGAGATTATGTATAGTAAAGATGGTTTGGTTTTTAAACATGGGGTAATGCCTTATGGAGTTCTAATGATTCCTGTAAAGTATGTACCTTGATCACTTGATATGAAAGTTAGGATGCCCCAGGTTGGAAACAAAACCAAGCAGCTCCTAGTGGTTGTAAGGACTGTAAATGTTTGGTGAGGAACAACTTCAGCTTATCCTGAAAACAGATGTACATTAACTAATACATATTCAAACTCATTAAGGATGGAAGTTGGGTAAATCCCACTTGAAGGTGTGCATTGGGCCTTAGAGGCTTTGGTACCTGGCCATGCCTCACCCTTACATGGTTTCCAGGATTACGCTGACAGGTGATCCCTGACCTGAAAATAACCTGTTAAAAAGCTACCTTTTAAAAAGTTCCTTCTCCAATACTAATTTAAGATAGTAACCAGTTTGTCCATATTAGGATGGACAATTGCACAGAGAAATTTAGATGATATCCATCTTAAATAACCTGGTACCAGCAAGCAGCCATTTTGGGAGCACTACAGATTATCCAAGTGAAAATTCTAATTTTTTAATGTTATTCTTTTTTCAGAACCAGGGTCTTAATATTGATCATGTGTAATAGTCTCTTTGAATTACTCTAGATTTGCCCTCTGGGTTCAGTTAGGAGCATAACTGTGATTGAGACTGCTGCTTTGGTGGAACTGCCTTCCAGAGCATTTTCTCTCATGTCTGTGGTGTCCTGTCCATGGTGCCACTTCTTCTGTCTTGGCATAGGCCACAGCCCTTATGACAGCCACCCCTCTAAGAAGGAGGCTGCTTCTACATGTCCCCTAATTTGTTCATTTTTATGGGGGTTCTGGCAGAGGTTAGGAAGTCCTCCTTGTGTTCAAAGCATCCTAAAGTTACATGCTGTTGCCACAAATATCTGCTCTCAGTGCACATCTCTGCTCTCTAGTGATTTGGTGAGTTGAGAAGTTCTGTATAGTAAATGCAGGAAGTTTCACCTCTGGTCTGACATCACCTTAGACTGTGTTGTAAAGAAAACTGAAATTAGTGATGGCTTATTCTGTTTGATAACCTCCAGTTTCAGTTCTGAGGGGAGATCCATCACCAAGTAATATTAAGACAGGATTCTCAATTGGAATCTCTAATAAATCTAAGTGAGCTACAGAGATTCCCTGATTGAGGTAAGACAACTGTTGAGTGTTCCCTTCTGTTAGGAGATGGTGAATGTCAGGATCCAGAGTGCTGCAGTGGTGAATAGAAAGAGTAACAGATGTCCTAAGAGGCTAATTAGCTAGCTGAAAGTGAAAACCTCTTTGTTTACGGATGACTTGATTTTGTACACAGAAAATTATAAGCATCCACTAAAACCTATTAGAATAAAACAGTTTGACAACATTGCTAGAAACAAGATCAAAATACAAAATCACTATCACTTCTGTACATGTGCAATGAACAATCCAAAAATGAAATTAAGAAAATAATTCCATGTAATATGTCATCAAAAAGAACAAAATACTTAGAAACAAAGTAAACAGGAGATTTATATTCTGAAAACTAAACACATTGGTTGAAAGAAATTAAAGAAGTTATAAAAAAGTGGAAAAACATCCCATGTTCATGTCAGAATACATACTATTGCTAAGATGACAATACCCCCCAAACTGATCTATGGAGTGAAGCACTCTCTATCAGAATCCCAGCTGTATTACCTGTAGAAATTGACAAGTTGATTCTAATATTTATGTGGAATTGCTAGGTATCTAGAATAGCCAAAACAATCTAGAAAAAGAAGAACACAGTAGAAAAACCCACACTTCACAACTTTAAAACCTACCACAAAGCAACAGTAGTTAAGATAGTGTGGGACAGATGTTGTAGATCAATGGAATAGAATTGAGGGCTCAGAAGTAAACCCACATATCCATGGGCAGCTAATTTTCACCATGTGTGACAAGACCATTAAATAGGGAAAGAATAGTCTTTTCTTTCTTCTCCTTATCTTTTTCTTTCTTTTTTTCCTTCCCTTAACCAATGATGATGTAACACTTGGATGGCCATATGCAGAAGACCACATCTCACCCAATATGGACACAAAATGGATCAAAGACCTAACTATAAGAACCCTTAGAAGGAAACATGGATACAAATCTTCACAACCTCAGATTTGACAGTGAATTCTTAGACATGACACCAAATGTATCAGTGATGGCAATAAAACAGAAAAACATAATAAAAACTCAAGTCTTTTGTGCTTCAAAGGATACTAAGAAAGTGTAAAGAAAACTTACAGAATGGAAGAAAATAATTGCAAATCATATACCAATAAGGGACTTGTATCCAGAATATTAAAAAAAACAATAAAACTAGAAAATAAAAGACAACCAGATTAAAAAGAGGCAACCCTTGAACTTCCAAAACTATTAGTCTGTTTTCTTTATATAGTTGAAAAAAAAACAGGAAAAAGCTCTTAATAGGCACTTCTTCAAAGAAGATATACAAATGATCAATAAACCAATGAGCAATATGAAAATATGCTCAATAGTATTGACTACTTGTACCATGCAAATCAAAACCATAATGAGAAATGAGATACCAACTACTAGGATGGGTAGACTCAAAAAGTCAGATAACAAGGGTTGGGGAGAAATTAGAATCCTATGCATTGCTGGTGGGACTGGAACATTTTGCAGCCACTTTGAAAACAGTCTGGCAGAGTTGCCATGTGACCTGGAAATTCTGCTCTTAAGTACATACCTAAAAGAAACAAAAACATGTTTACACAAAAGCTTATACACGCATGTTCATGGCAGCATTATACATAAGAGCCAAAAAGTGGAAGCAATCCAAACATATATCAACTGATGAATGGATAAGATGTATTATCTTACATCATCCATAAAAACTTAATATTATTCAGTCTTAAAATGTAAGGAAGCACATTTACATGCTACAACATGGGTAAACCTTGACAATGTTATGACAAACAAAGTTGCCAGTCACAAAGGACCATACATGATTCCATTTATATGAATTTCTACAACAGATTAAAAACAAGCAAGCCTTGAACTTCCAGAAAGTAGACTAGCTATCGCTTTAGGCTGGGATAGCAGATGGGGATACAGGGGAGTGACAGAATGCACTAAAAACTGCTCCAGGGTCACACAGATGGCTGACCACATGACACAGAGCAGATGAGCTCAACAGTGGTTTATAAGATTATACTGAGAGGAGGGCATAGAATGTCCCACTGGGCAACATGGGGACGCACGTGGGCACAGAATAGACTAGCAGTGGCCATGGGAGGTAGTTTTGTAGAAATGAGAGTGAGGGACCCCTGGCTCTTGTGGGAGGAAGTGACTGGCTTGTCTGAACAATTCTGCAAGCTGACCTAAACCTCACACGTTACAGAAAAAAAAACAACTCAAAATGGACTATAGACTTAAATGTAAAGCCCCAAACTACAAAACTTTTAGAAAATAACAGGACACAAGCTTTAGGACCACAATTAGAAGGTTCTTAGACAAGATACCAGAGGTACGCGATGCATGAAGGAAATTAATAAACTGGACTTTATCAAAATCAAAAACTGTTGCTAGCAGTCCTGGAACCGAAGAAGGATACCAGGAAAAACGTGAAGAAATCTGAATATAGTTAATCATGATGCATCAATATAGTTTATTACTTATAGTAAATGCACCATACTAATGTTAATGTTAATAATGGAGAAACTGGGCACAGAGTATTTGTAGACTCAGCATTTTTTTTAAATCTAAAACTGTTCTAATGTAAAAAATTTACTTTAAAAAAAAGCAAGCATGGGCAATGTATTAAAGTCCTATCTGATTTGTGAGATTTAAAAAAAAAAACTGTAACTAGGTGAATGGACAAAAAGGTAGCCTTGCTAAAAGAATGAAAAGACAAACTATGGACTGGGAGAAAATATTTTAAAATAATCTTTGAAAATGAACTCACCCCTAGAATACGTAGAGAACTCTTCTAACTGAACAGTAAAAGAAATCGAACAGAGCTGGGCATGTTGCTCAGTGACCTCTTGCCTGGCACATGTGTGGTCCTGAGTTTCCTCCAGTACTGGGGAAAAAAAGAAAGAAAAGAAACCAAACAATCCAACTAGAAAATGAGTGAAACACATGAACAGACATTTCACCAAAAAGGATACACAGATGATTTAAACACACACACATGAAAAGGAGTCCAGTGTCATTAACTATTAGGGAAATGTAAATTAAAACCATAATGAGATGTCACTATATACCTGAGAGAACAGCTTAAAAAATGGTGACAATACTACATGCTAGTGAGCATGCAGAGAAAGTCTATCTCTTACACATTGCTGTTGGGAATGTAAAATGCTAAGACCAATTTGAAAAATAGTTTGGCAGTTTCTTTAAAAACTAAGTAGATACTTATCATACCTCTAGCAATCTTAGTGCTTGGCATTTATTCTAGAGAAATGAAATCTTATGTCCATGCAAAAACATGTATGGAATGGGTATGTTCTCCAAAGAATAGAAAGCAGGGACTCAAAGGGACTCATACACCCATGTTCATAGCAGCATTATTCACAATGGACAAAAGGTGGAAATAACCCACCTGTCCATTGGCATGTGACTGGATAAACACCAGGGGATGGAGTTACATATATGCACCAGTTGTATACATGACATGTGTATGGGGTCATGTGTGTGTGCATATGCACATGAATGCAATCTTATTCAGCCTTAAAAAGGACAGTTGTGCCAAATGCCACAAAAGGATGAAACTTTAGGACATAATGCTAAGTGACTAAATAAGAAAAAGGAGAAATATTATATGACTCTACTTATATGAGGTACTCAGAGTAGTCATATATATTGAGACATATAGTGGAATGGTGGGGCTGAGACAGGAAGGGGGAGTTAGCATTTAATGGGTGCAGTTTCAGTTTTTCAAGATGTAAAGCATTTTTCCCCCATGCTAAGGATTGAATCCAGGGGTGATCTACCACTGAGCTATATCACTAGCCCTTTTTATTGTTTTTATTTCAAGACAGGATCTCACTAAGTTGCTGAAGCTGGTCTTGAATTTGTGAAGCTCCTGTCTTAGCCTCCTAAGTACCTGGGATTGCAGGTGTGCGCCACCACACCCGGCACAGATGAAACAAATATTATGGATAGAAGGTGGTTGTGGTTGCATAACAATATGAATTTATTTAATACCACTGAACTGCACACTTAAAAATGGTTAAGATGATAAATTTATATGTATTTTACAATTTTTTATAGTTTAAATGTCTAAAAAAAGTACATAAGTGTTTATGATAGATTTGTTTAAAATAGCCCCAAACTGGGGACAAACCAAATATGCTAGAAGGAGTAACTGGTGAAACAAATGGAGGTAATAAGAAGTACTTAGTGTAAGTGCAAAAGGACGGGAAACGGACCTCAAGGGATTCAGAGAAGCCTTTAATCATTCGTGGACTCGGGCGCCAGATGGAAAAATGACCCTCAGTTACAGAGGGGATTTGGATTTTATAGGGTACAATGAGGATGATGTAATCGTATACGTGCAGTTTTGACAGTCAGGGGCTAGTTGTACAGGTTAAACTTTAATTTAAGAGGGTAGTTGTAAAAAGGTTGAAACGCACTGTTGTCTGGGGAGCTAAGAGTCCAGACCCCATGGGATGAGTACTCAAATCTTGCTCATTGGTATTTGCTGTGCCTCCATTTAGGACTAATTTGCCATGGAGGAAAGTCAAGGTTTTAGAGCTCAGCATTCAGTATCTGCCCCTTTCTCCCAGGGCTGCTGGGAGGTTAATGTTTGGTTAGTTTTCCTTCCCTCCTCTGGAACTGTACCTCTCTTCATTTTTCTTGGAGGGGGGGGGTACTATCTTGCAGGACTAGTATTTTCATAACCCTTCACTTAGTAAAAAAGGTAAGAAACTATAAAACAGCTTGAGTAAACATCAAGAGTCTAATAGCCAACTCAAAACATCACATACTATGTGAGTCCATTTATATATGCTCTCAAGTTTACAAAATTATAGATATGAAGAATAGACTGATGGTTGCCAAGGCTTCAAAGTGGTGGGAGGGAGGACAGGAGGGATGAGTCGGTCTCTAAAGGTGAAATGGAGAGATCTTTGTGGAAGTTTTTGTATCTTGATTGTGGTGGTGATTACAGAAATCTACCAATGCTATAATTACACAGGACTCCACACACAGTTTCATACATGAGTGCAGGCAAAACTGATAAAATCTGAACAAACTCAGTGGGTCACACCAATGCTAACTTCCTGGTTTTCCCATTATAGTTCTGTAAAATATTGCCATTGTGGAAAACTGGGTAAAGGGTGCATGGGATCTTTTTGTACTGATTTTGCAACTTTCTTTTTTCCTTTTTTTTTGGTACTGGGGATTGAACCCAGGGGCTCTCCACCACTGAGCCACATCCCCAGCCCTATTTTGTATTTTATTTAGAGACAGGGTCTCGCTAAGTTGCTGAGAATGGCTTTGAACTTGCGATCCTCCTGCCTCAGCCTCCCAAGTGCTGGAATAATTTTGCAACTTTCTATGAATCTATAATTATTTCAAAGTTAAATGTTAGAGGGGCTGGAGTTGTAGCTCAGAGGTAGAGTGCTTGCCTAGCATGTGTGAGGCACTAAGTTCAACTCTCAGCGCCACATAAAAAATAAATAAATAAAATAAAGGTATTGTGTCCATATATATTTAAGAAAAAGTTAGAGACAAACAACAAGCCAACCAAAATCAAAACCAAACTTGCTATTGACCTTACAGCATTTGAAGGCTTGACATCAAAACAGACCACAAAGTTGGCTACTTGCCACCTAGGCTACCGATACTGGATTGGTTTTTGTCTGATCCACTCTGCCACAAAGCTCAGTAGTGGCAGTCTCGGTAGTCTTTGACTCTAGTTTGCACTATTTTTGCTTTTCTGTATATTTGAATATTTTAACCCTAATCTTAAGCGTTAGAGACTATCTGAGCAGGATTCCTAGTTTCTTAAGGATTCCTGTCGTTTCTCTGTGCATGATTTGTGCAAGAGCAGACTGCATAAAGCCGAGCCGAGAAGAGTGAAAACCTACGGCCTAGGGTTGGGAAAGGCGTGTGACCAAACGTTGGAACAGAATATATGCAGAAATGCACGTGAAGTCCAAGGCAATTAAAATGCTTAATAAAAAACCCCAGTGCTTTCCTGGATCAGGGTATCAATTTCCCCACACTTCGTCTGTCTTATCCACTCAATGGATCCTCCCTATACTTTCCCGTGGCTGTTGGCACCTTGCGAGGTCCACAGCAACAGCTCCAACCTCAAGGGTCCGCACCTGGGTGCGGAACTCCTAGGGCTGGCCCCGCCCCCGCCCCCGCCCCGCCCCCGGGTCCTAGCGCGAGGACCCCTGTGGAGCTATCCGCAGCTGCGCCTGACCCATCCTACCCTGTGGCCCATACGGATAATTTCTCCAACCCGATATGTGCTGCGGCGTGGTCCTCGGGTCTCGGACCTCCAGCCGAAGGCTGGGGCCCGCCGTTTGACGGGGAGCGGCGCGGCAGGCGGAGGGGAGGCTGCCTCGGAGGGAGGCGGCGGCGCTGCTCGCGCTCCAGCATGGCGGCGGCGGTGCGCGCTGCAGCCCGCCTGCCTGTGCTGTGCGGCGTGCCGGCGGGTGAGCGCGGGGACGGGGCGCTGAATGCGCGGGAGCCGGGGCTCGCTAGGGCCTGCGGGGGTTCGGGCGGAGGGAAGCGAGCAGTCTCACGCCGTTGTCTCATCCAGCCCGGGTTCGCTGTGTGACCTTGCGCACGTTCGTTTCCTCTCGGGGTTTCGGGGCGCTAGACTGTAAAATGACTCTGAACTGGACACGGTTCATCCCGGTTCGTTTCAGTTTACGAAACGGCTTGTGCATGCTCGGTGAAGGAGAGGGAACTGGCAAGCATCGCTTTCCCGGAGGGTAGGCTCGACCCCCAGGTTCACCTGGTGATGCCACCAGGTTCGAGGCTGAGAGGCGCTAGCGAAGCTCTAAAGGGCAACAGTCGTTCTCCAGGTGGAGTCGGATAGCACTGGCCTGGGTCAGCTTAGTTTCGGCTGACCGGTGGCCTCATTACAGAGATGGATGACTCGGATGTCAGCATGCACTGTCGCCGTTCCCGCCCCGACCCGCCTGGAGGGTTGCCTGCGCGGGAGGAAGGCGCCCTGCTGTTCTGCAGCAGAACGTTGGCTCTGGGGACGCTGCGTGGCTGACACCTGCCTTCTCTGTTCCATTTCACTGTTGAGTCCACAGTCCAGCATTTCTAATTCTGAAACCTAAATCTCTCTAAAACCCGCAAATTCTTTTTCTTTTTTTTGTAACTCATTTTGCAGCAAAGAGTTTGACCAGCAATCTTTTGGCAGAAAACCTGACCTTAATATTTTCTTTTGTCCTTATGATTGTCTCTGTTTCTTCCTTTTTTTTCCTTCTCCCAGCTCCTATTTCAAGGCCCCCTTTCAAATAGCTGTCTTCTTTCATGAGCCCTAAATTGTGTCAGCGACTGTCTTCATGTGTTCATGCATTTTCCTAAACTGTCTTCCTAATTCCTTTCTGAAGTAGATTCTATTATATTCTTCATACGGATGGCGGAGGGAGGCACACAGATCCATCAAGGGACATAAGGCTTTTGCACCCAAAATGCTTGGCACCAAAGTCTGTTTTTTTTTCCCCTCTTTTTATCTTCTTGTGTATAACCATTTTTTCTGTTGTTTTTTTTCAGCCTTATTGAACTATAACGCACCGTACAGTTCATCCATTTGAAGTACACAATTCACTTGTTTTTAGTATTTTCACAAACCTGTGAAATCATCATCATAATCTAATTAGAACATTTTCATCACTCCAATAAGGAAACTTTTTAGCAGTTGCCCCCAGCTGCCCACTGGTGCCCAACCCCAGGCCACTACCTCTTATCTTTAGGTCATTAGTCCATTTTGAGTTAAGTTTTACATATGGTGTGAGGTAGGGCTCCAACTTCATTCTTCTGTGTGTTGATACCCAGTTGTTCCAACATTGTTTGTTGAACACTTTCTTCTTTCCCCATTGAATGGTCATGGCCATGGCCAAAAATCAGTTACCCATAATACTGTCCAAGCCTTTTCTGTAGGACCATGCTGTGTGAAGGTTAGCTCAGGGTGGTACAGTCAGACCCTGGTGCTGTGGGGACTCCTGAGGACTTAGGGATCCAGGGAAGTTTCTCAAAAGCTGCTGTGCCACAAACCAGGAAGATCTGGTGGAGGCACAAATTTGTATCAGATCAGAGCAAGTTCAAGGCTGACTATGTGTCTGGATGGCTAGGGGGAGGGAGAGGCAAGCAGAGGCAAGGAGTGGTGAGGCTTGGGAAGCCTGGGACCATGTGGGCTATGCTGCAGGCTGTGCTGGGAATTTGTAACCTGTAAGAGAGAGCCAGGGAAGGATGTATCAGGGCTGTGAAGTGACAAAGCCTGTTACTGGAGAAAGGTGATAAATTTCAGGGGAGAGATTGGAGAAGGATTAGGAGACCTTTATCCTGTGGCCAATTGATGCTGAGGCCTGAACAAAGAAGTGACATGGAGATCACAGCAGAGGTGCAGCTGCCTGGCAGAGGGATTTTTTTTTTTTTAAATATTTTTTAGTTGTTAGTGGATCTTTTATTTTATTTTATTTTATTTATACGTGGTGCTGAGTATTGAACCCAGGGCCTCACACATGCCAGGCAAGCACTCTACCACTGAGCCACAACCCCAGCATGGCAGAGGGATTTTTAAGGTGACTGCAAGGCGTGGTGACTGGTTGGATGTGAGGGTGATCACAAGGTTAAGTGTGATGGCAGCTGCTTGGCCAGTGATCACTGAGCCCAGAAATCACTGTCCACTTGTCTAGTTCTTTAATTCTATTTTTAGAATTTATTATTAGAATTATTATTATTTTTAGAATTATTTATTTTGTGGGTGTTACTGTTTTATTTATTTTTTGGATACTGGGGATTGCACCCAGGGGTGCTTTATCATAGAGCCACATCCCCACCCCTTTTTGAGACCTGAACTTGGGATCCTCTTGCCTTCACCTCCTTGGTATCTGGGATTGTGGGTGTGGCTCATGTTATTATTTTAAATGTTCCTTTTCATACAGGGATGTATCTTTTAAATTTTCTTTTTGGCCAAGGGCCTGGGGTTATAGCTCAGTGATAAAGCACATGCCTACAGGCTCAAGGCCGTGGGTTCCACCCCAGCAGTGAAAAAAATCATGTATTTATTTCTTTATTTTTGATTGACAGGTCATTTCTGGTGCAGGCAGCTTTCGCTGAACTCCTGTCCGACAACTTCCATTTTGGCGCTGAAGACCACTCTGAGCAATGGTGAGATTCATTGAGGGACTACCTTCTCTCATCAGACTTAATAATGGTTTATATAGATTTTAAAATGTAAATGAACAAGGCATGCTGTTTATGATGGTAATGCGCACAGCCTTGAGGATTTTTCAAATTTTTTATGATTGCAGTTGTTGTAATTCAAGGCTTTAAAAAATAATGGTCACCATGTGTTGAGTATGTGCTGTGTACTAGGCTTAAAGCATGTTATCTTGTTCAGTGCTCACACTGGTTTTCATAAGATTATTCCCGTTTTAGAGATGATAAAGTGAGTCTCTGAGAGGCCAAGTGACTTGTTCAAGATCATACAATCCAGGCCAGGCTCAGTGACACACACCTTTAATCCCAGCGACTCAGGAGGTGGAGACAGGAGAATCGCAAGTTCAAGGCCAGCAACTTAACAAGACTGTCTTAAAATAAAAAGGACTGGAGATGTGACTCAGTGGTTAAGTGCCTCTGAATTCAATCCCCAGTTCCAAAAAAAAAAAAAAGAAAAGAAAAAGAAAAAAATCATACAGCCAGTCATGGCAGGACTGGTCCTGGAGCTATCTTAATGCTGTGGCACCCCTCTATGCTGGGGCATAGACTTCCCCTGACATAGTGCAGGGCCTCTTTTCAGCCACCCTTGCTATGCAGTGAAGCCTGGCCCTTTGACATAGGCTGTGCCAGGCAGAGCTGAACTCACACTGTGTCCTTGAACTTCTGGAACTCCTGAGTGTGGGACTTCCACGTTGGTCTTCTGCCTTTTCCTCTTGCAGACCCCGCCTGTGAGATGCCTTGTTTGGAGGTCCTGGGAGTTCTTCTGACTGGGCTTTTTCCATAGTAGCAGTTTTCCTACTATCTTTCACACACATTGCAAATCAACCAGTTTGATTTGTTTCTTGTCAATTATAAATGACTTATTTGCCCTTGAACATGTGCCAGGCATTGCCCTGACCTGAGCTGGTGTCAGGCCTGAGAAAGGCTTCTGGGAGGAAGACCAGTGAAGACCAGTCTTGGCTGAGGGATGGCCCAGGAAGGGTCCTGGGAAGGAGCACTGATTTGGAATAATAGCTGAAATTCTGCCCTGCCACTTCCTACCTCTGCACCTCAGAGCTTCAGTTTCCTTGTCTGTAATTAGGGATAGCTGTCCCCACTGTGAGTTGCTGTGTTATTTCTTAAAATATTAACTTCCTGGATGGGGATGTAGTCAGAGGTTGAGCCTTTGCCTGGCATGCCCAAGACCAATAGTTCATCCAGCACAGCATACTGAAAGTTAAAAAAAAAAAGAAAAAAAAAAAAAAAAATTTTTGAGCTTCCAAAAGGTAGTGAAAGACTCAGAGCTTTCACTCACAGTCCTTTCTTTCTCCTTCCCATCATCTGGGGGACACTTTCAATTCTTTCACCTTCCTTCTGGTTATATTTCTGAATATGTTGTGTCTATTGTTCTTTTGGGGGTTTTTTGTTGTTTTTTATTTATTTTTTAATTTTTATATATTTTTTATTTTTACAGACTGCATTTTGATTGATTGTACACAAGTGGGTACAACTTTTCATTTCTATGGTTGTGCACAATGTAGAGTCACACCATTCGTGTAATCATACATGTACATAGGGTAATGATGTCTCAGTCCACTATCTTTCCTTCCCCCACCCTTTCCAACCCATTTCCCTCTCCACAGTTCCTCCATTCTTCTCTTATCCCCCTCCACGCCCCCCTCATTATGTATCATCCACTTGTCTGTTGTTCTTTGGTCAACATGTTTATGCTAATTGGAGATTTAGCAGTCTGTTGTTACCCTTACTTTCTTCCAATATAGTTAGAAGCATAATTTTGACTGAATCTCTGGGCATTGTTTTTGTTATTAAATTGTGTATATATTCAGAGCTGAGCTAGGGGTATGCTACCATTATGGTTTCTCTTTCCTAGAATAAATAATTGCCTGACTTTTAAGAAGTTGATTACTTTCCTTAGTACCTATCACTGTATTTTTCTAAATGCTGCAACAGATCGGTCAGAAACATAGCAATAATTTTTCTAAAATCTCTCACCAACCAGTTTGATTTAATAGAAGAGACCCAAGTGAGAAGGAAGGAGTTTCTGATGTGGAAAGTGCTGCATGCTGAAGTGAAACCTTGGAGACACCTGTGTCCTCACCTGAGGGGCTTCAGGCCTGTTCCACTTTGGGCTCCAGGGTGGTTGTTTCCTGAGTTTGAGATTTCCTGGCCTGAAATGAATAAAAACTCAAAAGATCAGAACAGAGTTGATAAGTGAGGTGAAGATCTGTAACTAGGCTTCAGAATGTGACTCAGTATGAACTCTGGCATTTCTTCTTTAAAAAAATCATAACAGTGTGAGCAAAGCCAGTTGTACAACTGTGCATGAAAAATTATTTTTGTTTTTGGTGGTACTGAGGATTGAACTCAAGGCCACCCTATCACTGAGCCTCATCCCTAGCCCTTTTTATATTTTATTTTGAAACAGGGTCTTGCTAAGTTGCTGAGGCTGACCTTGAACTTGCGATCCTCCTGTCTTAGCCTCCTGAGTCAATGGGATTATAGCCATGTGCCACTGCACCCAACAAAAGTGACTATTTCTAACATACACAGCCCTGGGTTCAATCCCCAGTTCTTCCCTGCCCCCCATAAAAAAGTGACTATTTCTAAATTCTAAGGTTGATTTCTTTTTTTTTTTTTTGGAACCAGGGAATGAACTCAGGGACACTCGGCCACTGAGCCACATTCCCAGCCCTATTTTTGTATTTTATTTAGAGACAGGGTCTCACTGAGTTGCTTAGGGCCTCGATAAGTTGCTGAGGCTGGCTTTGAACTCGCGAGCCTCCTGACTCGGCCTCCCAAATGGCTTGGATTACAGGCGTGCGCCACCACGCCCGGCTTAAGGTTGATTTCTAGTTTTGACAATTGAATTCTTTTAAGCTGGATACATTATTAGCTATGAATGATTCCAGTCTTTCAAAAAAATCTGATAGTGATTTTTACACTTCTTGAAATATATCAAAGATTATAATGGATGAAATATCTTAATATTAAATATTAAGATATTGTGTTGAAGATGAAGGGCTTACAAGAATAGCTAAAATGTGTACAGCACAATGAGATTTGGAATGACGAAGTTCTGAGTTTTTAAAAAATGAAGACCCAGTGCTTTCTATCTCCATTTTTATTAATTCATCAGGTGGGCTACAGGTCTGGAGGACCTCTGTGTGTTGTGAGGTCTCCTTCCACACAGATGAGCAGATCATCTGGAATTGGAATTGGTGTTGAAATCCCATCCAGGAACTTGTGACTTTGGCAAGCCTCTAATCTTATGGGCCTGCATTTCTTATTTTATGAAACAAAAGCATTATATTAAATGCTCTCTAGTAATCAAGGATTACCGCTTCGTGTTTCGGGGTCTGTATGCTGTGGAGATACTTTGATGACTCCTGCAGTGGTTTAATGCTGTTCTCCCCATCCTAACCGACTTCTTTCTCGTGGCCATTTAAATCCTGGCTGGAACCTACTGATGAACCACTGTTACTGTGCTCTACGTAACTTCACTTATTCTCTAGAATAGCTGTTGTCATTGTTTGGTTCTCTGTTTGTCAAGCCAATACCCTGAGGCCCCTTTCCTTCTCCGATGAAATGCAGAGCTCGAGAATCTGTGCACAGACTCATCTTGCTGGTACTGTTCCACTCCTTCAGACCCACCCATTCCTGTCACCTCTACCCTCTTCCTCCCCTGACACCACCATCTGTGGACTGGTCAGATGGCCTACTCTCAGACATGGCTGTTCTAAAACATTTTTTTCAAGTAATAGATGCATGCAATTAAAAAAAAGTTCCCCCCAAAATACAAAAAAGCAGGTCTTTCATGCCCAGCCTTAAATGCCCCTGTTTTCTTCCATAGAGACATCCCTTATCCAGTTCCTTGCATATTCTTCTGGAGTTAGTTTGTAAAGGGCATTCACTCCCTCCTTGTTTTTGAACATAAGGGGAGGATAACCTCTGCACGTTGCTTTGCACCTTGTTCTGATCAGTTTCCTTTGCAGGTCTTTCCTCATCTGTACACTGCCCAGTGCATACAGCAGGGGGCACCCTTTGCCCAGAGTAGCATTGGGTTGGATAATGCAGGGCAGAAACCCTGGCTGTACAGATCTTTCTTGAGACCGTGGCATCCACTGTGAATGAACTGTAACCTCTCTAACTAGGGTGGGCATTTAGGTTGCTATCAGTCAAAAGTTTGGTTCTCTTTTTTAAAGAGCAATTGTCCTCAAAATATGATTCTTAAAAGATTAGAATTTTAGTGACTTATTTTTATCAGTAACAATTACTTGGTGCTGGCAGCTCCACAGCCAGGGAGCATCTAACGCAGTTTTGTTTCATCTCTCTGTAGGCCCTTTGTCACTGCGGGGAACCAGAGACAGCTGCCAGTTGACCAGCTTGAGCCATGCACTGCAGACACAGTGCTGTGTGTCTCCTCCTGGCAGCTTGATTGGTCAGCAGTACAGACCCTACAGCTTCTTCACTAAATGTACGTAGAATGGCACACACTTCCACCTCCTGAAACAGGAAGTTAGAAGGTGCTTTTGTGTCTTAATTTTTCTTCTTTCTTGAACAAATTAACATTTTAAATGACTATTAAAGTAAAACTTCATGTTGGTGTAGCATCTGGAATTAGCTCATGTTCCATAGCTGTACTTTGGAGAGTGCTAGTTTACTTTGAGCCCTTCATTTGGGGCACTTGAGGCCTAAAAGATAGTGAATTGTGCCCCAAATACCTTGCTGATTTAGAGTCACACCAAGAATGCACTCACTGTTTTTAACTGGGCCTTAGTTTAAGGAGATAGGATATCTCATTTTAAAAGTTAATTTAAAGAGACATCACTACTAACACTTCATATTTGTGGTAGTGTTTGAAAGTCTAATCTGGACTAAATTAGCTTGTCAGGTAGATGGAGTTTATAGTTTAGCATTAGGCAGAATTTAGGATGACCAAGGCAATTCACAATCATTCTAGAATGTTCAGCAGATATAGAAAATCCAGAAAGAACTAGACAGCTGGAGTTCTGTGGCGCTAGCAACAGACTGCTGCTCTTTTCACAGCACCTTACTGGGCACTTCCCGAGGACTTCCTTCCCAGGCAGTGTTGTGACTGGAGTATTTCACTGTGAGGATGCAGATTATTTAGGGTGAAAGTCTTGTAAGTGGATCACTGGTGCAGGGATGCACATATGAGTGTCAGGTCATGGGGCACAGGCTTGGTTTAGGTGCCAAGAGAAAAGAGGTGGTTAGAGCAGGGCCCACAGCCCCATTTTTTCCTGAGTTGATTTTGATCTTTAGAAGAGTGTGTTAGATCCAGAGGCCTTGGGAATTTTTATTTCCAAGTGTCTTTTCCCTCCTCTAAAAAATGCTTTTCTCCCACTTTTCTTGGTTGAGGGGTGAGCCTCACCCTCACAGACCTGAACAATTGTCCCACATGTGCCTCTGACCTGTCCGTCCTTAGTTATGTGCCCCTATGTTCTTATGAGTCTTGCTGAGATGGGTTGCCCTGGGGAGAACTCAGCTCAAGCCAGTGTGGTTTGCTGTTTCAGTAGGAAATGGTCTTTGAAATTCTAAATCTCCAAGAAACAAAAAAACATTTTTCAAAACTTACTAAAGAGGATGTAACATTGTACTTGTTGAAACTATCCCCTGCTGTGGAGTCCACACCTAAATTCCATTGATCCCATTTAGTGAGCAATGTTGCTTGGTATGATTAAGAGAGAACTTGGTTTGGGGCTGTGTGGCTCAGTGGTAGAGCATTGGCCTAGCACGCACAAGTTCAATCCCCAGCACTGCAAAAAAACAGAACTCAGTATATCTAGGTGGGCAATACAATGGATTGTGTGTGTGTATGCATGCACACACACGCCCACATCTGTTTAAAACATGAACTTTACTCATAAAACTGTAAGTTAACAAGTGTATATGTTAACCTAATTGCCCCTCCAGAAATGTCAGAAAGAGTTGAAATAATATTCAGTCTATTCTAAATAGTCTTTCAGGTTAAACAGAATCTTAGACTTGATGTTAAAATAGTAAAATCTCTATTAATCAATAACTTAATTCAACTGGCAGGCATTAAAAAACATAATTGTAAATAATAATTATGAATATGGTTATTCATATTCATTCACAGTATAACAGCCAAAATTGTGTGTGTGCTATAACCTCCATTTTGTTTAAAACAGGTACACTCAAATATACAGGCATGCATAAAGAAAAAGACCAAACACACTCTGATCTAACAGTGATGGTGGGATTATGATAAATTTTCATATTGTCTTTCATATTTTATAATGTATCTGAAAAAAGATTTAAAGCATGTTTAATAGGGTAATGGTATTCACAAGTTGCCCTCTGACTTGCTATCTTTTTCAAATGTGGTTAGAATTTTTATTTTCCTCTTATAATATGTAAAATAAGCTAAACTCTCAATTCAGTCTTTTTTGTTTCAATGTCAAATTCCTTTTAAAACCGAATCCCTCTGTCTTAATGATTTGCTGATTCTGATTCTAAGTGAAGGAAAACTGTAATTGACTTACTACACCCCTGTCACAAGTGAACTTTCATGTTTTTAATGGCCTTTTTCAGTACCATCACTGTTGAGCAGTGAGAGGATAGCAGCCTTTAGTGAGCGTTCAATTTGAGGTCGGTACTTCATTTTGAACCTGTGGTCCTTTGATGTGAGTTAGGGTTGGCTTGATCCTTTGCTCTGATCAGCCTGTAAGGCAGAATGAGCCTGTAAGCTCATGAAGATGAGCTGTAAAACATGTGAGATACACTGTGCAGATAGAAAGCATTGAGAAGTGTGGTAATTCCAAAACACTTGAACCTCAAGTGTTCATAAAAGATGGAGAGACTCATTTGTCTTCTAGAATATGTTTGGCATTGCAGCTTTATAAGTATATGCCATCTTAATTTTTTAACTAGGACAACATTTGTGTGGCTCTAACTCTTTATTAAACAAGATGGCAATAAATATAAACTCAGGTAATAAAATGGCTGGTGATACTGTGGAAAGCTGGAAGTCCTTGGGATGCAGAGTTTAGTCCAGTAAATAATGTAGCCATGCCAGGAAAACCCAGTAATCGTCACAAATATTCTACAAGTACAAGGGGAAAATAATGATTGAAATGTGTGGTGCAAATGAATTCGGGGACCCTAGAAATTCACAGATGAAATAAGCCGGCAGTGCCAGAGTCTCATAGAGTAAGTGACACTCGTGACCTAAGACCCATGCACTCGTGCATACACAGTGTTTACTATCAGACTCCTGAGTTCTCATTCTTTGCTATTATTGGTTAGATTTTAACTGGAGTTCAAGGTGAATTTGAGCCTCTCATTTTGAAGGAGATAGAGACATTTTAAGGCATTGACAGAGTACTGCAAACCATCTAAATTCAAAGATTGATGGGTTTAGATTGAAATATTGATTCTTGTTAGAATCAAGAAAGCTGTATGTAGGAAGGATAGTTATTGATTATCTCAGTGGTTGTCATGGAGGCCAGCAGGTAGGGAGGAGACCTGAATCATGATTGGCAAACGTCAGGGACTTACTGGGACTTAATGTTGGGTGTCTTTTGTGGAAAAAAGAAACCAAATTGTCTCTTCTTGTGCTTTCCAAATGAAACCATGTTTTACGTTCACAGGATGACTTTATTTTGTTTCTATTACCTCAGTGACGTGGGTGAAGCTGGCCTTTTCTGGCCTTTTTTATTCTTAGGAGAGTATAGATCTTTTCTTTACAACTACAGAATTTTTTTAAAACCCTTTTTCCTTATAGTGACAGCAGAAGAGCTCTGGAAAGGGGCTTTAGCAGAGACTGGTGCTGGAGCCAGAAAAGGAAGAGGGAAAAGAAGCAAGAAAAAGAAAAGAAAGGATTTGAACAGGGGTCAGATCATTGGTGAAGGTAAATTTTTTGTTTGTTCTGGCAGTTATCAGATTTGGTCTTGAACTGGGGTGGGCGGGGTGGGAAAGTGATGATCTTGGAAAGGGGGGCCACAGAAAGCAAGCAGGGTCTGTGGGAGTCCTGGGTGGCCAAAAAGCAAACTTGGTTCTAAAAAGAGTCAAAGTGCTTTTGTAGTGTTTTCCCCAGGTTTTATGGGGTATTTCCTCATACCCCATAAATACCAGGGTCTTCCCCAGGTATTTGGCAAACTGGAAACATGAGAACATTTCTCAGGAAGGGCACTAGGATCCATGGTTTAGAGTCCAACCAGATGGCTTACCAGCTGCCCCAGAGAAGGGGCCCATTAATCGGGAAGTGTCAGGTACCCCTGTGGGGCTCAGCTGTGAGGCCCTGTGCTGCAGAAGCTTGCAGCCCAGCGGTAGGCAGATGGAGCTCAGGAAGAGCTGGCAGGCTTCTCCTGCAGAGAGACAGTGAAGACACGCAACTGTGTGTGTCAGGGGGCCTGTTGCAGCTGCTCAACTGCGCTGCTGTCTCACAGAAACTGCCATGGACAATGCATGGAGGGACAGGAACAGCTGTGTTCCAATAAAACTTTATTTACAAAACAACTGGTGGGCTGGACTTGGCCTTGGTCCTTCATTTGCTAATGTGATTGTTTATACTTGTGCTTTTGAAAATAAAAATAGGATGGTGAGCTTGAACTGGCTTATTTTGTACTGTGGTTTCTGACTCATCGTTTTTGATACTAACAGCCTTTCAGAAATAAAGGAAGCACCTTGCGCTGCACTTCTGACATTGCATGTCTACTTGGATGTTTTTATTGTATGTTTTTTTATTTTTTATTTATTTTATTTTATTTTATTTTTTTGGAACCAGGGATTGAACTCAGGGACACTCGGCCACTGAGCCACATCCCCAGCCCTATTTTGTATTATATTTAGAGACAGGGTCTCACTGAGCTGCTTAGGGCCTCGCTAAGTTGAGGCTTTGAACTCGCGAGCCTCCTGACTCAACCTCCCAAGTCGCTTGGATTACAGGCGTGTGCCACCACGCCCGGCTATTTTTTTATTTTTTAACATTTGTTATTTATTTTTAATTAATTAATGATTATTTTGGAGACAAGGTCTTGCCATCTGGTCCAGGCTGGTCTTGAACTTGCAGGTTAAAACCTCCCTCCTGCCTCAGCCTCCCACCTAGTTGGGACTACCAGCATCCCTACTGTGCCTGGCTATAATTAATTTTCTCAAATGTAAAAAATATGTGTATACCTTCTCAGTATAAGTGCAGATTGTAGAGAAAACTAAAAGCTCCTGATGTCCTTCTGCTGTGCCCATTCCCATCATCTCCCTTGGGGAGCCACTGGTCTCATTTTGGTATTTTTTCAGTGCTTTTGTATAAACTTCCTAAAAGAAATAGATACTTCAAAAAAAAGATAATTAAAGTATACCATATGATATATGCAGTCTTACAATCTGCTTCTTTTTACTCAATAATAGGTCTCAGGGGCTGGGCATAGCGGCACACCCCTGTCTCAAAATAAATATAAAGGGCTGGGGATGTGGCTCAGTGGTAGAACACTACTGGGTTCAATTTCCCAGAACCAAAAATAATAATAACAACACGTCTTAGAAATCATTCCACATCAGAACCTAGGGAGTGATCTCGTTTTAGGCTCTGTGCAGAATATTGCACCTGTTGGGTGTGCCGTCCAGCCGTTCCTCTGTTGCTGGACACAACTTGCTTGCATTGTAGGCAGTGATTCAGCAGACATCCTTGCCTCAGCACACATGCCTTGGGAGTATTTCTCTTGGCAACAGTGAAAGTGCAGTCACGTGTCTGTGGGGTAGATTTGCATAAAATTGTGATAATGCCAGGTCACCTGCAGAGTGACTGCATCAGCTTCAGCACCACCAACACATCACTGGGCATCTTAACTCGTGAAAAGGGAGCACCTTCTAAAAGTTCTTTCTTACCTATATTCTCACACCTCCAGGGCGGTATGGTTTCCTGTGGCCGGGTCTGAATGCCCCTCTCATGAGAAATGGAGCCGTGCAGACCATTGCCCAGAGAAGCAAGGAGGAGCAGGAGAAGGTGGTGGCTGACATGCTCCAGCAGAGGGAAGAGTGGGACCGGAAGAGGAAGATGAAAGTGAAGCGGGAGCGAGGGTGGAGCGGGAACACGTGGGGTGGCCTCAGTCTCGGCCCCCCGGACCCCGGTCCCAGTGGAGGTAGCGGAGGCCTGCTTTGCTTGCCTTTGAGCAGAGGACTTGTCGTTCCACAGTGTTGTTGGAAACGAGTTTATTGTTTACTTGTCTGTTAAGAGATTGCCTTTTCCTAAACAGGATTTGCCGTCTTGGACTAACTCTACATTATTACCCCAGCTGGATTTTGTGGGACACTAGAGGCCCATAACCTAGAAGTGCTTCTCCCTCAGGGTGGGGAGCCCTGGGTCCCAGTGCCTTAGCTTGTGACTTAGATGTGGTGATGTGTGTTAGGGAGCTGAAAGACACAGTGGGTCCCATACACGTGGCCTTGGGCTTGGAATGCTGTTTACAGCAGCGGAGAGACCAGAGACCTGTCGCTAAGCTGTCGTTAAAGCCTTCGCAAAAGCAAACATGAAAAAACAAATTGACAACATGTAGGCCAAATTAGAAAACAAAGCCTCCCCTCCCCAGACAAGGAAAATTGACCTGAAAATCTGGCTCCTGCCAGTGAGTGGGAGAGGCAGAAAAAACAGGAGTGTGGCTCAAAGCAGAGGAGTGGTTGAGTGTGAGAGGATCGGGCGAAAGTGCCTAGGGCAAGCAGCGGGTGTCAGCCAGGAAGTCTGGGAGGGGAAGGACCAACCGAGGAGCCAAGTCCCCAGGGGCAGGGTGCAGTTTCGGGTGAGCCTCTGCAGTGGTGGTGGAGAGGTGGGGAGGTCACCTGGTAGCTGGTGGCTTTGGTCAGGAGCCATCAAGCCACATGGGGGCATTGGTGAACATGGCCATCAGAATACTTCTTGATGTGAAGGTGACATTGGGCACTGCTTCAGAGTCGCCCTGTGGAGTGGGATTCCGGCAGTTTCCAGAAAAGAAGGTTGGTCCTGAGTTGAGTGCTGTGGAAGCTGACCGCTGGGTATGGGAGCTTTGATTCTGCTCTCCTGTTCTTTTGTGTAACTGAGATTTTTCTGTAATAAGTTAAAAATAAGAGAACTGGAGAGCGTTTGAGATGGCCATGGTGAGCACAGACTGAGCTAGAACAGGAAAGCTGAAGGGATCAGGAGTTCCCGAGTCAGTCACACCAGGAGTTGAATGGCCCAGTGGGCCAGGCCTTGCTCTCTCCTGGCAACACCAGCACGCCACCTGAGACCAGGCAGCTGCCTGGGTTCTGGCCTGGAGGGTGTGGTGGAGTGGAGCGTGGGGTGGAGGATGTTGGTGAGATCTGTTAGAAATGAGGGACTTCAGTGTCTCCTGGAGTGGGAGAGGTTGTGAAGACCCCCTACCCGGACAGAAAAGCAGCGATGGAGGCTCTACAGGTGTTGGGGCTCCAGGAACTGGTGCCTGGGGAGCCAGTGGGTGGGGGAGCTGGAGAGGAGGAGGCTGCATTAGGGAGACAGTGGCTGAGCTCATGTAGTCAGACCAGGCAGTCCCCATGGATGATGGGGACTAGGGCACAGCCTCCAGAGTGGCACCAGGGAGCCCAGGTTCCTCCCATGAAGTCTGATAGCACCTGGGAAATGCTGTCACACACGAACAGGAAATGCTGTCACACGTGAACAGCACGGAACATTTATCTGTGTGCTTGTTTCTTCTCTCCTTGTAGAAACGTATGAGGACTTTGATACCAGGATACTCGAGGTAGGCCTGTCGAGTTCAGCCCCCAGGGGCCTCTGGAGAAGTCGCTGTGGGGGGACAGAGTGTGCGGAGGAGCTGAGCAAAGATGTGGGCGCAGCTTGGACACAGACTCGATTTCAGGGAGGAATTAATGGGACTTTAAGTTCAGTCCCCCACTGCTGCCCTGGTTTTTAGGGGATTGTGAAATTGAGGTTTTGTGATGGGGCAAATTCAGTAGCAGAATTTGGAGATTATGTTAAGTTCCTCCTTCCTGCAACTACAGTGTGCTATGTGGTGGCTTCTCACTAGCTATACCCCAGTTGTATCTAGGACACGATTCAGGGAGCAGGTTGGAAGGAGCAGAAAGCCCCAGGTTACAGCCAGTGTCCACTTTGGATGGGGAAATGGTCTCTGGGCTGCTCACAGATTGTGCATCGAGTGCACTTGAACGGCCCTTCCCAGGGCATTCTCTAAAGCGGTCAGTGTTCTCTGAGCTGGCACTGGGTACTTAATTAGTGTTTAATAATGTGGAACAATTGGTGTGGTGGATTTGTGACAAAGCCTCTCCGAATTTGTGTATTGTTTCTTCAATATCAGTTACATCATGGAATTTAAAATATGTTTGTGAGTATTTTATGTTGGTATCCCATTGTATGTTATTCTTCCCCCTCAATACTAGGGGTTGAATCCAGGGCCTCCTGTGTGCTAGGCAAGCGCTCTGCCACTGAACTGCTTCCCCAGCCCTTCTTACTTTTTATTTTGAGAATGGTCTCGCTAAGTTGCCCAGACTGGCCTTGACCTTGCTTTCCTCCTGCCTTAGCCTCCCAAGTCACATGGATCACAGGCATGTGCCATGGCACCCAGCCCAGTTCATACCTTCTGAAAGTCAATCCCATTGGAAGAGTCTTGTGTATGTGGTTTTTTTCCTGTAAGATCATCCACGAGAGTGGTCTCGGCCTCCCTTTCCTTCAGCTCCATTTTCTAGGAAATGGGCCACCATGAGCCAGAGCCAGTTGCCATTTAAGTAGTTTAGTTAATAGTTTCATAGTTCCTGGCCTTCAAAATAGGCTGAAAAAATTGGAGATTTTCCTGAAGTTCATAATAAGCAGATATTTCCAAATTTTGTATTCTTGTTTAAGCCTAATTCTTTACGTAGCAATCGAGTCCTGCAAAGTTATTTCTTTATGTTGTATTTCATCATTTCCAAGATATTTTGGTATCTCTGATACTGGAATATGTCTTACAGTCAGTCTTAAACTACTATTTCAAAGTTTAATCCACAAATTTTTCTTTCCTGTGTACATTTATTAAGATAGGGTATATTGAGTTGTGTAGTTGCAAATTCCTTAAAGGATATCTCATTTGAATCTCCTAATAACCTGTGAAATAGGAGGAGAAAGTCTTATTTCCGTTCTGTGTCTGAGGAGGTGCTCCAGAGGGAGGTTTCATTTGGGAATTTTGTTTCTGTGCTTGTAGCCTGGGGGGTGCTGGGCCCCACACCAAGCCTGTGTGGGGAGCCACCAGGTTCCCGTCCTGTGCTTCAGAATTCTCTCCAGGTGTCTTATTGATGAGGCATTTTGTCTTTTAGGTAAGAAATGTTTTCAATATGACAGCCAAAGAGGGAAGAAAGAGATCGGTCCGTGTCCTGGTGGCTGTGGGGAATGGAAAAGGAGCTGCCGGTGAGTGATGCTAGATATGGAGATGGTGGTTTACTTGGGTTAGCCAGGTGCCCAAGGTCTGGCCGGGCCTGCTGGGAGCTGGGGGCCATGCTGCTGGCCTCACTGTAGAGGTTTGGGCTCACAAACCTTGTGGTAAACCAGGAAGCTCCCCAGAGAGTAAAAAAAGACTAGCTCTTAAGACCTACCTCTGAGGACAGTGGATATTTTAAAGGGCTTAAGACACCCTTGTACTATGTTTAATGGTGATAAATTAGAACGAGTCCAATAGGGCCCAGTTACAAAAACAGTGCAGCTGTACAATGTCATATTCTATAGCCATTAAAAAACTGTGAAAAACTACTCACACAATAATGCTAAAAAGGTCTCATGTAGTCTTGATTTTTTTAAGTCGTTTATATGCACAGAAAAAAACTAGACTATACACTGATAAGTGTTTGCTTGGATTAGCAGATTTGTCAGTCATTTAAATTTTCATCTTTAGACTTTTCTTTAGAGTTTCCCTAGTGAACATCTAGTTTTGGAAATATGTTCACATAGATCTGAAAAGCTGTTAGTTGCTTCATATTGACACTTTCAAAGCAAAAGTAATAGACATGATAGATAGTAGGTTGCTATAAGAAACCATGGTTAGCAGTTACTGTTGTCTCTTTTCAAAAATATCTTTTCAGAATTTTTGTGTCCATGTTATCACCCTTTACCTTTTTTGTAAAAAGCTTAACAAGAGATCATGTTGTAGCCTTGGATTTGCACCCTGTTCTTCTTGCTTGTTTTGCCCTCAAGGATCTTCTATTAGTATAGCAGATTCCCCTTTGTTCTGGGACTGGTTGCATAGTGTCCCAGTGTATGAATAGACAAGATTTTTGTTACCTGTTCCCTATTCCTCAATATTTTTTGTTTCCAAATTTGTATCATTTATTAAGAAATCTGACCTTTTTGTACATAGAGTTTGGTGAACTTTTACACATATAGCAATAGGGAAATATCTTGAAATTGCTTGAAATATCTTGAAATTGCTGCCTCACTCAGTTTAAATGCTAAGTATTGTCAGACCGCCTGCCTCTATGTTCCTCTATACCATCACGTCCTGGCCCTGAATATTATCAGACTTTACTGATTGTCAATATGGTGCCTGAAAAACTCTCTTTGTTTAGATTTGCTTTTTTTTTTTTAAGTTAGGAGAGTGTGGACGCCATTTTACATGTTCTCTGGCCATTTCAGTTTCCCTTAGGAGATCAGTTTGTTCAGGTGCTTGGCCCATTTAATTGGTTGATTGTTCTTTTCCTTGTTGATTGGGATAAGCTTTTTGTAAGTTAAGGACATGAGCTCTTTCTCTATCAGATATTTTGACTTAGTTTTAATTTTTTTTCCACACCGAAGTTTTAAAATTCACAGAAGTTTTAAACCTTTATAAAGCAAATTTATCAGTCTTAGATCACTTCTGATTTTGTGTTTTGCTTAGAAAGTCTCTCTTTGAAGATTATAAATAAGTCCACCCATATGTTCCTCCAGGACTTCCATGGTTTAGTTTGTTTAAACTAGGAATTGGATTTCACAGCCCCTTTTATCCCAGGTCTCAGATGTCTTGCATATCTTATGTCTTGTGTACTTTATTTTCCTGTGTATAATTTAAAAACAAAGTACTTTTTTCTAATTAAATAATTAATGGTGGCAGCAAGTAATGGAAGCATTTCTGTAACTTGTGATAAACCTCATTTTTTAGGGTTAAGCATTTACAAATTGCAAAACTGTTGGTTTTATTTTCCTGGTTTATTAAAATGTAAATTCCATTCGGAAGTTCCATTGAAATAAGAGTTTTACTCTATAGCAATGTATTTTTTTTCCCATCCCTTCTGTTTATTTTAATCTGTTTCCACATCTGTCCAAAAACATTTGCCTTTTATAAATATAGAGCATACGTAATTTTTAAAATTGAGCATATTTCATTTTATTTGAGATTTATAAAAGATGATGTTATCTATCCAAATGTAAAGTTTCTAGAATGCCTCAGAACAGATGAGCAGGTCTCTGGCCTTCTGCATGACTGGTTGGTCATAACAGGTGATCTGTGGGCAGTTGAAAGAAGTGTGTGAAACATTGTAGAAGCCCAAACTGGGAGCTGGGGAGCGGCACATCCTGGGCCAGAGTCATTTCCCGTTTCATGGTTTTGCTTTTTCTTTTAAAGGTTTCGCTGTTGGGAAAGCCACTGAGCGGGTAGATGCTTTCAGGAAAGTATGTGCATTTTTTTCTTTGTTGACACTTAGTAGAAGATAATAAGCTCTGTGTTAGAC
This sequence comes from Glaucomys volans, assembly GCA_020662805.1. NCBI lineage: Eukaryota > Metazoa > Chordata > Mammalia > Rodentia > Sciuridae > Glaucomys > Glaucomys volans. Next base: position 228,393 of record JAJEJO010002875.1, read on the forward strand.
ACCGGGGGCACTGCAGGCAGACAGTCATGTGTCCCAGAACCTAAGGAATTGTCAGTGTACGTGAGATAATGATGTTGTGGCTATGTTTTATAAGTCCTTATCTTTTAGAAGTTTATATGAAAAATTTTGCATAGGCAGAATTTTTTTATATATAATAAGATATTTTATAAAAGGTCCTTTTGAAATCCAGTGAGAGATTTAGGAGAACGTTTTCCTTTTTTCTTCAGGCAAAGAACAAAGCAATTCACTACTTGCATTACATAGAGCGCTATGAAGACCATACAGGTGAGTGCAGGTCTCTTGTAAGATTCGCAGGTGCCACTGTGTCGTGGGGGGTGTGTAACACGCCCCCTGTGGATGTCTTTGTGTGTCTCTGTTACTGCGTCCTTACAAATGTGCCAAACAAGGAAACAACTTGGTCTCCCGGGAGGGCAGGAGAATAAGCAGTCTAGTGTCTGTGCATCCTGCGGGCTTTCCACTCAGGGCAGCCCACAGTGCTCTGTGGCTTTTGTAGATATTAAAGTCACATGCTTGACCCTCCTGTGTCTGCTTTGCCCTACAGTATACCATGATATCTCGTTAAGATTTAAGAGGACCCACATCAAGATAAAGAAACAACCTAGAGGTAAGTGGAAAACACTCCCCACCCACCTCCCTACGCCTCTTGAAGATAAAGCAGAGAGATGGCAACAGTCCCATCCACTCCTCTGCCTTGTTCACCTCTTCTTGAACTCTTCTTGAGAATGCCAAGTGGGAAGGCCTGAATTAGGCTGAGGAAGCCAAGGCTCCTGGGCGGAGCAGGTGGAGGGTGGTCAGGTTGGGTGAGTGGGCATGGTGGCTCCTCCTGGAGACTTCACCCAGCTGGTAGATGTTTCTTCCTGCCATTCATGTGCTTCAGGTCTCATAGCATTAATGCTTGTGTTTTGGTGATGGGGATTAAACCCAGAGCCCCGCACATGCAAAGCATGAGTGTCACCAAACTCCACCTAGCCCTCATCATTAAGGGTTGGTTGAACATCTTCTGTGATCTCTGTTCATTGAAGCCCAGGGCAGGCAGAAATGGCCTTTCCTGTCTTGTGGATAGGCCACAGGCAGAGTTGGTCGTGGGGACAGTGATGCCCAGTGGACTCTCAGTGTAGGGTTTTTAAACTTTCTGATTTGCATGTTGCTGGTAGTTCTACAGTAAGAAACTATTTCGTATGCCTGTAGTTTTATAAATCTCAAGAAGTTTGGGTTAGGAGCTGGGCACAGTGGCACACAGCTGTATCCCAGTGACACTCCGGAGGTTGAGGCAGGAGAATTGCAAGTTCCAGGCCAGCCTCAGCCACTTGGCCCTGAGCAATCTCACAGAGTGCCTGTGTGCCTTCCTCAACCTGATGGGAGGAGGAGGACTGCCACCTTCAGCACTAGGGTCAGAGGTGGCCTCTGAGGAGGGGCAGTATGAGTGAGACCTGAAGGAAGGAGCAGAGGGGGCAGGCCTTGTAGAAAGTTCCAGGCTAGGGTGCCCCAGGTGCAGTGTCTCCTTGGTGCACCAGCCATGTGTGGACAGTGAGATGCACAGGGTCAGGCACAGGGGCTGGTGCAAAGGTCCGTAATGTTTATTTCAGAGAGCAGTGGCAGGTGAGGGCTTTGCGGGGGAGCCTTGGTTTGGCTTGTGTTTCTGAAGCTCTTCTGGAGGAGGGATTGCTGGTGGCCAAGAGCAGGGCATAGCTGGAGGGGAAGCCACCCCAGAGCTAATGGCCAGCAGGGAGGTGAGAAGACCATGCCAGGAGCCACAAATCCAGGAGAGGCTGTCACTAAGGCCAGAAGCATTTCCAGGAGAGGGAACTGCTGTCACTCTAAGGGCAGCTGAGCTCTCAAGGAGGGTGAGGTTGGACATGTCCCTTGGCGATGACCAGACATGGGTATGGGTGCCAGCATGGGCAGAGGGCCAATGGTTTCCAGGCACCTAAGTCTCAATCTAAGTAACAGCCTGGTCCCCCACTGTGTATAAGACAGATCCTTCAATTCTTGTAGCTACCATTGAAGTAAGTGTCATCCTGGAAGTCATGCCAGTGGTGGTGGGGCTGAAGCCAGAATGCCACTCCCTATACCCAGAGCCACGTGGAAGCCAGTCGTAGGGTGCCTGTTGTGAGCACACTGGCAGGTGCTCAGCCCACTTCCTCTCTCCTAGGATACGGCCTCCGCTGCCATCGGGCCATCATCACCATCTGCCGGCTCATCGGCATCAAGGACATGTATGCCAAGGTCTCTGGGTCTGTCAACATGCTCAACCTCACCCGGGGCCTCTTCCATGCACTCTCCCGCCAGGTAACCTTCCCTGGGGTCTGAGCAGAAGGTCTGGCTGCACTTCAGACCAGGGTGTCTCCTGGGGGCTCTGTGGCCACCTGAGGACGTGGGCATTCTTTGCCATGTGTGGCTACACCCCGTTAGTCAGACCCACTCAGAGTCCACAGTAATCATGAGTAGGTGTGGATGTGCAACAGCAGTAATAATGCACCAGACAAAAATGTGGAAAGAAAATCATTTTTAAAAAAGAGTTCATGATAATTAACCAACAGAGTTTTCGAAGTTTCAAAATTCAGTATTTTTAAAAGCCAGTAATTATAATCTATTTTATTATGAAAAGAATATGTGCTTGTTCTGAAGCTCCAGCTATACAGAAGTGATGAAAGAGACTTTCTTGATGTCGCCCGTCCTTGCTGCCGGAAGGGGGAGGAGGCACCTCAGGCGCCCTTCCCTGGAGGGAACAGTCAGTTTTCAGACCACCTGCTTGGGTGGCTCAGTCTGACGCCTGGGTTTCTGCTCGCTGCAGGGAACCCCATGTTACTGCCCTGCCTGCCTGGCATGGCCTGGGCCTGGCTCACAGTCACTCCATGTGGAGGGGAAGGACTGTGACCATATGGGCCCTCCTGCAGCCCTCCTACCTGCCCAGCAAGGATGGCCTGTCCCTGGAACAGGTGGATGAGCAGGAAGGACAGCCAGGCTCCACAGGCTGTAGTTGCTGAGACTTCAGGATTGCCCAGGTGGTCTTGGAATAAGATGATCTATGTAATCATTTTACATACCTCTTTAAAATATGAAGATTAAACTGGGCATGGTGGCACATGCCTGTAATCCCAGTGACTTGGGAGGCTGATGCAGGAGGATCCCAACTTTGAGGTTAGCCTCAGCAACTTAGCAAGATGCTGTTTCAAAATAGAAATAAAAACAAATATATATATGCATGTATAAAATATGTATATATAATCCATGTGTATATGTATATATAATTTTTATACATGTATGCATAAAAAATTTATATAAAAAATTTATATATGTATATATATAAATTTTTTAAAAAGACTTTGGATAAAAGATCTTTTTGGAACAGCTTTTGTGCTGTTGGTTTTATCTGACACTTCCTTCAAAGCACTTCTAAATTCAGGCTTGTTGGAGGTCAGTTGCTTGGTGTGATGAAGCTGTTGGTTTTCCTTAGGTCATGTTTATGTTTGTTTCTACCATGTGCTGTTTTATCTTGGCATTTTGAAACTTCTACTGTGATTACTGTTTATCTCTCTTCTAAAGTACCATCAGTTAGGAAAAGTTGAGTTTTTTAATGTGCCACTTAAAAAGACAAAAATGCCACCAATTTAGGTGAGATGCCTTTGATTCTAAGACCAATTTAAATTATTTATTTATGAAAGAGTTTATATCCTTTTTTTTTTTGTATCAGGAATTGAACTTAGAGGTGCTTAACCGCTGAGCTACATTCCCAGCCCTTTTTATTTTTTATTTTGAGACAGGTTCTTGCTTAGTTGTTAAGAGCCTCGCTAAGTTGGCCTCCCAAGCCACTGGGATTACAGGCGTGTGCCACCAGGTGCAGCCACACAGCTTATCTTTTTTCCAAATTTAAACACTTAGAGAATTAGGATAGTACAAAGCAGCCATGGTCTGGAAACACAGGGTTAAGCATATCAGGTATTTTCAGGTACTATGAATAACCCATCCACTAATGTATTAGCCTGTTTCCAGGCTTCTGTGGCACATGCTGCAGTGATCCCCAGAGCCCTCCTGCCCTGTCCAGAACTAGTCTTGTTTCTTAACATCATCTCACCCAGTTAGTTGAACCAAATCTCAGACACCACTTTATTTCATTCATAAATATTACAGTGTATCTCTCAAAGATCAGAATCAGAAACTGCTTCCCAGGGCTGGGGTGGTGCCTCCCGTGCCTTTAGTTGTGGTGTCCCTCAGAGACCTAACTGCTGCTCCCACTTTGGTCTCTCCCAGGAAACGCACCAACAGCTGGCCGACAAGAAGGGCCTTCACGTGGTGGAATTCCGGGAGGAATGTGGCCCTTTGCCCATAGTGGTTGCCTCCCCACGGGGGGCCTTGCGGAAAGATCCGGAGCCAGAGGAGGAGGTTCCGGATGTCAGGCTGGACTGGGAGGAGGTGAAGGCTGCGCAGGGAATGAAGCGCTCTGTGTGGTCAGGTCTCAAGAGGGCTGCGGCCTGACCTTCCCGCCCGCTTGCTGCGCCATGCCTGCTGCCCCCGGCACCTGGGGACTCCCCGACACCTTGCCATGTCACCTGATTTTGTTTTTCAAGGAAAGCTCAACCTTAACTTCTTTATTTACAAATAAATAATTCTGGTTTTGATTTATTGAGAACATGATCTGTGCCAGGCAGTGTGACAGCGACTTTTACGTACAGATCTCAGTTCCAGGCGACTTTAAATACCGAAACCAGCAAAAGAAAATGAAGTGGGGCAGAGGGAAAGACCCCCTCGCAGTAACGTGCGCAGGACGCAGCAACACCCACCACGCTGGTCCACCCGGAGCATGTCGGCTTCCGGACAGAGCAGTGAGGTGGCTTGCGCCCTGTCCCTGTGTCCACGCGGGTCGGGCTCCCCTGGCGGCAGGAAGCCATCCGTTGTTCCAACTAGCACATCAAATGCCAGCAACGGGAACATCGCGTCATGGGCTGTTGCCACCCGAGTGTGTGTGAAGAAATGTCTGTTCACATCCTTTTGCCCATTTAAAATACTGGGTTCTTTGGTTTTTATTATTGAGTTGTAACAGTGCATTATATATTCTAGGTACAGGCCCCTGTGAGATATGGGCTTGCCAGAGTGGCTCTTCTGGGGGCCTGCCGTTATTTCCTGGCTCCCCGGCTGACTCTGGTCACTGCTGACAGCATGGGACCTATCACAGCACCCAGCCCGGGGCTGCCTCTCTGTTCAGAGTGGGCGGGTCTGTTACTGCCCAGGGTTATTTCCCCTTTCCTCTCTCTTCTGCTCTTCAACTGTCCACCCAGTACTTTTATTTTGGCTCTTGTATATTTCAGTTCTAAATTTCCGTTTGATTCTTCCTTTCGTCTTCTGTTTCTTTGCTGAGACTTTCCAGTTTTTGCTGCTTCAGGGTTGTTTGTAATTCCCGCTTAAGCATGTCCATGATGGCTACTCTAAATCCTTGTCACATAGTTCCAACATCTGTGTCACCTCAGTGTTGGTTTCCAATGTCCTCTTGGTCTAGTTAGCACTGTCTGGGTTTTGCTATAATGAGTAGTTGTGTCCTGCATGTTTTAGTCACTGTGTTCTAAAGCCACGGAGATGATGTAGCTTTCCCAGCAGCCTCCTCCGCCTCACTGGTGGTGAGTGCAGCTTTCCCCAGCCCTCCGACCACACCCACAGGACAGGCAGAGAGCAGCCTGAGCCTGGTGCTGCTGAGTTCCTGTCCTGTGGCTTCATGGGGCGAGGGCGAAGCTGCCTTTGTTTTTCTTGAGGTATTTGAGGAGGTAGGTATTGTTTGAAAGCTTCTGTCCTGTTGGGTCACCCTCCCTCCTTCAGTATCTAACAAAAAAACGATCTCCAGGCAGCGAAAGGCAGTGGTCCTTAAGAAATGGGGAATGAAGGGATCCTGTGTGCTACCTGGAGAAAGTGGGGCTGCAGGAAGGGCCACTCCCTCAGGACCAGGTGTCTTCCCTGAGTCCAGGACACCGGGTTGGTCAGAGGGCTGTGAAGGTAACCAGGGTTGATCAGGTTTCTTTAACCAACAATAAAGAGGAAGTCCCAAAAGTAAGCAGGAAATAAAGAAGAAAGAAAGATTGAGTACAAAGAAGCAAGAATACAGATCACAGCAGATTTCCTGTCAAAAAATGCAGACTCGAAAGCAGTGGACTAACGTGTTTAGATAGTGAAAGGAAACAATGACCAAATGACCACCCTCAATTTTTTTTTTTTTTTTTTTTTTTTTTTTGGTATCAGGGATTGAACCCAGGGGTGCTTAACCAAATGAGCCACACCTCCAGCCCTTTTTACTTTTTATTGTGAGACAGAGTCTCGCTAAGTTGCCTAGGACCTTGCTAAACTGCTGAGGCTGGCCTTGAACTTGCAATCCCCCTGCCTCAGCCTCCCGAGCTGCTGGGATTACAGGCATGTATCACACCAGCCACCCTCAATTCTTTGCCTAATGACAATATTCAAAAACAAAGACAAAATGAAGGATTTTCCAGACATCATAAAATCTGAAAGAATCAGATCTGTACCACAAGAATCAGGGAAATTCTTAAAGCAGAAGAAAGATGGTTACAGGTAGAAACCTTCATCTGCTCAAAGGAAGGAAGAACATGAGGTGGTAGCAGGTGCCCCTGCACGCATAAAGGATTGTACATACCCTTCCCCCCAAATTTTACTGTGTTGAAGACACAATTGAGTGGTTAAAGCAAAAATGACACTAACATGTTTTTTTAAACACAAGTAGATGTACAATGTATGATAACAGACCAGGCAGGGAGAAGTGGAAATAGGCTGCCATGTGGCCCTTGCACATGTTTAGTAACAGGATCATCTGAAGGTGGACTGGTTAAGGTGAAGATGTGCTAAAACCCTATTGTAAAGGAGTTGCCAAAGTGACACAGGGCTGTAGCTACTAAACCAACAAAGGAACAAGGTGCCATCTTATAAATAACTCAGTGTGCTGGGTGCATGGCACACGCCTGTGATCCTAGCTGTGCAGGAGGAACACAAGTTAAGGCCAGCCTTGGCAGCTTGGCAAGACCCTGTCTCAGAAAAGGGCTGGGCAAACTTAAAAATGCTCTTGATTGTTGATTATACATATCACTTTGATTAAAGTCCAAACATAACAAGTCTTTAGAGACATTTTGAATCAAATGAAAAGACAAAAATTATGCTTTCGTAAGTTGCTACATAATATAGAAAATCTGGTACAAAAAAAGCAAAATGCAAAAAATGTGTGTGTATATGTAACTAATAAAATTACTTGAGGAGCATCATGCTTGTTTGTGTGTCCTTGCAAGCTATTTCATATGTATCTATCACATGATGTTTTTGTGTGTGTGTGTGTGTGTGTGTGTGTGTGTGTGAACCTCTCACACTGAAATATTTGGCCATGCAGAACATGTGATCAGACCACAGTATGATGGCCACAGCAATATTAGCAAATCTCCAAACATTAGCAATGTTAGTTTCCCTGTACACTCTGTATCCATGATGTTACTGTGCTATAACTTGGTGGTTCTTTTTAAGCAAAATAGCATTTGTAAAATGGCCCTATTTGTTTTTAAAGCCTTTGTAAATAAATAAGAAATGATTTCCTTTTACAAAAGGGGGGAGCAGCCAGGCACAGCGGCACTCGCCTGTAATCCCAGCGGCTCGGGAGGCTGAGGCAGGAGGATCACGAGTTCAAAGCCAGCCTCAGCAAGGGCAAGGTGCTAAGCAACTTAGTGAGACCCTGTCTCTAAATAAAATACAACATAGGACTGGGGGTGTGGCTCAGTGGCCAAGTGCCCCTGAGTTCAATCCCCCCCCCAAAAAGTGGGGGGAGCTGGGGGTGCAGCTTGGTGGTGGATTGCTTGTGTAGATGTGGGAGCCCCTGGGTTCCATCCCCAGCACCACAAACCAAACCAAAAAACCCCTCAGTTCAAGAGAAGCAGGAAGGAGGAGAAGGAGAATGAGGAACAGTGGCCCCAAGAAACAAGATGGCATGGAAAGTTCAGCCCAGCCACCCCCACCACCACACTGAGTGTGAGGTGTGAACACCTCGGCCACACCCTATCAGCCATTGTGCTTGTCCTGGTTTTTTTACCTTATCCTTCCTGATGTTCCCCTGGCGGGTCTGTCCACTTCCTGCAGCAGGCTGGTGAGGTCTCCAGCTCTGCTTGGCATTACCACCTGTCCTTGCAGCTCCATCAGTCTTTGCCTCCAGTACTGGAATGTTCTGTGATGCAGCACGTGCACAGTAAGGACTGTGACATCTTGGAGAACTGGCCCCTTCATCATTTAGGTAATGCCCTTCTTTGCAACTGATGGCTTTCCTTGCAGTTGGTTAATATAGTCTGAGGTTAATACAGCTACCATGGTTTTCTTTTTATGAGAGTTAGCATGGTGTGTCTGTCTTCAACACTTTGCTCCTAATCTATGGTAGTCTCCTCTTATCCATGGTTTCATTTCCATGGTTTCAGTTACTTGTGGTCAACTGCAGTCCAAAAATACTAAGTAGAAAATTCCAGAAATAAAAAATTTCCTAAGTTTTAAATTATGTCATTCTGTGTAATGCTCTGAAGTCTTGACTTGTCTCCCCTGAGGTATGCTCCTTTGTCCATTGTATCAACACTGTGTACACTACCTGCCCGTTATTCACTCCTGGCAGCCATGTTGGATATCAGATGGGGCTGTTGCAGTATCTCAGTGCTTTACATGCACATAACCCTTATTTTACTTAATAGTCCCAAAGCATAAGAGGAGTGATGTGACAAGTTCATTGTGGTATATTTAGTCTATTTTACTATTAGTTACCATCGTAAATCTCTTACTGTGCCTAGTTTATAAATTAAACTTAATCATAAGTATGTAGGTACAGGGAAAAAAACCCCAGTGTACATAGGGTTCAGTTCCATCTGTAATTTCAGGTATCCCCTGGAGTCTGGGAAGGTACCCCTGGGTTGGGGGGAATTACTATTTATTTCAAGTGGACCTCTAGACAACATCGGGTTGGATCTTGTTTTTTGAACCTCTCTGATAATCTGTTAATTGGTATATTTAGATTCTTGACAATACCTACCTACTCGTTAGTTTTCTATGTATCACCCTCGTTCTCTGCTCCTGTTTTTGTCTGTCACTTCTTTCCTGCCTTTTGTTTCCATTCGCTCTCATTTCTCAGCATACCAGTTATACTTCCTTTAAAAAATTTTATTTTTACTGTGCTATAACTAGACAACTAGTCCAGGTGCACTTTCAGATGACACCATGAGGTCAAGGCCAGTGCCAGTCCCCGACAACAACCAAGCAACAACCAACCCTATTCCTCCTGCCACCCCGCATCATGTTGTCATCTCACATGTATGTATATGCAGTTCTCATTGAGGACATTCCTCAATTTTGTTTTGAACAAACTTATCCAAGAAAAATTAAAAGAACAATTTTTTTTAATTAATTTTTTTCTTTTTTTATGTAAATCTCTTCCTGACCTGGATCATTGTCCTGGACTTTTAAGGTTTCTTGCAAGGCAGGTTTGCTGGCAACGAAGTCCCTCCCTAGTTTGTCTGAGAAAGTCTCTGTTTCTCCTACACTATGAAGGATAAGTTTACCGGACATAGATTCTAGGTGGGTGGGGCTTTTCATCTCAACACTTAAGTATTCTGCTCTGTGCTCTTCCTTGAATAGTTTCTAAGAAGTTGAATATAATTTTATTGTCTCTGTTCCCATAGAGGTAAGGTCCTCCCCCTCCCCCATGGTTGTTTTGTGTCGGTGCTCTGAGGTGTGAATTCGATGTGGCTAGGTGTAGTTCTTTTGTTGTTTCTTCTGCTGGGTGTTCTCTAAACTTCCTGGACCTTTGACTTGGTATTGGAAATTAGTTTGGGAAATTCTCATTCTTCTCTTTCTTGGATTCTCATTAGGTCCATGTTACACCATTTATTGTCCCACGTTCTTAGGTACTTGGTTCTTGCTCTCCCTCTTCTTCTCCCTCTCCCTGTCTTGCTTTGCCTTTCCGTTTTGGAAGTTTTTGTTGACATAGCCTCAAAAACAGACTTTCTTTCCCCAGTTGAGTCCAGTATGTTACTGAACTCATCAAAGGCATCCTTCATTTGTGTTCCACCTTTTTCTGTCCTCAGCATCCCATCTCTTGCTGATACGTTCCCGTCTGCTCTTGCCTGTTCTCTGCTCTTTCCATTAGAGTCCGTGGCATGTTAATCTTGGTTGTTTTTGTAATTCCTGGTCTGATGATCCCAGCCTCCCTACTTGTCTGAGTCTGGTGTTGATGCTTGCTCTGTTTCCCTACTCAGGCCATTTGCCTCTTAGTATGCCTTGTAACTTGAGCACTGGGTAAGGGAGTTCCTGGAAATAGGCCTTGGTGGTGGGCGTCCAAGAGTGGGAGGCAAGCTTTCTATGGGCCTGTGAGTAGGTCCTCATTTCATGAGTGTGCATCCCAGGGCTGGGAACTTCACCAGCTTCTTGCTGTCACCCTTTTAGGTGGAAGAGCATGACTGAGGGTGCTGAAGCTAGGTACCTCCCTTCTCCCAGGTCCCAATTGCTCAGACTCTGATAAAGCAGTTTCTTTAGAGGGCTGGCCTTGTTAGGAACAGAATGCTCTGGCGTATGTCAGAATGGTTGGTTACTCCTTCTCCTTCCAGAAGAACCTGGTAGATAGTCTCAGTGGAAACAATGAACTCCTGCAGGTAAAGCTCACAAATTTTGAAAACTATTTGTTGAATACTTGTAGGGCCCCTGTGATTGAGTCCTTCTGAGTTTTCTTTTCTTTCCTTTCCTTTCCTTTTCCTTCCTTCCTTCCTTCCTTCCTTCCTTCCTTCCTTCCTTCCTTCCTTCCTTCCTTCTTTCCTTCCTTCTCTCTCTCTCTCTCTCTCTCTCTTTCCTCCCTCCCTCCCTCCCTCCCTTCTTTCTTTCTTTCTCTTTATTGTGGTGCTATGGATTAAACTCAGGACCTCACTCTGCCAGGCAAGTCTACCCACTGGGTTCCCTCCCGGGAGTTCTCAACTATTCAACTTGTCTACTGAGCCTCCAGAAATCCATCAATTACCACCTGCCTTTGCCAAGACTAGTATATATATTTTCATAGCAATTTTATTTATAGACAAGACCTGGAAACAATGCAGATGTGTATCAGCAGGTGGATGCAGACTCCCCAGGCCTGCCATATGAGACAGAATGGTGGTATAGCCATACATTGATCACTCAGCAATAGGAAAGGGTGAGCTATTGGCACTTAACATTGATAATGCTCAAAATAATTATGTTGGAAGAAGCAAGACCCCTCCCCCAAAAGAAAAAGCACATGCTGTATTAATTCCATTTATTGAAAATCCTCCAAAGTACAAACTATAATAACAAAAAGATCAGCGGTTGCCTGGAGACTTGAGGGGATGTTGGAGGAGGAAGGAATTGCAGAGAGGCAGGAAGCAACTTTTGGGAGTATATTGATTGTGATAGTTTCACAGCTGATACATAATGTTGAAACTTTAAACAGAGTATACTTAAAAAATGCAGTTAGTTGCACTTCATTGAATCTGTCTTTCGAAATTAGCGACATCCACCAGGGGGCAGAGAGAGCTCCCAAGTAATCTCTTCCTTTGTTGAATACTATGATGTAGAAACTGATTCCAGAAGAATTCTCTCTTTCCTGTCAACCAAACGTTTTGTGCTTAGCAACGCTTACCTGTCGCATGGCTAAATCGATCCTGCTTCAAATTCCGGGTGTGGGATCTTCTGGGGCTGTAAGTACCATGTGGGCAACATGATTGCAACATGATGTAGCTTTGTGCTACAACTCATCTTGAAAGAATCACACTCCCTCCTCTTCTTTGGGGGAGTTGGGGGGATCCGACGTCTCTGAGCTGCAGACCACAGGTTCAAACAGGTTCATCACAGTGCAGACCTGGGTCAGGGTGTGGAGAAGCTGCAGGAGCACAGGACATCTGGGGTGTGACATCAGTCAAGTTACTAAGTACTCCCCACTCTAGCCTCTGTTCTAGCTTTCTAAAATCGAGGAATGCTCGAGCTCTCTGTCACACACAAAGGTGTGACACCAAAACCCAGGCTGCCTGCCCTTTCCCTCCAGGCTGAGAGAAGCATCTGGCGGGTTGTGAGGCAGGTGACTCCTGGGCTGCAGGGGACACATGACCGCCCCGGAGCTGAGCCTGCACACCTGGGGGCCCAGCGTGGCTTGTAAGGAGTGCCAGCGTCCTCACCAGCGCAGTGCCCGGAGTTCTGAGAGGTTCACCTTTTCAGAAAAAAAGGCGGGACTTTCCTCGAGGACTGAGACTCAAGCCCCGCTCTGCACGGAAGGCGCCTGGTGGGGACCACCAGGGAGACGCGGGTGTCGGCCCTGCTCGGCGCGATCCCTGCGCACCACGGATCTGCAGCCGGTGTGGGCGGAGACGTCCCTGCCTTTTCCTTAGTGCTAAACCAGTGTTTCTGGTGATCATCGAGACCCTGACTCCTCGCAAGAATTTTGTTTGATGTCCACGTGTGTCCTGCGACTTTCTTTCTTTACAATGGGCATGGGAGGGGCTGACCTTTGTGGAACACTCAGCTCGAGCTGCCGTGTTGTAATTCACTTACAGGTGTCAACTAATAACCCCTGGGCCCTGAGATTGTCACATTAAACAATTTAACTTGCTCAAGGTGACAGCTAGGAAGTGGCGAGGCCGACTGGCGGGAGGTTCTAGTGCCAGGCACCTAAGCTGAGCTGCCCCAAGAAGGCAGGGCCCGTGCCCTCCCTCATCCAGCAATCCTTTGGGGACAGAGGGGAGAAGCCCCGCCCAGAGACGTGGGAGGTCGCGGGGATTCCAAGGCCTCTGGACAGAAGGTGGGGGGAGTCCCGGGCACAAAGGAGGTTGGGGGCGTGCCAAGGGACAAGTAGGAGGTGCGCGCGGGGAGAAGGGCGCTCCACGCTGGCCGCGGCTGCGCACCCGCGGTGGCCCACATGGCTGGTTCAGAGCAGGAGCTGGAGGCCTCGACCCTCCCGGGCACTTCGCGGCCGCGGGGACTCTGCGGAGACCAGGGAAGGGGATGAGCAGCGTGCGTCGGGGAAACCGGCCAACCCGGCCGGCCAGACCCCCTTTCGGGGCAATCGTGGGGGCCTGCGGCGGGGATACCCCGCAAGGATGCGCGGGAAGCCTTTTTGTCCCAAGAGACTGCGGGGCTGGTGCGTGCTCGGGTCCTCGGGCTCGCAGACTGCGGCTTCTTACCTGCAGTCCCGCTCTCACGGTCCCGTGATGATCCTCCTGGCGTCCGTCCCAAGCGACTTCTCCCAGGCCCCGCCTTGCGAGGCAGAGAGGAACAGTCTGGGGCCCTGGCCTTGAGGGCAACATGGTTTTAAGTGTTTGCTAACTTGAGTCTTGATGAGTTTGTAAGGAGGACTTAAACCCTTCGCTTTTGCCTGCAAACGTCTAATGGATGGCTAAAAGCAGAATTAAAGGCTTCGCATCTCTGCCTCTATTTCCCATCCATCCTCTTTGCCCCAAATCACCTTGGGTTTGTTACTGGGAGCCCAGGGACCCTGCCTGGACCCGGCTGGCTGAACGGCTGCCCACCAGCATGAGAAATAAGCAAAAACAAACAATCAATCAAACAAACAAAAAACAGAAAAAAGAAAAATGAACTTTATCCAGTTTGGTCAAACCAGGGAGAAGCAGCTAGATGACTTGGAGAAGCCCCTGCCCCACAGAAGTGATTACAACTTGTAGAAACAAAAGCCAGGTGTTCTACACATGTAAATTTCCTTGACCTGAAGAAGAAGCAAAAACAGGATGAAACAGAAAATTCTCAAGCAGACTGCCTGCTCCTCAGGCCTCAGGAAGGTTCAGGGTCCATTTCCAGCTTTCCTGGCTCCTGAGGTGGGAGGTGGTTGCAGCGGTCTCCATTCTCAGAAGAAAGAAGTTGCTCTTAATTCAGACCCTCCCCTCAATGCAGTATGTTTCAGATTCCAGGAACAAGGTCTGATCTGATAAACATGTTGTAATGGTCAAAGCAGGTGATAGCAGCTTCCTGTTGAGGCCCCACCTGACCAATCCTGAGATGAGAGAACAGACCTCACCTTGTCAAGACCACCTGCTTTGGCAGCTGTGCAAAGCCCAAGCCCTTGCCCTCATTCCCATTTCTATAAAAGCTCCACGTCATTGTCAACTCTGAAGACTGGCTAAGGATGTGAATCCCCATGTCTTCCCCATGTGGCTAATACTGATTAAAGTTACTTTCCTGCTGGGGATGGTGGCACACGCCTGTAATCCCAGAGACTGGGGGAGGCTGAGGCAGGAAGATCACATTTGAGGTTGACCTCGGTGATTTGGTGAGACCCTCAACAACACAGCAAGACCCTATCTCAAAATAAAAAAAAAATAGAAAGGATTGGGGTGTAGCTCAATGGTAATGTACCCTGGGTTCGATTCCTCGTCTTTTGCCTGATTAAAGCTTTGCCTGTGTATTCAGTCTCATCGGACTTGGAGTTTCCTTTTGATTATCAACTCAAAAGTTCCCATCTCTCATATCTCTGCCCCTTCTTGGTACTGGGAATTGGACCCAGGGGCTCTACCACTGAGCTACATCTTCAGCTCTTTTAATTCTTTATTTTGAGACTGTGCCTCGCTAAGTTGCTGCGGCTGGTCTCAAACCCACAGTCCTCCTGCCTCAGCCTCCCGTGTCACTGGGATTACAGGTGTGTGCCACCATGCTCAGCCTGTGGCCTCATTTGGATAGTCTAAACTGCTGTGGGTTTGGGGAGTGTTCTGTGCACCAGTACCTGGACAGGCGTGCTTTCTGAAGGGTGAGTGGGTGTGCCAGACCCTCTCACTATTTGCTCTATGGAGGAGCCACCTGGCCTTCAGTGGGTTGGTCATGGGACCTTCAGGAGAGATCCAGGGCACTGGGCAGTGCCCTCCACCCAGCAGGTGACCTGGCTGGAAGAGCATCTGCAGCAGGGTAAGAAGGGATTGCACTCTGTAGGTGAAGGCACAAGAGCTCTCTGATGACTGCAGTGTCCACACACAATCTGAAGTAGAAAAAAAACCCATAAGCTTCACATTCAAGTACAAAGGGGGTTATGATGATTGGGTGGCCTTGAAAACTTCTGAAGTTCCTTTCTTGGATATATATAACACAAAGAGAGAGTGAGAGACCAAGGGGCAGAAAGAAAACACAATTTTTTGAAAGGATGAGATATGGAGTCCAGCTCCTGCCATGTATTCAATGAATGAATGAATAACAGTTTTTAAAAGGGTCATGTGACCTGGGGCTGCTCAGCTTCCTCTGAGTCCTAGCATCCTTATCTATGAAACAAGGGCACAGACCAAGTGTATTAGTCAGCTTTCTGTTGCTGTGACAAAGCACCTGAGAGAAACAACTTAAAAAGCAAAAAGATTTCTTTTGACTTAAGGTTTCAGTCTATGGAAGCTTAACCCTATTGCTTTGGGCCTGTGGCAGCACAGCAGGACATCATGATGGCTGGAGCATGTGACAGAGGAGGCTGCTCACCTCAGGACAGCTGGGAAGCAGAGAGAGAGAGAGAGAGAGAGAGAGAGAGAGAGAGAGAGAGGAGAGAGAGACAGACAGGACTGTGCTGGGTCCCAATATCCCCTCCAGGGCACATGCCTAATGACCTCACTTCCTTTCACTAGGCCCCACCTCCTAAAGGTTCCATTATGTCCCAAAGGCCACAGGTTGGTGACTCAGCCTTTAGCACATGGGCAGTAGGGGACATTTAACACCCAAACCATAATACCTAGTGATCATTAACTGGAACTGAGTACAGCCTCCAGGTTATGGGGCCTAATCTCTGGTCACGGGGCTAACCCTTAGCCACAGCCCCTTGCCTGGGAGATTGGCTCCCATCACAGGCACCCCTTGGCGATATCTGCCTTAGCAACCATGTAAGTCCTAGGCAGAGGCTCATTTTTGACAGTGGGGTTTCCTTGGAGAGAAAGCTGCCCGCTGCCCTGGGGGACATCTCTGGGTTGCCCACACAGCAGGGCTGTGTTACTGCTGTCTTATCTCTGGAGAGCAACTCAATTCACACTTTGTAAACATAGCCCAGAGGGTTCTCTGATTAAGAATAGTGCAGAGCTGGGTGGGAGGCTGAGGCAGGAGGATTGCAAGTTCAAAGTCAGCCTCAGCAACTTAGCAAGACCCCCAAGTAGCTCAGGGAGACCCTATCTGTAAATAAAATACAAAAATGGGCTGGGGACGTGGCTCAGTGTTAAAGCACTCCTGGGTTCAATCCCATTTACAAAAAAAAAAAAAAAAAGTGAGAAATAAAGGAAAAACTATGCTCGTAATCCTATAGATGCAACTGGTTGAGAAACAGGGCTGACTCCAAGGCTACGGGGATTCAGCTCACCAAGACTCCCGTCACCCTGAGGAGCTCAGTGGTAGAGCACTTGCCTGGCATGTGCAAGGCCCTGTGTTCAATGCCCAGCACTGCAACACAAAAACCGAAAAACCATAACCCACACCACCCTCAGGTCCAGGGAGCGCAGTCGGGGCAGGCCTCTGAGACTGGACCCCAGAGAGCTCACCTGCAGAAGATGCCAGGAGGCATCAAGGGGAGGGGCATTGCCACCAACATGACCAAGGTCACTCCTTGATGGCAAACAGAAATCTGTGAGTCATGTTTTCTGTGACTCCCAGGAAACACTTCCACACCTCTGTCCTTAAAAACAGGGAAGTGTAATGTCACTCAGTCAGTCCCTTTGCTAATGCTGGGGCAACAGTGGTCTTCAGAGGGGATTTCATGGCTGCCCTCGGCCACCCCTGCTTCACAACCCCTCGGTGACCACTGGTTTCTTCCTGTCTGAATGCTGTCCAGCCCTGACTCCTGGCGGACTCCTGGCGGGCAAGCCTTCCCCTCTAACCCCCACCAGTACTCACCACCTGCCCTGGGGCGTGGGGCGGGCTGTGACCCAGGCGTGGGTAGGGTTTCCCCCCTTCTCAGAGCCAACCTGGCAGCCCTCAGTTCGCAGCTCCAGCCCGGAAACTGGCTGCTTCTACAGAGCAAGAAGTTGCTCCCACCATGCGTTCCATCTGGTGCCTCCCTTCCTCCTGTTGAAATGAGCGTGTGAGGAATTGCTTGTTCTTAACACTGTGCAGAAGCTTCCAAAGAAACTGCTTCAAAGCCCTGGAGCAGGGAAGGGGGTTTAAAGGGTTTGGAGATGGAGGCCATCTGAGAACAAATGGCAGAACTTCAGAGAATGAACATGAGAACAAGAGTTCCAAGAGTTCTGTCAATGGAGTTTCTAGCAAAACAGGATGTTGGTTGCAGGAGCCAGAACAAATGGACCCTGAAGTGTGCTTGAGAATGTGGCAGATATTTCTTAGGCCTTTGCATATACTCAGGACCAAATAGAGTGTCCTAGCTGGGGAGAACAGGGCTGGGAGATGCTGTGAGAGCAGGGGGTTCAAGATGGTTCCAGAAAGTGCAGAAAGAGCATCTCAGGGCCTGAGTGCTCCCAAGATGACAGCATGGCCAGGTCTTCCTGTGCCCTTGGGACTCACAGGAACAAAGGACTCACAGGCCTGCTGTCCTCTCAGCAGAGCCACGTGGGACTTGCAGCAGTCATTTTACTTTGAGTCTATGAATATGATGCTCCCTGGATTACCCCAAGTTCACAGTTCTCCTCACACCTAGAATGGTGCAAGGTTGGTTGGTTGTTAAGGGCTGGTTCGTGGTGTCTGTGGACATTACTGAAGCTTGGAGGTCGTTACATCTGGGCCCTTCCACCCAAGCAAGTTGAGAAATCCCTTAGAATGTGAATCAGCTGAAGTGTCGGTGTGGTGGTGGGGACTCGCTAAGCTGATGGCCTCAGTGCCCTCCCCCCAACCCCAGGCTGTTCCCTGGCTAAAAGGCTCATTCCGTCCCCTCCCCATTAGTGGAGCTCTCACTGTCACAGAATAAGATGACACAAGTTCTGGAGAGTGCCCAGGCCAGCTGGTCACCCAAGTGGGGTAAGGGCTGGGTAGCCAGGGCTCACTGCCCACTCAGTGTCCAGGGCAACAATCACCCAGATGCTCCTTAACTCAGAGGTCACTGCTGGCCCTGGAGAGGCCCTCACCCCAGGACTTCTCCATATATGAAGATCCCTTTCTAATAATTTAAAAATAATTTGCAGATGGGCCCCTCCCCACAACATGTGTTAATGGCAGGTATGCTTCTAGTAACCGTTGATAGAGAAAAGCAAAACCTATTCTCTGAACTCAGCAGTGTTTTTGATGTGGGCATCACACACACATCTATACATAGTTGAAAGTAACAATAAAGAGTATGCCAGGTGTGGTGGTGCACTCCTGTAACCCCAGCAACTCAGGAGGTTGAGATAGGAGGATTGCAGGTTTGAGGCCAGCCTTAGTAACTTAGCAAGGCCTGAAGCAAACTTAGTGAGACACAGTCTCAAAATAAAAAATAAAAAAGTAGGGTTGGAAATCTGGCTTAGTAGTAAAGCACCCCTGATTCTATCCCTAGAATGAATGAATGAATGAATGAATGAATGAATAAATAAATAAATAAGTACACAGGAAGTGAGGCCGTGGGTTCAAGCCCAGAACAGGAAAAAAAAAAGTATATTGGAACTTGAACTGCAGATGGATGCTCAGATCAGATCCCCGGGGCCCTCAGCATGGAAGCCAACAGGTTTTTAAAATCAGAGAGCCCTCCCCACCCCTGAATCCCCAGTGGAAGCTAAACATGGCGGTGTGAACAGAGGCACACACACCCCGCATCTCACTAAGGTAACATATGTATCCATGTCATCCTCAAGACCTTCCACAAACCCTCCATTGCCAGCACAACGAGGATGAGGCCAGGACCTTCCAGTACCTTCCGAGTCACTGAGTCCCAAACTTGGCTGTCTGTAAGAACCCTCTAAAACCTTCTTAAAAATGCAGAGTGCTGTGTCCATCTCTAGGCAACTGGATCAGACTCTCCAGGGCTTGTATTATTTTGTCCAGGCAACACACAAAAAGAAAACTGCATGTCAATTTCACGTATGCATCCAAAAACCAAAAGCCCAAATCCCTTCTGGCAATTTAAAGCACCTTGCAATATTTCTTGTTGGAAGCTGATACATTGGACGTTATTCCTTTTTCTGGGTGAAGCCTTACTCTAGTTTCTCTGGTCTGGAAGATAAGTTTCAAAACACCAGATGCGGAGACCCATTAAAGGCTGCTCACAGCTGGCCATCTCTTGGCCAGTGGGCAGTCTCTCCCAAGCCAGATTGTCCCAGACTCTATGCTGTGGCTCACTGGTCCCTGAGAAGTTTGCCAAGAGCTTTGGCTGTAATCCACAGCCAGGCTCTGAGGAGTGACCAGGTGGGCATGGGCATTTGGGTGCTTGGTTGTATCCCTTAAGCAGAAGCCACAGGTCTGACCATCATCTGTGATGACTCCTTCTTGCATCAGGACCTGAAGCTGCATCTGCTCACTGAGCACTAAATAGGCACAGTCCCCAAGGGCTGATTAGACAAGGAAGCAGCAGCCCTAACCTAAGGTTGACTTCCAGGGGCCCTGTGCTGCATGACCAGGTCCTGGTTATCTTTCCATCTTTCTCCCTGGGGAAAAAAAAAATCATCACATGAAGGGGTGAAAGTGACCAGAGGGCTGCGGAATAATGCAGTCAGTCAGAGACTGACTCAACAGAGGTATGTGAGTTGTTAACTAGAGTGGCAGCTTAAAAGAGGAGAGCCTTGGACTCTCTCCAAGAGAAGCCTGAAAATCTGACAGAAATCACGCCCATTCCTAATAAAATCTCTTGGCAAACAAGGAGCAGGCAGGAACTTCGTCAGTGTAATAGATGGTACTTTCCAGAGTAAACCTGGGTTGCATGGCGAAACCTCAGGAACGTTCCTTCCATCCCAGGAGGGAACAGGACATGCGTGCCTGCTCATCTACTGCTCTGTTCCATCTTGGGGGTTGACCCAGAACAGAAAGCCGAGGAGGGACAGGACATAGCAAGCCATCTTCACTCCAGGGACATGATTGAGCACCTAGGTCATCCCAAGGATGGTAACAGGCAGATTGCAAGCCAAATTCAGACAACCCCATGGAATACCATCAGGGGCCTAAAGACCAGTTAAAAACTATATCGTAAAAGAGCATCCAGTCCTGGAGTGCAAACTGTTCTGGGGGCCTCCATGCTGAGTGAAACAGGCAGGCACAGAAAGACACATGCCCCCTGGGAATCTAAAACAGTCACATCATTTCTATGTAATAATAATAATAACTTCTATGTAATAATAATAATTATTAATGTGGATGGCAATTAGTGCTTGAGATGATAATCGACAGTGGTCATTTTATAAGTGATGCTGAATGAGCACTCTGTCTGGACTGGGCTCAGGGCCAGCCACTCCACCTGTTTTGCCTTGTCCCATCCTCACAACGTCCCCAAGAAGTGAACACAACAGACCAGAAAACCCAAACCTCACCCACAGGCAAGTGCAGGAGCCAAGGGCTTAAACCCAGACTCAGGGATCAACCAAATCTAATACACATGAAATATTCACTCGAATACCGGTAGAAATCTAGGAGAAGATGCTTGTGGCCTAGAAATAGGGAAGGTCAGTTTAAACCCCCAAACCTCAAAGCTGTCAAGATCATTTGATTGACCACGTCCACAGCAGAAACTTCTCTCCAGTGAAATACGCCCCAAACATCGTTAAAATATGAGGGACGGATTGGGAGGAAAGGGCAACCCAGTGGAGGAGGCATAAGGAGAAACACAGAAGTCACTGCGCACGGACCAAGACCCTGGAACGCAGCTGGCAATCAGATGAGCAATCAGATGAACGCAGGTTCAACTGACATACTTTTTTTTTTTTTAATAAAAATTAAGGATGTTGATAATATGTGCTGGGAAGGGGATAGAAAGATTAGTTTTTTCATATGATTTGGAGGCACAGTTAACATTATCCATGAAACTTAAAAATGCTCCTAAGCTACCTACGGATCAGAAATTTAAGTTCTTGGTGACTACACTGGAGAGGCTGTTAAATTATGACATGTAATAATGAAATGGCCATTGGTAGAAAGTCTGATGCCACAGTGAATAAGGTGTACAGGCTGACGTGTGAGTTCTTAGGACCCGAATGGAGAGAAGACCCTGGACTGTGTGTTTGAGGGACACATGGACTCCTCCAATGTCAGTGTGTGTCTCTCCAGACACACAGCACGGAAACCTTAGCCATCACTTGGCTTTAGGGACAATAGCTAATGTGATCCTCTGTCCTGGAGGTAGGGGACAGGTGACTCCCTACCAAACAGATGACCAGAGCCACCTCTGGGAAAGGCCTGGGTCAGGGAGTAATGAGAAAAGAGGAATTTGACTTTAATTAGTGGTGGTCAAATTTGTTTCCAGGAGAAAATTTGGTTTCTGCCTCCATGTTTTCCCTTGGAGCTTCGGGCAAGCCCTCTTCCCACCCCTTTTCTGCATTTGTTCTCTTAGGCTGAATTCTGTTCTCCCAAATTCCCAGGTTGAAGTCCTGACCCCAGAGTCTCAGAATGTGAGCTATCTGGAAGTAAAGCTTTTCAAGAAGTAGTGAAACCAAAGTGGGCCCTGGGGAGTTGTCCCCATTCAAGATGACTGGAGTCTTCATAAGAGGAGGAAATTTGGATACACAAGAGGTGCCAAGAGTGTGTGAGCAGAGTGTGTGACCCTGTGGAGAGGTGGCAGGAGGGTGGCCATTGACAAGCCCAGGGGAGGGGCCTCGGTGTGAGCGGTGCCTAGGAGACTGAAAGCTCTCCTTTGAGACGAGGAGCAAGGTAAGGATGACCACTTATAGTCCCCAGAGCACAGGAAGTCATCATTGGAGTAATTAGGCAAGGGGAAAAAAAAATCAAAGGCACATGAATTGGGTAGAAAGAAGTCAAATGGTTTCTGAAGATATGATCACATATCATCAAAAACTCTGAAGACTACACACAAACACACAGTTTTTTGAGAACTAATAAAAAAAATTCAGCAGAGTAGCAGGATACCAAGTAAACAGACGAAAGTTCTTTTAGTTAGCTTTTCCTTAATGTGACTAAAACAACTGACAAGAATGATTTATAGGAGGAAAAAGTTTATTTTGGCTCGCAGTTTCAGAGGTTCAGTCCATGGTTGGCTGACTGCATAGCTTTGGGCCCGAGGTGAGGCAGAACATCATGGCACACAGGCATGGCAGAAGGAAGCAGCTCAGAAGGCGGCAACCAGGAAGAGCCCCACTAACCAGGGACAAAACATAAACCCAAAAGGCATGACTCCAGTGACCTGTTTCCTGAAGCCTTCAGTTACCACCCAGTTAATCCACTTCAGTGAATTAATCCACTGATTATGTCACACCTCTCATAATCTAATCATTTCACCTCTGAACCCTCCTACGTGGTCTCACACATGAGCTTATGGGGGATGCCACCTACCCAAACCATAAAAAAAATTCATAGCATTTCTATGTACTAATGATGAATAATCTGAAGAGAAAATTATGAAGACAATACCATTTGCAATAGCATTGACAAAAAATAAAATAAAACTTTGGAATTAATGAAGGAAGTGAAAGACTTGTGCAATGAAAATGAAATAACACAGTTGAAAGAAATTAAAGAAGATATAAATAAATGGAAGCATCCCATTTTCATGGATTAGAAGACTTAATATTATGATGTGAATACCACTCCAAATTTACATATTTAATGCAGTCCCCAAAACAAAATACCAATGACAATTTTTGCAGAGATAGAAAAACCCATCCTAAATTTCTTATGGAATATCAAGGGAACCCAAACAACCAACCCAGTTGTGAAAAAGAGAAACAAAGGTGGAAGGACTCACACTCCCTGATTTCAAACCATACTACAGAGCGATAGTAATCAAAAGAGATGTTGACAGAAGGCCAATCAGAGACCAATGGGACAGAATTGACAGCCCAGAAGTAAACCCTTGTGTATTTGGTCAAATGATTCTTGATAAGAGTGCCAAGACCATCCAGGGAGGGTAAGAACAGTCTTTTCAGCAAATGGTGTTGGGAAAACTGGACATACACATGCAAAAGAATGGAGTTGAACTCTTACTTAATATCATATAAAACCTAACTCAGGGAGGATCAAAGACATAGATGTAAGACCTAAAACCCCGAAGAAGAAAACAGAGGACAATAGATTCATGACATTGGATTTGGCAATGATTTTTTTTTTTTCAGATAAAACACCAAAAGCACAAGCAATTAGGAAAAAAAAATAGATAATGGACTTTGTGAAAACTGAAGTTTTGTTCATAAAAAGGTAACATAGAGTAAAAAAATCCCTAGGATGGGAAAAATAATAGCAAATCACATTTCTGATAAGAGATTAATAATTTATTAGGTATAAAATACCTAAGGATCTCCTGAAACTCTACAATCACCACAAAACCAAACAACCTGGTTAAAAAATGGTCAAAGGACCTGAATAGACATTTTTCAAAGAAAATGTACAAGTAGAAAAGAAGCACTTTTCAACAACAGGAATTATTAAGGAAGGGCAAATAAACACTACCATGAGATATTGCCTCACCTGTGTTAGGATGGCTATGATCAGTTCAAAAGTAATAATCATAGTGTTGGTGGGAGCAGAGACATGCTCTAACCTTGAGTGTTGCTGGAGGCAGTGTTATGGGCACAGC
The DNA here is from genome assembly GCA_020662805.1 of Glaucomys volans. Lineage (NCBI taxonomy): Eukaryota > Metazoa > Chordata > Mammalia > Rodentia > Sciuridae > Glaucomys > Glaucomys volans. Next base: position 252,031 of record JAJEJO010002875.1, read on the forward strand.
AGAAAGAATCACCCTCCAACCCAGCAATTACACTTCTGAGCACATACCCCAAAGGATTGAAAACAGGATCTTGAGATATTTGCACACCCATGTTCACAGCAGCGTTACTCATAATAGCTAAGACATGGAAGCCACCCAAGTGTCCATGGACAGATGAATGGATAAACAAAATGTGCAATAGAAGACAACAGAATATTGTTCAGTCTTTAAAAGGATGGAAATTCTGATACATGCTCCAACACGGATAAGACATTATGCTGGAGATGTAGTTCTGTGGTAGAGTGCCCCTGGTTTCCATACCCAGGACTCTGCAAAAAAAAGTTTAAAAAAATTTATCAAATGTCATTAGTTATTGGAGAAATGTGTATTCAAATCTCAATGAGATACCACCATGTACACACAAGAAAGGCTAAAGAGACTGACAGTAACAAGTATTGGTGAGAATGTGAAGGAACTTGAGCTCACACACATTTCTGGTGGAAAGGCAAAGTGCTGCAACCATTCTGGGGAAGAATTGGATGGTTCTCTATACATCTAAATGTTCACTGGCCATGTGACCCAGCCATTCAATAATCAGATATCTATCCAAGAATTCAAAAAAAAATTCACCCACACAAAGAATTGTACCTTATTCTCAACAGTTTTACTCAGAAGAGCCCAAAATGAACCCACCCAAACATTGACTGGTGAATGGATTATTCAAGGCATATCCACAGGATGGGACACTGGGGAAGACACCAGCAATAAACGGGAGTGAACTGCTGAAACACTCAATGTCACGGGCAAATTCCATGACATGATGCTGTGGGAGTATATTCCATGAGATTGTGTGTGTGCGTGCCTGTATGTGCATGTAAAACTCTAGAAGTGCAAAATATAACCTACAGTGACGGAGAGTACATTAGAGGTTACCAGAGACTGAGGGGAGAGGGGGTGGGATTGACAGGAAAGGGTACAGGGGAAACTTCTTAAGGGATAAAAGTGTTCTCTATTCTGGTTGTGGCATGCTATGGTTTGGATGTGATGTGTCCCCCCAAAGCTCCTGTGTCAATACAGGAATATTCAGCGATGAAATGGTTGGATTGTGAGAGCCGTAACTTAATCAGTCCCTCCTAATTTGACAGGTTGGTAACTGTAGTAGCTGGGGCATGGCTGGAGGAGGCGGGGTCAGTGGGAGTGTGCCTGGAAGGGCATCTCTTCCCAGAAGCTCCTTCCCCTCTCCCTCTGCATTCTGGATGCCACGAGGTGAGCAGCTTTCCTCTGCCACCACCCTTGGCTCTGATGTTCTGCCTCACTTTGGGCCCAGAGCAATGGAGTCCGCTGTCAATGGACTGAGACCTCTGAAACCATGAGCTCCAAATAATCTCATCCTCCTCTAAGGTGCCCTTGTCAAGTATTTCAGTCACAACAACAAAAAGCTGACTAAAACCCCGTGGTTTTTATATGGGTGTACATAATTGCCAAACTTATCAAATGTGTATATAAAATGTGTAAATTTTATTATATTCAAATTAAACCTCAATAAAGTTGATCATAAGCTATTATCTTAAAGCTCCCAGACATTTCATGAAAGTCTTTAACATGAAACAGAAAGATCAAGAAATAAGAAGTGAGCCCAAAGGAAGAAGAAAGCATCCATAAAATTATTAAGACCTTAGAGAAGAGAAGAGAGGGGAAGAGAAGAGAGAAGAAAAGAGAGAGAAGAACAGATACATGAAGCAAAGACAAATGTCTTTGAAAGGGAAAACCAGAGCATAGAAAAGAGTTCTTGAAAGTAAGTTTTTTAAAAAACAACAGTATAAGTGAAAAATTCAATAGAAGGTTTGGAAGATAAATTTGAGGAACTTTCCAGAAAGTAGAGAAAAATGACAAAAAGAAAATGAGAATGCCAATAAGCAATTCAGAAAACTGGTTGAGGGTGCAATTCTGTGGTAGAACGCTTGCCCAGCATCTCTGTGTCCTGGGTTCAGACCTCAGCACTGGAAAGCGGGGGGATAAAGAAGAGAAACTGAATGCTCAAATAACCCAAGTTCCAAAACAACAGAAAGAACAGGAGAAGCAGCCATCAATGAAACAGCAACTCTGGAAGCATTCAGTGCAGGGGCGTGATGCCTCCCACATTTTGAAGGAAAATCACTTTTTGCCCAGATTCTATCCCCAGTTAAACTGTCAACCAAACCTGACAGTAGACTAAGATGTTTTCAAAAAGAATCAGTGTAAAAACCAATCAACTAGACTCCCTTTAAATTGTATCCTAGGAAATTATGGGAGAATGTGTTCCCCCAAATGAGAAGATGATCCAAGCAAAAGGCAAGGACTGTAGGGGCTACAGGAAGCAGAAGAGCATCCTGGGAGGGAGGAAGGGGACACCTAGGGCCATGATGCAGCAACACTTGGGAACCAGGTGTCGAGGGGAAACAACGCAGTGCATGCAGCTGGGAGAGACTGCCTCAGTGTGGGAAGGCCGATAAAACACCTGACGTTCTTGTGACCATGAGCTGGATTTAGAAGACTGTCACAGTATGTGGGTTGAATAAATGATAAGTAAATAAAAGAATATAAACCTAGTGACTCTGGAAAAAAATGAACACACACACACACACACACACACACACACACAAATCCCATAGGAAATTGTTAGCTCCATTGGAAACAAAAGAAAGAAAAAGTAACTATGGTTCACTAAATGGCTTATCTCTGAATGCATTGTTTAATGTATAACATGGTTTAATACCATAAAGAATGACCTCTGACCTGAGCAAGGATACCATGTGTGTCAGTCTGTTTTCTGTTGCTACAGCAAAATACCTGAGACTGGATAATTGTTTCAGTCAGGTTTTTCACTGCTGTGACTTAAAGATCTGACTAACACAATTATACAGGAGGAAAAGCTTATTCGAGGGCTTGTAGATCCTCATGGCTGAAGGTGAGGCTGAACATCACAGCAGAAGACTGTGGCAGAGGGAAGCAGCCCACACGATGATAAGAAAACAGAAGGAAACTCCACTGCCAGATGCAAATTATATACATCAAAAGCCACACCCCCAATGCCCACCTCCTCCAGCCATGCACTATCCATCTTCAGTTACCACTCAGTTAATCCCATTAGGGGATTAAGATTAACCCACTGATTGGGTTAAGGATCTCATCACCCAATAATTTGTCCTCTTAACCTTCTGGAATTGTCTCACACGTGAGCTTTTGGGGGACACCTCACATCCAAACCACAACAGTAATTATAAGGAAAAAATTTTCTTTTGGCTTTTGGTTCTGAAAACTGGGAAGTCCAAGAGCCTGGCGCTGGCAGGAGTCTTGCGCTGCATGAACTCCTGGTGGGAAGCAGAAGGGCAAGTGGGCATAGAGGAAGAGCATGAGAGCCGCTGGCTCTATGGCAACCCGTTCTTGCAGTAATTAACCCGGTTTTGAGAGAGCAGGAACTTACTCCCTCCTGAAAGGCATGAATCCCTCTTAGAGACCTGGCCACCCACTGAAAGTTCCCATCACTTTTCAACACTGTTATGATGGGAATTGAATGTCAACATGAGTCTTGATGGGAACAAACCACATCGGAACTGCAGGACCACATAACCTAACGGGAGAGTGGAGGGAGGGGAGTGAAAGCAGAGTGGGCAGAGAAGTAAGAGAACTAACTTATAAAAAATGCAAGGAGCAGCCGGGTGTGGTGGTGCGCGCTGTAAACCCAATAACTCTGGGAGCTGAGGTAGGAGGATCACAAGCTCAATGTCAACCTGGGCAAATTAGCAAGATCCTGTGTCCAAAAAAGGAGTGGGGGTGCTGGGGATGTTGCTCAGTGGTAAAGCACCTCTGAGTTCAAACTCCAGTACCCAAACAAACTAAACTAAAAAACAAAATAGAAGCTCCAACACATATTTATTATTTACATCTACAGGCAACCACCAAAATGATTAGCCACAAGAGATGAAAGTGGATGTGGCTTGGTATAAAATATTTGGACTCTTTAAGCCATGATCAAACCATATCTAAGCTCGATAAAAGTAAAACTTTTAAAAATACTAACAAAGATGAAAAGAGTACATTGGAGGTAAAGGACTGAACAGCTATTAGATGACTAATGGGAGGGTAGCGTATAGAGCATGGAGACACTGCACAAAAGGATGGTTCATGTCCCAGACAGGATGGAGGGACAGTTCAAGGTTTCACCTTGCTATGCAGAACAGTGCCTGCTTTCACACTTATGAATTGTTCATTTCTGGAGTTTTCCATGGGTAAATGAAACTGTGGGAAATAAAACTGTTTTTAAGGGAGTTAGCTGTATATGCCGTAGGAGAAGACACAGCAGGACCAGAGTTGCCACTGATGGAGGGTGGGAAGTGTGTTGGAAGAAGGCCTGAAGTCCCCAAGTGGAGAGCATTGGCCTCAGGTGGGTGAAGAGACATGAGGTGATCCAGAGGACAGAGGTAGGTTTGTAGAGGGGAAAGGTGGGGAGGAAGAAGGGGACCAGAAAGGCCAAGGCAATGGGGAAATTTCTCTGATGGGAAACTGCTTTAATTTTTTTATTTTTATTTATTTATTTATTTTTGTACACAAATGGGGTACAACTTTTCATTTCTATGGTTGGACACAATGTAGATTCACACCATTCATGTAATCTTACATATACATAGGGTAATACTGTCTGTCTCAGCCTACTATCTTTCCTTCCCCACCCGCTCCCACCCCATTTTCCTCTACACCATCCATAGTTCCTCCTTTCTTCTCTTGACCCACCCCCGCACCACTGCCACCCACCCCTATTATATATCATCATCCACTTTTCAGAGAAAACATTCAGCCTTTGGTTTTTTGGGCTTGGCAAATTTTTTTATTTTTATTTTTATATTTTGAAGTAGAAGGCAAATCACTCCTTGTTCCAGAGGGAGTGACCAGCAGGTGCTGGGGAGGAAGTTTGAAATCAAGTGTCAGTTGCTGGCTGAGGCCCTGTCCAGTTGGTAGCTACACACCTCAGGTCTCTGATGCTGCAGAGGCTCCTCACACATAGAGAGAGAGCCAGTCCTTCTTGACAGGGAGGAAGCAAGGGTCTGGGCCCACCCTCTGGGCAGGTGGCAGAAAGCCCCCTCTCCTGCACCTCGTGTTGGCGTGAGGGCTGAGGTGGAGCCCCACGAGGGCCAAGGCCACATGGACACCAGGATCTCCAGCCCACAGCTGCCAGTGGTGCAGGAAAGCCCAGGAAAGGACCGGGTTCTTCCATCCCCATTGTCCCTCACACCTCTCCCTGCTCTAGGACACCTTGCCACGGACTTCCAGTGGTTTCCATAGCCACATCTGTTCTTCCCATCGCTCTCTGGAAATACCTTGTGTGGAGCTTGCCTAAGCAAGCAGGGTTTCCTGACTGCTGCTTGTAGGTCGTTGGAGGAGCTGAGGACTCCTTCTCCCACCCTGGCAAGGAGACATTGACACAGAGACAGAAGATTCAGGGCAGGAAAGGGGGAGACCTGACCTGCTGGCCTCTGCTGAAACCTGGTGTCCTTGGCCCAGACATGGCCTCTGTCAGGGACACAGTCTTGCAAGCCCAGAATGCAAAAGGCTGGAATTCCATCCTCCTGAGCCAAAGGGCACCCAAAACAGTCCTGGCAACTGTCTTCTACACAGGTCTCATTCAGGTCCCCACAGGTGGTGATCAGCACTGGCCCTGTTTGGGGTGATGACAGGAGATGGCACTTGGTGAAGTTGGCACTTGGTTTCTGCCTTCTAAATCTCCAAAAACCCACCTGTTCTGGGGCCCATCACATCACCATGAGATTCTGGATCCCAGGTTTTCAAGGGTCTCTGGCTATAATGCAAGTGTCTTTGGGAACAGTTGTTCTTTTGAGCCTCAAGGGGGACCTGGAGCAGCTGAAGATCTGAATCCAGTCTGATCTAGGGACCAGGGCATGGGTGGGGCACTGTGAGAATGGGTGCCCTAGTCTGTGTGGCACCTGTGTCTGGTGGCCTGCCCTGGGGTGAGGCCTGGCTCAGCCCTGGGCAGTGGCACTGGCGAGGTGTGATTCAGCTCCAAGGAACCTGCTTCCTCATCTGCAGGGTGGAAAAGAGACAGCATCCACCCAGCAGAATACCTTTAAGGGGACAGCAGAGAATTCGGGAGGCATTCCTAGTGCCTGTCCTGTGGAGAATGCACATCAGTCATCTAGAGCTTAACACCCAAGGCTGTGGCCAGCTGATGGAGAGAGGCAGGAGGGGCCCCACAAGGACGGCAGCCCTTGCTGAAGGCCCCCCCAGAACCCTCTCCTCCTACCTTCCTGCAGAGGCCAGACACCCTTCTGCTGGGCCTGGGCCTGGGAGAGGTACTGTGGGAGATCTAGCTGCCCCTGTTGGCCCCAGGCCAGGATGTGGCCCAGCCTTGCTGAGTGGGGTAAAGGCAGAGTAGGCACTATGGGGTATCCAGGCTGAGGCTGGCTGGACATTCCTGTCGTTGTTTGCCCGAGGTGGGACCCAGGCAGAGGCTGGAGGCCCCAACCCCAACTGCAGATGTGAGAAGTCCATGAAAATATGCTGCCTGTCCACTGCACCTCCCTCGCAGGTCATCCTTCCCTGCCTTTGGGGACAAGAATGAGTCACGGGATAGGCCCTCCTGCCAATTCACTTCCTTTCCCCTGCCACAGCCGACTGGGGGCTGTAGAGCCCCTCAGTCCTTCCAGACTCACTCTGTCCTGGGGAGGAGGTGGGAAAGTAATTGAAGAATGGCAGGGGGTGGGGTTGCAAGGTTAAGGAAAGAGTGTGAGGGTGGGGGACCAAGACCCCCAAGGAGGACAGGTGTGTTTCTGGAGGAGGGGGCACATGGGCGGGGCCAGGTATAAGTTGGGCAGCTCTTGGTACCGAGCTGGGCAATTTGTGCTTGGGCACGGTCATGGCCCTCATTCCAGCCCCTGCTTACCACCAGCAGTAACCCCAGAAATTGGAGACCAGGAGGGCCAGACTCCCCATGAGTCACAGACACTGAAGCCATAGCCAGCGAGCCTCCCCAGGCTCTTCCCATGCTTTGCCCGGTCCTTGGTGTGCTGGCTAGCTATTCCAGCTCAGCCCCGCCTCTCCTCCACCTCAGTGCACAAGGCCCTGGGGGGGGTGAAGGAGGAGGGCAGCAGGGCAGGAAGGAGAAGGGTGTGACTGGCAGAGGAGGGGGCAGGCCAGGCTGAGTGCCAGCCCAGGCCTGACTGGCTGGTGTTCCGGGTGAGTCTCATGTTCCCTGAGGGTCTTGGCTTCTTCATCTGTAAAACCCCAGCCCTCCCTGCGCTGCTGGCCCCCAGGTGAGTGAAGCTGCTCTGGCATGGTCACCCCTGCCCTCGGGCTGAGGAAACCCCAAGGTCTGGGCCAACCTCCTTGATATGCTTAGACCTTCATCTGTGCCTCCTTCGGTGGCCAGCGGGCTCTGCAGGAATGGCCTCCTTCCCGAGGGGTGAAAGCCTGGCTTACCAGGCGGGGCTATTTTAAAGGAAGTCATAGCCAACCAGAGAGCAAAGTCTCAGCTGAGTTCATGACAGGATGTCAGGAGGGTGGTCAATGGATAAGTACAAGGGAATCACCATCATCTACTGGGCTAGAAACTTCAGGACCTTTCCAGACCTTTCCATAACTGCAGCTCATGTTCCTGAGTCTTCCTGGGTCTCAGGGTCCTACCTGAACGAAATTCTCCAACCGTCCAACAGCCTGGGAGGCAGGGTTGGTATTTTGCAGTCGAGGGGACAGAAGCCATGCACTTGGGCCAGCTCAGGGGCTGTGCCTCCGCCACGCAGTTCACAAAACCTGATTGAGTCTAGGCGCCATCAAGGGAGGCCCAGCCCTGTGCTTATGCCCAGTTACCTATGAAAGAGAGGGCCCAGCTCGGAGCCCAGCGTCTGCCTGCAGCATGCAGCTCCTACAGGCTGTGAGGCTGACACTGTGGGGGTGGAACAAAAGCCTCCAACCACAAAGAGTGGGGAAAATCACTTTAAATCTGTTTTTCCAAATCGCATTACTTTAAAGGCCCTGGGCAGATGCCCATGTGTGCAGGGATACTCAGCAGGTCCAGAGGCCCTTTGTCTCCTTCAAAGGCCCCATTGTGACCCCACACGGGCCCCAATTGATTCCTGGAACAACAGGCCCTTGTGGAAGGCCGGCTCGCTCCAGCCCACGGCTGGCAGCGCGATTCTCTCTCTGAGGTCGGTGTGGGGCCCTCCACGCTCCCTGGAGGCGGCGCCTGCCGGGCTCTAATAAGCAGCAATGCTTAGAGTCAGGTTCTAGAATGTTGAAGAAGCCCGGACTTCTCTAGAAGTAGGTCTTCTCCAGAAAGCCAGAGAAGGACGGGTGGGGAGCATGGGACCCTCCCGGTCACCCTGCCCTGCAGGGGAAGGTCACCCCTAGGAGGTGCCCCCATCCAAAATGAGCAAGGAGGCACACCTGTGAGGTCGCAGGTGACCGCTCCAGTGCCTGCAGGATCTGACCCACAGCCGTCTCCCCGGGGGGCCTTTTCCAGATGCGCTCCTCCTGCTTGAGTCCAGGGGAGCTGCGGGAGGGCCCAAGAAGGCAGCAGGGACCCAACCTGGCTGTCTGGCCTGAGTCCTGCCGGAGCGCTTTCCCGGGGCCCAAACGCCGGGCTCCACCCATGAAGCCCCTGCCGGCTGGCAGCTGTCCTAGGTCTGCCATCGGGGTCACTTCCTGTGGAGCCCTGACTTGATCTGTTCTGCAAGCTTCAGATCTTGATCACATCATAGACAAGAGCCGCTTCTTAATCCTTTCGCAGGCCCATTGAAGGATGTAGCTCTTTGCTCTGGGAGCTTAAAAACCCTCAGTTTTCATCTTCTTGTTAAGGTACATGCTGGGCTAGGTGGGCCTTGGCTCTGCGGGGCCTCAAAGCAGAGTCAGGATCTGCCTGACCTGGCACTGTCCTGGCCTGCTCTGAAAAAAAGACGGAGTCCAAGCCTGCACCCACCACCTGGCGCGGATCAGGCCCTGGTAGAGGCCTGGGTTGTCCCTATTCCCTGTGGTAGGCCATGCTCCTGACATCAGGGCCACCAGAAGTTCTCACTGTTGCTTCTCCTTCTTTCTCTCCACTTCAGTACTGAGGTTTGAACCCAGGGTGCTCCACCCCAAGCTGTATCTCCACCCCGATTTATTTATTTATTTATTTTTGGAACAGGGGATTGAACTCAGGGGCCCTCAACCACTGAGCCACATCCCCAGCCCTAATTTGTATTTTACTTAGAGACAGGGTCTTGCTGAGTTGCTTAGCACCTTGCTTTTGCTGAGGCTGGCTTTGAATTCATGATCCTCCTGCCTCAGCCTCCTGAGCTGCTGGGATTACAGGTGTGTGCCACTGCGTCCGGCTTTTATTTTTTATTTTGAGACAGGGTCTTGCTAAGTTGCAGAGAGAGGCTTTCAACTTGCGATTCTCCTGTGTCCCAAGTCACTAGGATTACAGGAATGTGCCACTGTGCCTGACATCACTGTCTGTCACTTTTTAAAAAATATGTTTTTAGTTGTCAATGGACCTTTATTTTATTCATTTATTTGTGTGCAGTGCTGAGAATCAAACCCAGTGCCTCATGCATGCTAGGCAAGCGCTCTACCACTGAGCTACAGCCCCAGCCTTAGCCCTGTCTGTCACTTCTTAAGAGGCCAGAGGACAGATCTACCTAAGGACAGGTTTGGGAGTAATCAAACTCAGAGCCCCAGGGCCAGAAGGGGCTGCCCAACACTCCCATGCAAAGAAGCCTGGGGGCCAAGGGAGCCAGTAGGCAGGGTTGTCAGGGCTCAGTCTCTGGGGTCTGAGTGACTCTGAGTTTGCCCAGCAGGCTTCTTCATTGTCCCCCTCTCCACCCCTTTCCCCCCTGGGCATCGTGGATTCTCAGAGGAGTAGTGCCCTTAGCAGGTGGGATTGCCAGTGAGCTGGTGCTGCAAATACCCATCAGCTGGATACAGATAGCCAAGAGCTGGTGCAGGAGCTGAGGGGCCCTGGGCAGGGTCGGTTGGAGGGGCAGGGGAAGAAGGTGCAAGAATGGGGAGGGCGCTTGGGGGACTGGGGAAACCATGCCCACCCCATTCATGCCTAATTCCAATAGGATGCAATTCAGGGGCTGCGGTCCTGGCTCCATGGTGGAGTGCTCGCTTGCCTGGCACAGGCGAGGCACTGTGTTCCATCCTCAGCACCACATAAAAATAAATAAATAAAATAAAGGCCCATTGACAACTTAAAAAAAAAACACAAAAACAAAAACAACCAAATAGGATGCAATTCAAATGGGAAATGAAGCTGCAGGTTTTTAAATGGACTCAAGATAGAAGGAATGAGAAAGTTGTATCAGACTCATCAGCAACGTCATTGACTAGTGAGGGCTTTTTAATTAGGAAAACTGGGAACAAGCCTATGAAAGTTTATTTAACTGATTAGAAACATTTAAACACTTAGAAACCTTTGGGAAATTCAATGAAGCCTTCTTTCCTCCCTCCCTTCCTTGAGCCAAAATGAGCCTCATTTGCATTAAGTTTTTGGGTACGTGCAGAGCTGAGGACAGTGTTGTTGAAACAAATGAGACTTTCCTCCATCAACACTCAAGGCCAAGTTTTGTAAACATGACAAATCTCCTTTCAGTTCTTAATTTGTAGCTTAGTTTTGTTTTTAAGATAAAGCCCCTGCCAAACCTTTTGCTCATGATTTACTATGAAATTCTAGTTATGTTCAGTGAGCTCATTACAAGTGGCCACTTTTTGATTCCAGAGATCCTGGGGTCTCATCTCTGGAATGTCATTCACTCCTGAGCCACAGGATCAAGGGGACTCAATGGGAGCTGGGCTTCCAGATTCCAAATTTAGTGACCTTGGTCCACCTTCAGCCTGGACATCTAATGCCATCTAACAGTGTCCACCAGTTGTCTCTGTGCTTCCCTCCACTCCACAGCCTGGTCCCATCTCTCCCCAGGGACATTCTAACACCAGTTGATCATCCACATCACTAACTGGAACAGAGAACAGACCACACAGCCCAAAACATTTTGGATCAGTTTTACAACCCAGGGGTGCTTAACCACTGAGTCACATCCCCAGCCCTTTTTATTTTTTATTTTGAGACAAGATCTTACTGAGTTGCTTAGGGCCTTGCTAAGTTGCTGAGGCTGGCTTTGAACTTGCAATCCTCCTGCCTCAGCCTCCCAAGCCCACTGGGATTACAGGTGGCACCACGACACTTGACAGTTTAAGGAAATTCTAATTGAGTACAGTACAATTCTAATTGGGTCTTGTGGGGAATGGCTGGGGGTCCCAGCCTGGCAACTGGGGAGTTTCTATCCTGGCAGTGGACTCTGGGAGGGAAGGGGCAGTGGCCAAGCATGCACAGCATCATCTGAACTGTCACTAATGCTACTTCCTGACATCAGGTTCAGTCAAAGCATTTCTCAGACAGAAGGCCACCAGGAGGGAGTTATCAGCACAGAGCAATTCAGAACAGAACCCCAAAGCACACCCCATGGAGGCATGGAACACAAAGGCACTTTATAAAGTATTTTGAAGGGTTATCATCTTCCGCTGTGGACATCTGGAAATATCTGTCGGGTGAGTTTCAGTTCCTACGACGCTCAGAGGATCCATGAAGACTTAGAAGCACGCCACGAAATGGGTCTCCAAGGAGCCTGCTGAAAGTTCCAGCAGGCTGTTCTCAAGATCCGACCCAGGGGCCAATGGGGGATCGTTGTTGCTTCTGAGGTCACACTCCCCATGTCCCACCCCCACAGGCCCCTCTCACAGAAAGGAAGACCCTGGAAAGATAGCTCAGTATTGGAGGTTAAACACAGCAAGCCCCTTACCCCTGGTGGGAAGGTGAATGGGAAGGTCAACATGATACCCGTGGGAAAGTGTTGCTTTTTTTTTTTTTTTTTTTTTTTTGGTCTTCTTTTTTCCACCATTGAGAGCGTGTCTGCCTTTTAGAAAGTTATGCTGGAAGATGGGCTGACCCGCCAACACCTCTGGGTTTTCAGCTCAAGTCCTGTTGCTTTATGAAGACTTCCACCTAATTAAAGAGAACACGGCGTGGACCACGTAGAGCAGAGTGGCGACGTAGGAAAACACCTGGAACCCAGAGGAGGCACCGTTAGCGTTGCAGGGCGCAGAAGGGTCCAGGCAGGGCAGCTCATGCTGCCCTGAGGACTCGCATGGCACTTGGGCTGCTGTTGCCCGTCACTCACATAAACATCCTTTCCTGCTGAGCCCAGGTGCATCCCTAATCCTCCCAGCACAGATTCCCGGAGGAACTGACTCAGGATCTCTGGTCCTAGTGTGCCAGATAAAACTACCAACTTCACACACTGTCAGGTTGAGGTCAGTTGACTTGAAATGGGACCACTGAAGCCCCCTCCAAGGACAGCATCCAGGCAAGTATCAAGGACTCATTGGAAAACTCTCCCCTACCCACAGGCACCAGCAAGATGAGCATCCACCTGTCATGATGGTGGCTGGGCTTTGAGATCATGAGTCGTGGGTTTGCTGGCCCTGGTCAAGGTCGAGGCTTCCTGGACATCCCAACACCCTATCAGAATCTTATTCTAGGATCCTTCGTTTCCCAGGCCTGGGTGAAGGGGCCAGGTTTCATGAGAAGTGCAGGTCAGGGAAGGGACAGAGGGATGTCTAGCTTTTGTCAAAAGGAAGGGGATCTCTCAGGAAACTCTTGGCATGATACAGCCATTTTGGTGCTGGGAGGCTGTGGCAAGTCGCTGGAGACTTTCTGTGTCTCTGGGCACTGTCTGTTCTCGTCATCCTCCTCCCTAAGGCTCACCTGCTCCCAAATCCAATCTCTGCACCTGTTTTTTTGACCTTGGGCAGGGGCCAAGAGTTTCCAGCCCAGGCACAACATTTAGCATGGCCACGCTTCTGTGACTCTTGAAAAACGCCATAAAGAGCAGCCATCATGGTGCCTGCCCTCTCCCTGCCCCCATGCATGGGCGAGCTCTTCTCCGATTGGCCAGAGGAGATGAGTAAGCCGAGTTACTCAATAACAAGCCTAAGAGAATTCATCCTGGTACTCCTAGGTCTGAAGGGAGCAGTCACACACGAGTGAGCTGTCCCCGAAACCCACCTTTGCCCATGGGGTGAGACTCCCAGGCCAATGGGGACCTTTGGCAGAAGTCTGGCAGCAATCCCCACAGAAACAGGAAATAGAGACTTTTGCAAATGAGGTGAAGAAACTGCACACTGAGGGCAATCAGAGCAGGGGACGTTTTGGCTTTTAGATACCTGGCCATTATTGCCCACCATGGCAAGATCTAGAAATCTCCAGATTTCTCCAGAAATCTCTTCAGGTAGCTTCCACTAATCCTGTTTGGCAAGAGGTTCTGCTAGCACCAAATGAGATGGGGAAGAAGCTCAGCTTCCAAGACAGGTCCTAATCAGGAACTGCTCAAAGGCTTTGAAAGGCCAGAAGCCTTCAAAGTGAGAGAGGCTTGGAGACCCCTCCCCAGGCCCCTGCATCCCCTGGCATGGCCACCCTAAGACCATGCTATGTCTGGGAGGAGTCTGAGGTCCCTGAATGGTGACTCCCTCTGCTTCACACACTGATCCAGTAGAAATTTCATGACTGCATTGAACCTGGTTTGCATTTTACCTTAGTGAATTTGGTTCAGTGCATCTGCCTGCTGAGAACATTCAGATCTCCATTCTGGCACTCTTGACTTTGCCTGGACATGCTCATGTCTATCCAACTCCACTAACAGAATGTGGAGACATAAGCAAATGTGGAATGGAGTATTCTTACAGTGGAATACTACACAGCAATGAAAATAAACAATGTACATCTATACTTGACCATAAGATGAATCTCACAGGCACCAGGTTGAGAGAAAGAAGCCAGACATAAAAGAATGTACTTGGTATAACCCAATCGTGTGAAATTCAAAGGCAGGCAAAACTAAATTGGATACTAGACATCAGAAACTGACTGTTGGCAGAGGTGCATAGTGGTAGTGACAAGACAAGAGGGGCATTTCTGGAAGCTCTTTCTTTATTGTGTCCTATTTCTTAATCTGGATGTCCAGTACAAAGGGACACTCACTTTCTGAAAATTCAAGCCATACACTTGTAACCTGTGCAGTTCTCTGAGTTAAGCTCAGAGCTTTTTCTCCCTTTTGATAAAAGGAAAAGTCTCAGTACAGTACACACAGTTCACTCCAGGAGAGCCCAGTGGTTCTCAACCAGAGACCTGCCCAGGTGTCTATCCACCCCACCTGGACTTTTCCATCAAGTGCTGACCCACCAACCATAACCCATCTATTTTGCTATCACTGTCTGCAACGATTTTATGGAAACTGCCAAATGCTTTGCTGATGTCTGTTAAGAGAGAAGGCTTCTGGGATTGGGATAGGGAGAGGTAGGAGGTGCCACCAGGACAGGAAGAAGACCCGGAATGGTTTGCAGGATGATGGTAGAGATGGATAACCAGCCTCCCAGGGAGGGAGGAGGCAACCAAGTTGCTGCCTGGCTGTGCTACTGCTTAGAAACTGGCGGTGTTGAGAGATGTTCCCACACTGAGGGCACTTCAGGGGATGTCAGGGACTCCGAGGTGGCCTGTTTAGGGAAGTGGCTGTATGCTGGCAGTTTCAGGGGAGCAAGGGGTTTCCCTGGGGTTGGGCACTGGCCCACAGGGATGAGGCTATGAGGAACTTTTTCATCAGACCGCAACCCAAAGCCTGCCAGTGCCCCACCCCATGGGCTTCTCTCTGCCTCTCCCCGCCTTTTCCTAAAGGAGGAAGACCCGGTTTGGCCACTGGAGCGGACATCTGTGGCCTAGCACCACATTCCGTCTTGGGTCTGCATGACATATTGACTTCTAGAAATCCGAGGAGTGCTATTTCTGAAACCTGGTCTTGGTTTTGCACTGTACCCATGGTTAGAAATCCACCTTAAGCCAGGAGTGAGTGAGTTCATGGGTCCAAGGGCACACCTGCGCAACCCTAGAAGAACCTTTTGTGTAACAGTCTTTCTTTCTCCCTACCCTTCCCATCCATTCCATTAAAAGGAGATCTCTTCCTGGACCTCAGTGTCCTGGTCCTGGCATATGATTCAGTGGATGACCCTGGGGGAGGGTCAGGAGACCCAAGTGGCTCCAAACTGGTGCCAAGATCATGGCTGGCAGAGCACCTGGCCATGGAGTACCCAAGGTCACTCTGCCCTTGGCACACTGCACCGGCACCTATGTCATGGGATTTTTGTGAGGGTTAAATAAGATTGTGCCAGATCAGTCACTGGGGGCGCTCAGTCGCCTGCAGCCCTGACCTGACCACAGGGGCGTCTTGAGCATAGCACTTCCCTTCTCAGGGCACCTTGTTGCCTGGTCAATGAGGGGAAGGTCCTACTCCTCTCCAAGGCCATGCACTACGAAAGAGAGCTCAGAGCAGGCAGCTTCCGCTCAGAGCCTCTGCCGGCAGCGGCGCCGCGACAGCTACTTGTGCGCATGCGCGTGCGCACCCGTCAGGGCAGGGGGACTCACCACGGCCGAGATGTTCTCATGGTACTGCTTGTAGGTGAAGCCATCCCGCATGGAGATAGTGGCCACGGCTTCCAGGACTGAGGCGCTGAGGTAGAACAGGGCGGCGACACATTGGTAGGCTGCGTCCTGGGAGTCAGGAAGGGCGGGCATCAGAGAGACAGGCGGGAGGGATGGAGGGAAGCTCGCCCGGCCTGGGACCAGCGCTTCCACCCACTTGTCCTGCCTGGCATGGCTCAGACCCTTTGCAACCCACTGCTGCTTCCTCTGACTCCCACCCCACCAGTCTCCTCACAGAGGTGGAGCACTGTGACCAGTGCTGCCCAGGGGAGCCGAAGTCCCCAGTTTGGGGACCCAGAAAGCACTGAGATGAAGGGGCGCTGCTTGCCCTGGAGGTGGGATCCAGCTGGAGGCTGGGGACAGCTTGGAGTCTATTAAGTAGAAACTGGTTCTGGGCCTGACACATGTCATGCGCAGTCACAGCCCTGGCTTGAAGCGGCGTCTTTGACCAGTGAGGGGTGAGAGAGGACAAGGCCATTTCCACTGTGGGTTGTTTTTTTTTTTTTTTCCCATTTTGTTAGGTTTGTTTATTTGGGTTTTTCTGGTTCCTGATATATTTCAAAGCAAAAGAGAACTCAAACACTGCTGTTTGTAGTTGTACTTTGGAAGTGATTTCAAAAGTCTAAGTGGGAGGCCCCTTGAGAGTGAGACCTGGCCTCTCCAGTCGGCAGGCCTCCCATGTCAGAATGCTGCTCTTCTCCAGGGCCTCAAAGTAGACCTTACACAGAAGAAAGGCCATAGGCCATTGTTGTTCCCAAATCCTTTCTGGCAGCCCTGCTTGGAAGCCAGTGACTGGGGAGCCCTGTAGCATGCGTGGCCTGACCACTGGGGAGCCATGGCCAGGGTGCTAGCCTCCAGGATCCTGCTCCCCAAAGTGAAAGCAGCTCTCCTGGGTGACGGAAGCTTCAGGGGGGTGGGGGAGGGGCAGGGTGCTGGTTATGGGTGAAAGGTGATCATGGGAGAGGAAGCTGAGCAGCCCAAGAGAATCAGCAGCACATCCATCGACCTCTGCTTCCACCTGGAACCTCCGAGCTGCAGGAGCCCTGGCCTCGGTGATGAGGCTGGGCCAGCTCAGCCTTGGAACAGGCCTGGAGACATTTCTACCCTATCCTGGAGCAGCCACCCTCCAGGACATGGGTCTGACACTCCCACCCCCACCAAACACCTGGACTGGCACTCACCAAGGTGACCCAGGAAGTCTCCCCGCCATGGGCGCCGATGACATACAGGATGAGCAGGGCAGTGGTGGCCACGAAGCAAAAAACAGACACAAACATCACCCAGCCCTGGGCCAGGGCGAGGGGCACCAGGGAGGATGCGATCAGGATCCACACCAGGCCCCCGAAGATCTGCAAGAAGGGGCAGGGAGGGTCAGACCAGAGGAGTGCACAGCCCCCAGGCACAGCCCAGTAGCCGCAGGGGACCCTGGGGCACAGAAACACAAGAAGGAGGCCAAGGTAACTGGGTGGGCATTTTCCTCACCAAAAACTGGCTCTTTAATCCCCTAGAGTCCTAGACTAGATCTCCAACCTCAGTCTTTTCAATACCCTGCAGTCTTGCTTGTCTTTATTTTTTTAAATACAAGTTTAATTTTGTATTTAGTAAGCCTTATGTCACACGAATACACCAGGCACTGTCAGAGCACTTTACAAATATCAGCTCAGGTAACTCTCATAACGACACTGTGCATGAAGGACTGACTCACTTGTCAGATTGGGAAACTGAGGTACATGGAAATAATTCTTCATTCCAGAAAAGAACTTACATCATCCAGCACTGTCATGAGAAGGGCTGTCCTCATTTGCACTGTTATGAAAATATTCTTTCTTTTATGAAATGGTTACCACCAGTCGATTGTTTTGGTCTTGGCAAAGCAAATTAGGTGAAGTGCTCTGCTGGAGCTGGGGTTGGAATGGAGAGCACCCAGGTCAGTCCTGTCTCTGTGGATGACTGAGGACAGCACTCTCTAGGGTTAACCAGAGGACACCCCAGCTGATGTCCCCAGTGTCAGTGAGCTCCTGTTTTCAGGAAGGACCACAAGGACAGAAGCAGGGGCCCTAACACCCTCAGTGACCCTGAGTTGGGGCTTTCTCTACCTCTCCTTGATCCTCTTTACCCTAGTGACCATCTGCCCAGCCTCATGCACCTGACTCTCACCCAGGTGAGGCCTGGGTTAGGACATGTGTGGAGGTGGCTCTGTAGGCAGCGGTCTTGGAGCACTGGTCTGAGCTCCCGGTCCTCCATCCCCTGCAGTGATAACCCACATGGTGCCTTGACCCCATCTCTGTGGACCTGCTGCCCACCTGCTGGGTAAGGGGTCCCATTGTCTCCATGGTGTCCTCTGAGCCTCTTGGCTGGGGAGCATCAGGAGAGAGTCACATTTGGGTAGAAAAATCAGTGCAATGAAATTATGTGGATTCATCAGAACCAAGTTGTGAGGAATGAACCAGATGTAGGCATTCCTGACCAGAAAACTCCCTCCCCTGATGGATTGTGGCACTTATGACAGGTAGCTGGGCTGGTGGCACACACCATGCCCCTTCCAAAGTGAAAATTCCAGTTTCTGTGCCACATGCTTGTAATCCCAGCGGCTCAGGAGGCTGAGGCAGGAGGATGGGGAGTTTAAAGCCAGCCTTGGAAAAACTGAGGCACTAAGTAACTCAGTGAGACCCTGTCTCTAAATAAAATACAAAACAGTACTGGGGATGTGGCTCAGTGGTCGAGGGCCCCTGAGTTCAATCCCCAGTACCCCCAACCCCAAAAAAGTGAAAATCCTCCGACCATCGTAGGATAGGATGTGTGTGTAGGTTTCATGTCTTTGTGTGGAAGATCGATAGGATTACTTGGCCTTTTCTGCAATGGCACTGACACAGGGACAGGAGCAGGTCAAGTGCTGTGCAGAACATGGACAAGGAGGCATGGAGAAATGAGAGGTTGGCCAGGTATGTCCAGCAAGTGGGCAGAGAGGCATCAGCCTGGGACACCCCTCTTGGCCTGGTCTCCTGTGACCATCTGAGGAGGTGGGTCTAGGTCAGGTTCTGTGTCCATATGCTCCCAGGGAGTCCTGCACCTCTTCTCTGTAGCCCTGAGCCTGAGCAGAAGTGTATTTGGTTGGTGTTGACCAGGGAATGGTAGGAAGGAAGTCCCCCTTGCTCATAGGAGCAGACTCTGGAAGACCCTAGGAGGACCACCGGCCATTTCTCCTGGGTTAATGGGCCTCAGTCTCCTGGTGAGTGGTTATGGCTAAACTTGAGTGCCTTATGAACTAAACCCTGAAGGAGCGTCTTGGGTCACCCATGGTGGGTGAGCGTTCCTTTATGGGCCTGTGGCCAGTGGACTTGGCATTGAGGAACGCTGAATGCCACACAAGAAAACTGCTCTGTCACTCCCTTGAGTTTTTCTGATTCATGTAAGAAGGGTGCAGCATGGAGCTGGGTGCCTGGGCTCCTCTTGAAGCGCCAGCAGGCAAAGATTAGCTGGATGGTGGCTTGTTTTTATGTTTATGGTGGCAATATTGCAATTGTGGGTGAATCAACTGTAAAATACATTCAAGGTAAACCAGCGCACAGGTGGCACCTGGAAATGGCACAGTTGAACGGGGCTCTTGGTTCCTGGTCTGCAGGGTCATTTTCACTCACCTCTGGATTCTTCCCTGTGTGGCCTGAGGTAGGAACTGTAGTTAGCAATCAAGGGCAACACAAGGTCAGAGTGGAGGCCCCCGCTCCGAGTGCTCACCAAGGCCTTACACATGCACCTTGCTGCATGCCAGCTCTGGCTCTGAGCTTCCAGAGGCACACAGAAGGAAGCTTTGGGAAGGAGCCAGACTCCATTTTGGGTTTACTTCCCAGTCTGATGAAGGTGATGTTCCAGCTTCCGGGGAAATGCACTCCCCCATCTCTCCATCTCTCTCTCTCTCTTGCACAATGCATGTAGGTTCCTGACATCCACAGTCTGAACCTCTGTCCACAGCTGTCCAGCCTGTGCTCAACCCAGCCCCCAGTCACCCCACAGACCTCAGGACTCTGCCCTGCTTCGGGAACCCTCATTTAACAATCAGGCCCTTATAAAAAGTAGATTGATGTTTTTCTTTGCATGGTTTATCTACAGAAGGTTTCATAGTAAGAGGGTAGAAGAAAGTCTCTCTCTTTTTTGCGGGGTGGGGTGCCAGAGATTGAACTCAAGGGCACTCCACCACTGAACCACATGCCTCGCCTTATTTTATATTTTATTTAGGGACAGGGTCTCCAGTGAGTTGCTTAGCACCTCGCTTTTGCTGAAGCTGGCTTTGAACTTGCAATCCTCCTGCTTCAGCCTCCCAAGCTGCTGGACTTACAGGCTTGCATCACTGTGCCCAGCAAAAGTCTCTTTTTTAAGACAGCTTTAATGAGATGTGGTTACCATACTGCCAATCCACCCCCTGAGGAGGTACAGTTCAGTAGTGTTTCCAATATTCAGATACACACGGCCATCACCACAGTTAACTGTAGAACATTTCCATCACCTCAGAAAGAAGCCCCGGGACCCTCAGCCTTGGCTCCCCGAGTCTCCCTAAGCAGCCACAAATCTAGTTTCTGTCTATAGATTTCCCTATTCTGAACTTTTGCACAAGTGGACTTACATGAGAACATCTTGCACTTAGCATGCTGTCTTCAAGGTCAGAAATTCTCTCAGGAGGACTCTCACAAAATGTCTCCACCACTGCTGACCCTGCACTGGTCCATTATGACCCCCATTGTTTGGGGGGGAACCTCATCTCTCAGGACCCTCCACTGGCTCCCAGGGACATTCTTGCAGGAGATGCTACCATTTCCCACCTGTCCCCAGATGATGAGTTGGCACAAATGAAATCATTACAAACCAGGGGTTTTGCACCTGGGAGCTGGGCAGAGGGTCTTCCTTTGTGCCCTTCACTGCCCTGGCCAGAAAGTGCCCAGGGACGGAAAGCTGGCCTGCCACTGCCGCAAGATGGAGGCACAGGGCGCCATCTGGGCGAGGGCAGAGCGGCCCCGGGACGACTAGCAGGAGGAAGAGCGCAGGCGAGGCAGGGCCCAGGAGAGGCCTGGTTCCCGTTCTGCATCCCTCTGCTTGTGAAATAGAGATGGCCTCCCATCCAACCTGGCCCTGGACTAGTTCCCTTCCCCTGGAGCAGAGCCCTTTGCTGGTCTTCTCTCATGTGAGGATTCCCGAGCGGAAGCTGGGACAGCCGTGGTGAGCGAAGGCTCCTCCCCTCTGCTTATGGCTCTGGGGCATGGCATCGCACAGGGTCCACCTGGAGTCCTCTGAGGGGCTCTGGGCGAGCAGGCGGCTGTGGCAAGAGATGCAGCCTCTCCCGCCTCCACTTCCGTACCCGGATAGGACCAGTGGCAGATGTCCCCCGCCCCAACCTTGTGAGCTGGTGTGAACTGGCTGAAACTATGGGTGTGAGTGTGGAGCTTCTGGCAACCTGCTGGTACCACTCAAAACTGGGGTAAGGCACCGCCTATCCAGGAGGCCTGCAGTGAGGTGGAGACAGATGCTTGAGGAGCCAGGTTCAGCTGCCCCTCGCTACCCGCACGTTGCACATCTGCAGATTTGACCAGCCACAGACCAAAAAATATTCAGAAAAATAGCCGCTCCGTGGTGCATACCTATATTCCCAGTGACTCAGGAGGCTGAGGTTCGAGGATTTCAAGTTCCGGGCCAGCCTCAGCAGCTTAGTAAGACTGTGTCTCAAAATAAAAATAAAAAGGGCTGGGGATGTGGCTCAGGGGTAAAGTACCCCCCGGGTTCAATCCCCATATGTCCCCCACCTAAAAAGTTCAGAAAAATAATTTCATCTATAATAAATATGGTATGGGCTATTTTTCTTGTCATTATTCCCTAAATAATATGACATAACAACCAGGTACATAGCATTTGCATTACATTAATAACATAAGTCCTGCAGAGATGATTTAAAGTATACAGAGGTTTTCTGTAAATTATATGCAAATACCACATCATTTTATATAGGGACCTGAGCATCCTCTGATTTTGGTACCTGGGTAGGGTGGGGGTCCTGGAACCAATCACCTGACAACACAGAGGGACAGCTAGCAGCCCTGGACGGCAAAGCAGACCAAACTGCTTCGTGGGCTCCATCAACTCTTTTTTTTGTGGGGGAGGTACTGGGGATTGAACCCAAGGGCGCTTACTACTGAGCCACATCCCCAGTCCATTTTTACATTTTTTTTAGAGACAGGGTCTCACTGAGTTGCTTAGCACCTCACTAAGTTGCTGAGGCTGGCTTTGAACTCAAGATCCTCCTGCCTCTGCCTCCTGAGCCGCTGGGATTACAGGCATGCACCAAGGTGCCCAGCTCCATCAACTCTTGAAAGAAGTAGACTTAGCTGATTAGCTAGCTAGAGGGTGGAGGAAAGCTCCCCAGGAGGAAGAGGAGTCTCTGTCAAGCTCAGAGGATGCTGAAGCAAATGTGAGACCTTCAGATGACCTCGGAGCCTATCGTAAGACGCAGGCAAGGGTGGCCCGAGATGGGCTCGAAGCGGAGTGGGCCGAGGAAAGCTGAGGTGCAGTGTGAATCACGGGAGCCAGCTCCCACCCCACTCCACCTACTAAGTGTGCAGAAAGCAAACAGAGAGCAGCCCAGCACCCACACCCGGGAGATAAGGCACTCCTGGGCAGTGAGCAATCCTCTCCTGCCTGTCTCAGGACCCCATGGCCAAATATTTGTCAAGAGCAAGGGGTAGGTGAGGGTTCAAGCATTTCCCCTTGAAAAGAAAGCTCCAGATGACTCCAAATGACAGGGGCAAACTCCTGGAGGCAATTATTTAAAAAAATATTATTCACCCAAGCAGAGGCACGCCCCAGCCTCTGCTCATTTGTGTGAAAGTCCAGACATGTTCTGTCACCCCTGCCTGCACCCCATCACCGACCATCCTAACAGGCACAGTGCAGCTGCCAGCAGTGATCGATGGTGCCCAGGACCATGCCCAGGCAGATTCCACCAGAGAGAAGCAGGGATACAGGACCAGGCACAGAGGACCCAGGCACAGAGGACCCAGGCTCTTTACCCAGGGCCCGGAAACACATTTTCAAAGCATAAGGTCCCTGGTGATGTTCTGGAAACTCCTGCCAAACAGAAGCGGAGATGGTCCTTCCTGGATGCCCTGCTTTCCGGGGACTCCCTGAGCACTCCTCTGCAGCTCTGTGTATCTCTCTGTGCAAAATGTCACCCTAAAATTTCCTCTCCTCTTGTTTTGATCCCTATCCTGCCTTGAACATGAGACCAGCTTGTCGCTGTGTGTCCTCTACGTGCCAGGACACAGCATCACTGTCTGTGAATGGGGGCTGTGTGGGTTGGTGGAGGTCCCTCCGTGCCCTGGTATTTGGGGGCTGCAAGTAACTCTTTAATGGATGCAGGGCAGAGCTGAAGTTCTGTAAGAACCAGGGATCATGTATAAAAGGAAAGAAACTTTCCAACGACTTAAAAGAAATTCCCCAAGGAGATAAGTATTTGGGGAGCCCTCTATACAAACCTCAAGAAGATTCTTTTTCTTTCTGAATTAACCCATGGGAGGTAGACTAGAGTGGGTAAGCGTGCAGACTCTAGAGACCAAGTAAACAAGTTTGAATCCCAGCTGTGTTGACCCTGGGCAAGTTCCTTAACCTCTTTGTTCCCTTATCTAAAAAATAGTGATAATGATAATCATGAAAGTTGGGAACCTGGTACAATGAGCATGCTAAAATTGTCATAGGCTAAGCAAAGTCTCACCCATGACCAAGTGAAAAGCCCAGTGGTCTGTGAGCTCAGTCTGCACAACTATCCACTTCCAAACTTGCTGAGAGCCAAAATTTAAGAACCACCTCAAAAGTATCCAAAAGAGCAAAACGTACAATTTCCCAGAAATCAAAGCTGAGAAAAATGCATCTGCCTCTGCAGAAGGAAACACAATGGGCATGAAGGCAGGAGGAGGCCTTTCTTCTAACAATGAGCCTCAGTTCTACAAGGGGAAAAAGGAATTCTCCAGCACATTCTCGAGATTCATCTGCAGCATCCATTGCCTCTGAGGCTGAAAGAGCTCTTCATCCTCCATCCCCAGCGCTTCCCCTGCAGGCCTATGGTGGCTGAGATCAATGCCAAGGGCTTGCTTGAATTCTCTGGATGCTTCCCGGAGCTCACTGTAGCCTGTCAGGGTCTCTGCAGCAGAAACTCTGCCAGCAGAACATGCCAAGACGTGAACCAAAGTCAACTCCACCCACTGGGAGCCCAGCATCAGAATTCCCAAGAGCCCCCCTGCAGGCAAATGCTCACTCTTCAAATCTTGGAAGTAAGGGGAACTAACCACAGAACTCGGGCCAAGCACTGAATGCTTGGCCATCCTGCCATTTTGGCTAAGAGGCAAAAATCATCTCCCCAGGAGGGAAAAGAAAGATAGTCTTGGGGCCAGGTATGATGGTGCATGCTTGTAATCCCAGCAGCTTAGGAGGTTGAGGCAGAAGGATCACAAGTTCAAAGGCAGCCTCAGAACTTAGTGAGGCCCTGAGCAGCCTAGCCAGACCTTGTCTCTAAATCAAATATAAAAACGGACTGGGGATGTGGCTCAGTGGTTGAATGTCCCTAGGCTGAGCACCAGGTCAGGAGAATGAACACAGAAAGGGGATTGAGGAAAAAAAAGACCCCTAAACACGGAGGCTTTCCCAAGGCCCCTTGGCACTGCCCACCAATGATGGGTCTGGAGGGAGGGAGGCTGGGAGCCTCTCTTCCGGTTGGGAGAGGGGAGGCTGAGAGGGCGGGAAGCAGACTCTGGGTTTCTCTAGTCCTTGGGAAGCCCTACCTCCAGGTGCGGAGAGACTGGGCTCCTAACTAGTTGGGCAGGCCTTCTTCACCCTGCCACTCAGTCATGCACTGAACAGACTCCAGAGTAACCACAGTGAGCCCTGGGGACAGGCACGCCCAGGGAGATAAGACTTATTCAACGACCTACACTAAGGGCCGACCTGTCTCTCCTTCCTCTCCTCTTCCAGACTTGCTGCTGGTTCCCACAGGAGCAGCTCTGGGTCCCCCAAGGGCAGATTCAGGCTTTGGTGAAAGTATCAGGGCTCTGAGGCACCAGCAAGATGCTTCACACAGGACAGGAGCAGAGTCCAGGGATTTGTACTGGTGCCCTGTCCTCAGTGCTGAACCCATGAGGGGGGGCCTGGGGAAGAGGTCAGATGGTTCTGTGTAGGGAACCCCTCCCCATATGCCAACTAAAAAGGCAGCTTATTGGAAGTCGGGCCTCTGGGGCTGCTCCCAGGATGAGCGCTGGGAGTGTTCAGGAGGCCACTAACTCAGTTTACCTGGGCCAGGGGCTCCCTCCTCCTGACCCATTTGGCAGCAGTTTCCTTCCTTTCAGGGGGACCCATCATGCCATCATCCCTCCCAGGTAGACTTAAACAGTGTCCCTTTATCTAATCTGAAGGGAAAAGCAGGACTTCGGGGACCTTGGGTCTGTTTGTAAGGAGGTGTGTAGAGACTTGGAATTCCAAGAAATGGGGGTTAAGTTCAGGCCTGTAGTAGATATTAACAGGTGACGGTGACCTAGGCGGAGCCCCTGTCCAGGCTACAGCCCCAGGAAAGCTGCCACCCAGAACAGGTGGTGGCTCACTTCATAGCTACTTCCTTCACTAGCTATGGACAGTCGCTGGCTCCCCAGTGCAAAAAAATGCCCCTCTGAACCAGGTCCTCATTTGGATGGAAAATTCTGCTTACCACACCTATACCCGCCGGCTTTACCCAACAAGATAAACAGAAACCAGGAGTTTCCATGAAAAACACCGGGTAAGCCACCTGGAAAAGACAAAGTCAGTGGAACACTAGACCAGAAAGGAGTGGCTTCAATGTGAGAGAAACAAAGGTCTTCACAGGAGTCACCGAGTAGGCTAGACGCTGGTGAGCACACAAACAGGAGGGGTGTGCCGCAACTCGGGGACACTGCCCACTGGGCCAGGCACTCCACCACAGCCTTCCCCCTGAGGGTCCCAGAGGTTCTCTCTTGGGGATTGGTGGCCGATGTCAGTGTACCCTCTGTCTGCCCGAGAGGTCAAGGGCTCATCTGATGATCTCTAAATGTTAGCCAGGTGGGAGGCCAGGTGGAGGGGACGGGTAGGCCTGGGCCTGCAGGAGCCTCCCCTTATCCCCCCCGCAGTGGGCACCTGAGTTCTGGAGCTGGATTTAGCAGGAGGCCTGAGACCCACCACTGGGTGGTTCCTGTCCTGCCAGGCCCCTGTGTCTAACTGTGCCTGATCTGTCACCATGTGGCTGCAGGAAGGACAAGAGGGGAAGGTGAAGGTACACTTCTGTGCCAGGGGCTGCTCCTCCCTGAGTGGATGCCTTCCAGATAGTCGATGCACCGCCACCCGTGACAAATCACTTTGGAAAGGCTAACCCAGCCCTCTGGTAATTGGTTTCTACACCTGCGGGCAGATGCAGCCGTCAGTCTGACACTTTGATTCGCAAAGTTACCCCACCCACCCTGAGCCAGTCTGACTCAGTGGCACACAGAGCAGCCCAGCAAGTACCCAGCGCCCAAGGCAGAGAAGGCAGGACAGGGCAGCCACCATGCCCTCTCCTCAGCCACCTTGTCGGGCTGACCAGGTCTGCTCCTGGCTCAGTCAGCTGTTCCTTCTCAGTATGAGAAGGACCCCTGGGAAGTTTCCACAGAAGGTGGCATCTGAGCAGGACACAGGACCTGAAGAACAATCCGGTGTCCTCCGCAGCCCCACCAACCCCAAATCTCATCTCACCCGCCTCGCATACCTGACCCTGAGAATGGCACAGGGGGACCTGAGGCTCAAGGTGGGAGGGATAGGCAGCCCCCTCAGCCATTGTGCTCTGTGGCACAGGGTGACCAGTCATCCAGAGCAGTGGATCCAGAGTGATCCAGAGCCTTCTGTGGGTGGATTAGCGAGTCCCAAGACCCGCTGCAGGCTGGTTCCCCTCCTACCACACCCCTCAACCTAGCCGTGCCTACCTGTCACCCTATGGCTGCAGGACACAGCTCCTGGCAGTCCTGGCTTATGTATGCTCACTCTGTGATGGTCACACAGTGACAGACTCGCCCACGGAAGCTTTTCTCAGAACGCACGACTGTACTATGAATGCCCACGGTAGTCCTTGAAGTAGGCGCTACTGTAGCCCATTTATGGCGTGGAAAGTGAGGCACGGTTGTCCGCTCACGTTCCCACAGCTGCTGAGTGCAGACAAGTGGGCCTCGGGGCCCAGATTGGGGGCATGTCTCTGATGGGTGTCAGTCACCCAGGGCCCCACCAGCAGTTTACCAAGAACTAGCCCAGAATGTTAGCACTGAGGAGAGAGACTAGCCCCTTGTCCTCACTAGTGGGCAACCACCAGGGGGTCTGGTGGGAAGGGAAGGGCAGGGTGAGGAGGTGGCTCTGGGAAGAGGGCTTCTCCCTGCCTCACCCTCCACCCGGACAATGAGCCTCAATAAACTCTGTGCTTTGGAAGGAAAGGAGAGCAAGGTTTGTGCTTAAGACCCCAAAACAAGCAAAAGATTAAACCCAGAAGACAGGAGTCCCTCATCTGCAGGTGCAGACCTGCAGTTCCTGTCCCTGGGATGCCTTCTGAACCCCATTTCACCCCGTCCCCCACAGCAGGCCAGGGATGTCATCTTCCGTCCTTTCTTGGGGTGCCCACCCCTCACAGCCCCTACCCTGGCCCCCTAGGCACCTCCCCAGAGATGGATCCAGCAGCTTCATGGGTACATCAGGTTCCCTCACAGGAATCCAAGGCTCTGGCCTGGAATTTCAGGTCAACTGAGATCAGCTATTTCACCCCACCTTCCTCTTCCCCCTGTCCATGTGTGGGGATCTGTCATGGTTGGTGACGAAACTTTCCTTTAATTTGCTATGTGTTCTTCCCAGGTCCCAGGACCTTGCTGCATTGAAAGGACTCCATGCTGAGGGTGTGTCGCCCCACAAGGACTGAACATTGGACATCCACGAGGGGCAGTAGTGGAGACCCTGAGGCCTTGTGTACAGATCCCATCTGGCATGTCTATCCTGGGACAGGCTGCTGCTCTTGGTGGCCCACCAGGAGCTTTGGAAAGCAAGCCTTCCCACCAGAATTTAGAGGCAATTTGGAACAACCATGCTGCAGACACCACCAGAGACCTGCTCTCTTCTCCACGCTCTTGGGAACAACCTAAAGCCTGAGGGAGTCAGCCACGTGACCCAGGGTCTCCTACTTCAAGGCCATGGGCCACTACTACCACCATCTTCATACTCATCGACACCCGCCAGTGCCTGCCTCTGGAGACTATGGGTACAAAGTGCCATACCCAGGGACGGATGCTTCAGAGAGAAGGGGGCCCCAGACTGGCTCATGTCAAGGTGGAGACCACCCAGACCCTCCTGCTTGTCAGAGCTGAATCCATTAGCAATCAGCCCCCTGCTCCTGTGAGTTAAAGACTGGCTGGCCCTAGGTGGCCCTACCCCAGCCCTTCTCTCAGGGAAGGTGTTCTGGGCCCAGAGCAAAGCCCAGCCATTCCCAAGGGTCTGCAGAACTGGTCTGGACTGACCACACCACTGCTTTCCCAGCTCCTGGCTGGTGTGGTGGGTGTAGACGCCAAGAGTCACCCTCTGACCGCAGTCAGCTGGAGACCTGGGCTCTCTCTCCCTGGCAACAGTATCCCATGTCCTCCCACTCTCTCCTGAGAGCAGTCAGTGGAAAGGGTGTGTTGGTTTCCCCCATCGCCATGGCTGGCGAGTGATTTAGGAGAAGCATAAAGGCAACCTTCTAAAGTGTCACTGGGCCGCGATGGGCAGCATGGCAATCCCACAGGTGGCCACATTTAGTTTCCAGAGAACAGCTCAAAGTCACTGATTCCTGATCAAAGCAGGCCTGGGTTCTTGAAAAACTGGAAAAGTCACTTCTCAAAGCCAAGATCACCCCTCACCCCGCCCCCGCCGCCAGAGACCTCTTTCTGTAATTCTTCTTCCTTTAGCAAAGATGTAGACAGGAGAAAGTCCAGGCAGCATGGGACTGTACCCCTCTCTAAATAGCTCCACAAGGGGCCCCCAACACAGACCACAGACACTGGGCTGGGAGCCAGTGGACACAGCAGGAAAGGTCATCTCAGTTACTGTCCTGCACTGTCCAAGTAGGGCCAGTCCCACTCCCTGGGGACTGCAGTTGAGGCTCCTGGCTGGGGCCACAGGGAAATTTCTCCTGGAACAGAGAAAGTCCATGCCCTGGACCCTGAGAATCCCAAGACACCTCTTTTAAAAACCCCTCTTTAAAAGCCGGGCTGGCCCGGCTGGCAGATGACCACTCCCGCTGAACCAGTGTGTGTGGCGGGGTGCAGCACTTATCACTCCCAGATTCTTGGACCTAATGACTCAGAACCTGCCGGATCTGTTTTTGACAAAGGTGGTGGTCAGTTTCCCAGCGACTCTCAGTTGTCCTTTCATTCCCTACAGGGAGAGCAGGGACCCAAATCCTGTCCAGGACTGCCAGGTGGGCCGGGCTGTGTGCTTAGGGAAAAAAAAAAAAAGAAAAAAGAAAAAAAAGAAGTTCCTCTTAGGTGTCTGGCTAATGCAGAAACCCAGGATTGGGACAGACCTGCTATCACTGTAGGATGTGCTCCCAGGGCCCCTGGGGACCAGGTGACCCAGGCAAGTTGCTCCTTCTGTGAGTCTCAGTTTTCCATGATTTTCCTAGGAGATAGGCTGCCTGCTCAATGAAGCCAAAGAGTGGACCACCCAAGGGAACTGTGCCCTCATCCCACAACCCTCTCCAGGCTCTGTGGGGTGGCCCTTCCCCAGGCAGGTGAGAATCTAAGACTTGTCTGGTCACTCTCAAGTAATAACAAGACCCTCTTCGCTTTGGGTCACAGAAGTCAGGTTTTAGTAATTACTTAAGGAATTTAAGCTGCAAATCAATTCCAAATGGTTCCCCCATCCCACCTCCACCCCAAAACTTGTGCTGGCTTTCACCTGCCAACCACTGACCATGCCAGGGGAAACGCCCATCCCTGGAATTCCTTGCATACTCTTATTTAAGGAAGATTCTTGGATAATTCTCCACCATTCTTTCTTTGCCAGCCCACCTATTAGGGGAGGAGGGAGTTGGGTCAATGGTCTTGGCAGTGTCCCCAGGGACTTCCTTCCCAAGTCCTGAAGTGTGTGTGTGGGGGTCTCTCCTCTCAGAGCACTTCGTGGGAGAAGTGGCCCCAGGTCTTGGCCACAGCTGGAACAGAAAACATTTCATGTGAACCTCCTTTTCTGGCAGTGGTGGTCTGAGTGTCACGAAGTTCCTGGCTAGGAAGGGAGGAGGAAGAGAGAAAACAGACATTGTGACTCCAAAATGAAATGTCCCTCCATGGGTGGGGACTTTGTCTTTTCTTTTCTTTTTTCGCAGAGGGGGAGGCCAGGCCAGAAGCAAGGCCTGGACATTTCACCCTCTGGGACACAGGGGGATTCTGTGACCCCACTGCCTGTGGGGGGCTCTGAAAAACGGGAGGCACATGGATGAGCTGGGCCTGCTTTCCACTTCCAGTGAGGACCCTGTAGCTTTCAGTCAGGAGCTGTGGGGTGGGGGTGCTGAGCCAGGGTGAGGTTGCCAGGCCCCACCCAAGGCCACAACCCTGGCCTGCTCCAGTGGGCAGTCCCCCTGCCATGGGAGTGGACTGCAGCTCCGCCCTGCTGGCCCTGGGCATCTGCACCTCCCAGGCTACTGGGAGGCCAGGCCTGGGAAACTGAACTGTGACTCATCATCGGCTTGATGCACTGCAAAATTAAAAAATAATGAAGCGTTTCACATGCCACGGATGAGTGAAAATTACAAAGTCTGACGCTAGCTACCAAAGCGGGAGAAGGATGAAGAACAATGAGGACTTTCATAGGCTGCTGGGGAGGGTCAGAGAAGATCCAGATCTAGCCTGAAGCTTATTTATATGGTTTGGGGGGTTCTTTATAAATTAATTCAAAGTCAGGGAGAGTCTTGGAAGAGACCTGGGTAAGTGGAGGCGCTGAGCTTATTTCAACTTCATCAGCTTTCTGGTAATTCCACTGCTGGGGTGTGTAAACTGAGATAACCCTTGGGGATCGCAGAGATATAACAACTGGGAAAACAGAAATGTGTGCCTTATGACCCAGCGAGCTTAAATCCTCCCTGTGTTCCTGGAGAAATTCCAGTGGCAATTACAAGAATGTTCTTGCCAATGTTGTATGCAATAACTAAAAGTAACAAACAGGAAATGGCCAAAATGTCCATCAAGAGAAGAATGGATGAACAGCGTTGACATGCATAAATCTCAAAGCATCACGCTGCATGCATGCTGCAGGATACGTGCGGGACACTATTTTCATAAAGGGTGAAAACATGTGAAACAATGCCAGGCTCATTGTCCAAGGTGTGCTGGTGAGTGGGATGAAAAGCTTCACCTTCAGCCTAGGGATCTCCCTGAGGAAGAAGGAAGGAGAGAGCAAGGTAAGGAGGGGCCATCTGGCAGGCTCAGACACCATCACAGAAGCTTTATTTCCTTAATACTAAGAGATAAGGCAAACCACTAAGCTCTGACAGTTATTGTTGTACTAGGGATTGAATCCAGGGTGCGTTACCACTGAGCTCCATCCTCAGTCCTTTCTGTTTTTGTTATGAGACAGGTTCTTGCTAAGTTGCCCAGGGTGGCCTCAAACTTGTGGATCCTCCTACCTCAGCCTCCGAAGTTGCTGGGATGATAGGCATATACCACCATGCCTGGCCAAACCCGGGCATCTTAAATTAACCAGTCCAGTGGTGCTCAATACATTCCTGGTGTGGTGCAACCATCGCCTCCATCTAATTTCAAAAGATTTTCACCACCCTGAAAGGAAACTCCATCCACAACCATGAAGCAGTTGCTCCCAATTCCCCCCTCCCTTCAGTTCCTGACAAACCACCAGGATGTATTCTGTCTCTTTGGATTACCTCTCTTGGATATTTTATACAAATGGAATCAAGCATTTGGTGACCCTGTCTGCTTCCTTTCCCTCTGCTCGTGCACAGGCGCGCGCGCGCGCGCACACACACACACACACACACACACACATATATTTTTTTGTACTGGGGATTGAACTTGGGGGCTCTTAACCACTGCACTGCATCCTCAGCCTTTTTCAATATTTTATTTAGAGACAGGGTCTCACTGAGTTCCTTAGGGCCTCCCTAAATGGCTAAGACTGGCTTTGAGCTTGCAATCTTCCTGCCTACGCCTCCTGAGAAGCTGGGATTATAGGTGTGGACCACCGTGCCAGCTTCTGCATTCAGTGTTCAAGGCTGATCACCTCTCTAGGATGAATCAGTACTTCATTCTTTTTTCTTACTGGATAATATTCCATGGTAGGGATATATCCCGTGTTGTTTATCCAGTTCCCCTGTTGACTTGTATCTGGGCTGTTGGGCCCTGTTGGAAATTGTGAACAGGAACATATGTGTACAAGCACTTATTTGAGTCCCTGATTTGGATTCTGTAGTTATGTATCTGGGGGTGGAATTGCTGGGTCCTAGGGTAATTTTTTTGAGGAACCATCAAACTGTTTTCCACAGTGTCTGAGCTCTTTCACATTTTCAGAAACAACACACGAGTCCCAATATTTTTCCACACCCCGACCAACCCTTGTTATTTTCCATTTTTGTTTCACTTTAAAATTGTATTGAAGGTTTGCTGCTGGACCCATTTAAAACAGAACAGCCAGCCTAACGGGTGTGTAGCGATAGGCTGCTGCGCTTCCATTCCATTTCCCTGGTGACTAGCATCATGTGTTCACTGCCCATTTTTGCCTGTTCAAGCCATTTGCCCATCTTCTAGGTGGGCTGTTTGTCTTTTTGTTGTTGTTTAGTAGCCCATAATCCAAGGAAACCCTCCCAGGGCCAGCGGGTGCCTCACCAGGCTCTTTAATTCTCCACTCCTTCCTCAACACACACAGCTCCATGGGCACGATCGATCCTTGTACAGGAAAACCCGAAGGTCTGGCATGTGCCTCCTCTCCCCCTGCACCCTGTGACCTCACCCCTACCCTAGAGAGGATG
The DNA here is from genome assembly GCA_020662805.1 of Glaucomys volans. NCBI lineage: Eukaryota > Metazoa > Chordata > Mammalia > Rodentia > Sciuridae > Glaucomys > Glaucomys volans. Next base: position 284,619 of record JAJEJO010002875.1, read on the forward strand.
AAAGAGACTCAGAGGTAGAGCAAGACATCCAGGGCCTCTGGGGAAGTGACAAGAGGGGGAGAATACAGAAGAGCAGTGGCTGAAGTAGACAAGAAGCAAGTGAGTGGGAAATGTTATGAACCAGGGAAATTCATTTCTTCTAGAAATTTCTACTACCAGTAGGTCACAAAATCGAGCTAGAGGAGTAAGTTTACACTACCAGAAGGTTCTCAGATTTTCAACACCCCCAACTCTGACCAAAGATGGAGGTCATTTGAGTGGGATCCAACACCCCACCCCACGGCCCAAGTCCCCTACAGATTAGATGCTGCCTGGCTGGGCTGTTCCTACCCTCAGGGGCACTCCTGCCCCCATGCTGAGCCACTAAGAGGAGGCAATAGAGCCTTGGGAGGTCGACCCTTCTGGGAAGTCAGGCCACACTAGTTGCCTTCACCTGAGCTCCACAGGGCTTTGAAGACATTTGGGAGACACTAACATCTTTTTTACTGACAAGCCTCTCTGCCCGTCACATCTCACCATGAGACATGATTTCTTTGGGTCACAAAACTCTGCCTTTGGTAATGCCTCTTTGTAAAACCATGAAGGAACCACTCGCTCCTTATTCCCAGGTTCTGGACACTATCTGCTCATTTTCAGAAATCCAACCTTACCCAAACACAGACAAGAGATGAAAAAGAGAACCACCCAGAGGAACTGTGTCAGGGAAGAAAGATCCAGTAGGTATTCTCAGGAGTGGGCCAGCCCCATGGGGACTCCTGCCTGGTGCTGTTGGGGGTTTTGCCAGACAACCTTGTGTAAGATACTCTAGGAGGCTGGGGAGCCAGCTAAAGAGCCCCCAGACCTTAAGCAAGTCCCTCCCCACTTTGAACCTGGCTGTCCTTGTCTATAAATGGTGAGGTTGGATTCACTAGTGCCCAAGATTTCTTCTAAATAGCACTTCCATGGTTCTGGCGAGGCGCAGGATGTGAAGTCAACCTGGATACACCAGGTTTGGGGTTCAATTCACCTCTCAAGGTTGAATGATACCTCTGCCACCAAGCAACGGGGCTCCAGTGGCCCCTCTTGCAAGCCCTTCAAGGACAATGCACCACTCTCCCACCATCAGACAAGAAGCTGGGGTCCTGCTTTTAAACTGTCATCTTCCCATTTTCCTTCTCAACAACACCCCTGCTTCTGCACTGGATGGGCACACACAGGAAAAGGGGTTCCCCGCGGTTGCCACGAACCACACCCACAGAATAAATAACGCACACCAGTGGCTCCCAGGGAGTTGATGCTGGGAGAGACCTAAAGCCTGGCGACACAGTGAGCACTTTACCAGCAGCCCACTGTGGAAAGATCTTTCGAGCAGCCACAGGGGCTGCTATGCGGCTCCAGTCCCAGGTGCCGAGCCTTCTCCAGCGCTCAAGGTCATCCAAGGCACTGGGACTGCTCTCACCATTCCGGCTTGCTCCCCGCCCTCGAGGGGAGAATGACTACGGAGTCAACGATGGCCCCTATTTTCCTAATTCCCGATTAAATCTGTCGCATGTATGTTCACTCCTTGGAAACTTTAAGAGGCCAGAAGAGAATAATCCGGGTTCAGTTTCTCTTAACCGCTAAACTTCGGCCCATTGCTGACTTCTCTTTTTTCTTTCTTTCTTTCTTTCTTTCTTTTTTTTTTTTTTTTTAAACGAAACCCTCTCTCTGAAAAAGCTGGGAACCCTTACAAAGACTTTGTCCTACAATAGGGCAAAGCGCGGGATGTTTTCTCCGCACAGCCCAGGCAAAGCAAACTGGGCGCACTGCCCTGAAGACCGCGCGCAAAAACCAGACCCCGCCAGGCTTGCTCCCAGCATCAGACCCAGGGTGCGACATGCCATTGGTCTAGAAGAGAACAAACGACTAGGAGGTGGGGAGGGCTTTCGGAGCGGAGAGTGGCTCCTTCACCCTGTGTCCACTACCCCGCTGCTCCCGAGACCCGTGCAGTTTGCAGATCAGGTCGGTTAGCTGCGCGGAGCAGCAAGAGAGCGGGCAGCTCAGGCCATCCCGTCCCTTCCCCGCCCTGGAGCAGGGTGCGCGCGCCACTCACAAATTCAAAGATGAAGAGTAAGTCTGGGAAGGTGATGAAGACTGAGAAGCCACTGGGCAGGGAACTGCCACCCGAAGCCGCTGCGGGGGCCATGCCGGCGAGCTGGCGTCGGCTTCGGGACGGGACGCGCGACTGCGGCTCCGACTGCTTGGTGACCACTCACTTGCTGCGTGAAGCCCAGTGGCCTGGGCGCCCCCAGCGCGCGGGTTAAGAGCAGGAGAGTCCTGGGCACAGGGGGGCGGAGCCCCAGCCCTGCTCCGCCCCTCTCCCCCGGCCACCTCCTCCCCTAGGGACCTGGTGGGGAGGCTCCGGGCGCCGCCCGGAAACACACCGAGGGCACTCTGCCCACCGGTACCTGACGCCTGCGTTCCACCCCTGGGTGCCACCTCTGTTCCGAGAGCTGGATCAAGGCATTTTGCCTCGCCGCTTTGCGCGCCTCTCAGGTGATCAGTCTCTTAAGAAGGATGGCCACTAAGGAGGTCTCTTGAGCCTCCCCACTAGGGGATCCCCCGGGATCACCGTTGCTTTAACTCTTCAGTTGGGTCTTCATCTTTCTGCTGGGTGCTTTAATGTCCACAACCTCCGCGTGCGGTTTCACCGTGGGGGCGGGTTCCACTCTGGACCGCGGTTGCAACCTGCTGGGTCCACCTGGCCGTCGCTGAGATGTTTCTGGTCACCGATTGCTCCCTTCTCGCGTGGTTGGGAACCCGGAGCTGGGGACCGTATATACCTGCCCCGCCCGAATCCTCTTGGTGCAGCAGCAGCGCGTCTGAGAGAAGGCAGGGGTTGCTCTCACCTCTAGTGGTGCTAGGCAGGGTCACAGTGAATCCCCGGACAGGAAGGAGCACTGATAGAGATTCCAGGCACTTCTGCAGATAGGACGACCCCGCACCCCACCCCAAGACATTTGGCTCCGTTGACCCTCGGGTTGTTTTATGTTTTGCTTTTTTTTTTCCTTACATAACAATTTTGAAATTTTTTGCCTTTATTTTTAAACAAGTATTACACTCCTTTGTTGCCCATTTCATTTACCATTCTCAGTGTTGTTGCTGAGTTTTCTTTACAAACACTATAGCCTAAAGCAAGCCAAGAGGCAGTGGCCTCTGCCTCCAGCTCACACCCCACTGTACCCCAGCTGCTGCTCTCCAGGGCTCTGGGTCAGAGATGCCCGCACCTTTCCTTCTAGCAGCTCTTTCTCCTTCCCAGCTGTAAGAGAGAAGAAAATTCCTGGGCTTGTTTTCCAAAGCAAAAACCCTCACCCTTGGCTTATGAAAAGGGACCAGGCATTTGGAATGAGGAAGTCCCACTCTGCCTCTGTGAGCTTCTTCAAGGGTCTCCAGCCTTGGTGGCTTGAAATTGGGTGCCCCAATCCAGGGCAGGATCTCTTTGGCTATGAGGGGCTGGGGGATTTTCTGGGGCCCTCCCCTCTTGTCCTCACTTGCCCTTATGGCTCCTGAGAGAACATCTTCCTCCTGAGGAGACTGTAGACAATCCTGAAAGCGAAATAAGCCACAGAAAGCCACCAAGGGCAAGGATGATAATAACCCTCTAGCAAATCCAGCCAGAGCTGCTTGGCAATTTCTCTATTGGTTTATACTAATTAAAAATGCACACAAAGCTCCTACAGACTCAATGCCATCTCTGCCCAACCTTGAGGTTTTAGCTGTGTTTTGGTTTGGTTTGTTATCTCACTACCTGTTTCAAGCCTTTATTGCTAAAGTCCTCAACACTTGGGCCCATGACTTTGGGGAAACACATGGTTCATGGTGCACCTCACAGAGGCGCTATAGAGTCAGCCCTCCTTGGGTGAGGAATAGTGGGGGAATATCTCTGCAAGAGGCTACAGAGGATAAGGAGGTCACCTGGGTCCAGGACAGGAGGCTTGTCCCTATCTTGGTGAGCCTCCATTTCATCTGGAGTCCTTTGCCTGATGTTCACCTTCTTGACCAGACTCTACCCTCTGCAGAATGTCCCCCATCCCCGTCCCCACCACCATTTCCATCCCTGATGCAGTGTATCCTGGATATTCAGTCAAGGACCAGCCCTGTGGTTGGTACTCAGTAAACATTATTCCAATATCAGGAGGTCCCAGTCGTGTCTGGGCCAGACAGCCCAGAGAAGTGGAATGACCCAGTTTGAACAAAAAGAGCATTAGTAAGTCAAGATGGGTCTCTTCACTTGGCAGCAGAGCCTCCTCAGGAATTTCTGGGCCACTTCCTGATGATTTAGGATGTTCATATTTGTAAAAAGTCCAGGATCATACTTTAGTTTCCAGCAGGATATGAAAAAACAAAAACAAAAACAAACAAAAAAACAGATCAACACACAAAAAATTCCTTCATCCAGTAATTCACTGCAGTGGCCTCAGTCTTCCTAGCAGCGTAATGGGTGTACATGAATGTGGGTCTGAGGTGGATCTGGGCTTCTGTCAGATTATCTGATGGCCTAGAGCAGGTTTCTACCAAGTGGAAACTGGATGTTATGATTGCAGCCTGAGTCAGGAAAAGGTCACCTCTGGCTTATGTGTGGGAGGAAACAGATTGGGAGAATGGGACATGTTCAGGGAAGGATTCATGGGGTAAGAATTGCCAATGAATAACAGCAGGGGCAATTTTGTTTTGAGGTCAGTAAGAGGACTCCCTCTTTACTGATGAGGTAACAACCTCAGAAAGGTTAGGCAGCTACTTAGTGGAGTTTGACCTTGAACCTGAGGCGACAGACTCCAAAGATGCAAGCACTTGATTGAGACCATGTTCCAAATGGGCAGATGCCCGTCAAATGTCACGCTCCATGCAGACCGTCAGCAGCCTCCAAGTCACCTCAGGTGTGGCGCTGGCCCTTGTTCCCTGGAGCATCTGTCCTGCTGACAGGCCTTGGAACCTTCCCTCCCGTGACTGGGGACACAAGGAAGGTGTGGTCATCATTCCTGTTGCAGGTGAGGAAGCTGGGGACAAGCTTGCTTCAGAGAGCTACCCAGAGCAGAGCATTTCCAGGGGGTGGCATGAGGCACTGTGGACCCCTGCTGGAAGGACCAGGTAATGCATCCACAGCTGCCTTGTGAAGGGGAGCCAGCTTTACCAGGGCTTTAAGTACCCAGCACTGTCATGACTCCTTAGCCCATGTGCCCTTATTTAATCCCAGAATCTCTCTGGTGGGTATCACCCCACCATCCAGGCTCAGAGTGGGTGGTAACATGTCCAGGCCACGTGGTGGCCAAGCAAAGTGGTCCTCTTGGATCTAGCAGGCAGGCTGTCCCCATTCCCTCTGTGCCCCCTGTACAAATCCACAAATCTGAAAACTAGAATTGGCAGTGGTTCACCTGAGGGTGGTCCTCTGCCGAGTGCCCTGCCACCTCCAGGGACAATGAGGCACAGCGTTGCTGTTCCTTCTTTCCCAGCCTTTTCTGCCTTCACGTTGTCTAGTGCTCTGGGATTCTGGGCACAGAGTGGGGGCTGGCATCATCTGGGTGTCTCCAGGATGGGGTGGAGGGTGGAGGAGGCACGGGTGGAGAAGACAGGTCCTCCTCCCTGGAGAGTCCATCTGAAAGGGACGTCATACTCAAGCTGGTAGACACCTGGCCAGGCCCTTCTTTGGGCTGGGTCTGCACCGGGCCCTTTCCCTGTCACCATAGACCAAGTCCTTAGGGGTGGCATCTTAGTCTGTTCAGGCTGTTGTCACAAATGGAGAACTTATAAACAACAAAAATCCAAGTTCAAGATCAAGGCACTGGCAGATTCATCTGGTGAGGTCCACTTTCTGGCTCCCTGATGGTGGTGCCTTCTTGCTGTCTGAGGGTCTCTCAGGCCTCTTATAAGGGCACTCGTCCTATTCACAGGAGGGGGCTCTGCCCTAGTGACCTGATCACTTCCAAAAGGTCCTGCCTCCTGACAGCACTACCTTAGGGGTTAAGTTTCAACACACAAATTTTGCGGGGGACACAGCATTCAGACCAGAGTAGGTGGCACAGAAACTAGTCCTCTGCAATAGGTTGAGGTGGGAGCAGTTTGCAGCAAGGCCCCCAGTTTGCAGCAAGACACCCAGATGATGAGCCCTCCTAGGGTGGCAGCTCTTTTCCTGCCCTGCAGATGCAAACTGAATAGAGGCCCCACCTTTCACTCCTCCTGAGTCCAAGTTCAGTTTGTGCTGGGCAAAGGGGAGCCCATAGAGGAGGGTGTATTCTGGGGTCCAGACCTAATAAATGTGTGATGGTTTTGTGTTGCATGCAGGGTGGGGGAGCCCCAGGAGCATCCACCAGCTCAGCCAGAGCTGGCTTAGGGCTGGGAAGCTTGAGGGAGGAGATGCCCTACTGTTGCCGGGCAGTGGTTAACCAGGTGGAGGGGAGAGAGGCTTCCTGATACAGGAAAAGAGAGCACCAATAGGTAGAGTCAGGGCAGGCAGTGGCGCAGGGGAGAGGCAAAAGGAGAACGGACATGGGAGTTCAGGGCAGGAGGGGACAGGCATAGGAGGAACAGGGCCCGGGGCTGGTGCTGGCCAGAGAGACCAGGCCCACAGGGCTGCTCTGAATTGGGTGTGCAGGAGAGAGAGAATGGATGCCAGACGCAGGCAAGGGTACAGACGCCTGGGGCAGGGAAGCCTGTGCCCTGTGTCAGGAGCAGGGTGGCTCCTAAGCAGGCCTGGAAAGAACAAGGGCAGCCCTGGACTCGAGGAGAAGTGGCGGAAGCCCAGGGACAGGAAGCATACCCAGAGCTTTGTGGCTTCCCTCTGTCTGACCTCAAGGGCGGTGGACTCAGCTCCTGCCTGCTCAGAGCCTGTCCTCGCTGCCCGGGGAGGGAACTCAGCACCACTGCATGACAGTTCACCACCTGTCCAGCATGTTGCACCAGGAATTTGGCCCAAGTTGACTGAAACCTCAGGAAACATGAGCTACGTGAAGCAGGCTAGGCCAGTGGGTCCTGGGAATGTAGTCTTGACAGGTTTAGGGCTGGGCGGGGGCCCCTTTTCTTGAGGTTTCACTAACAACACCCCTCAGATAGCCTTTGCCACACAGCGGGCCTCCTTACACGCCCAGCTGGCTGCTGAGAAAATACCAGAAGTTAGCAGACGCACCCTGGAACCAGCCTGACCCCGGGCTTTTCTTCCTGGAACTCATACTTCTACCTGGGCCTTCCTTCAAAGTGCCCCCACAACTCTGGAACTGACTCCCCCATGTGTGACCAGGAGCCCACCTTCTAGAGAGGCCATCTGGCCCTTCAGTCAGTGGGGGGAACCTCTGACCTCACCCTCCTGCCATTGACGGTGGCAGTGGACACTCTTGGATGGTAGATTCTTATTTAGTGTTGGTGTTTTCTGTTGGAAAAAAATACACCTACACTCGGAAAACAGCAAAGGAGCACTGGATCAGTGCCCCAGTCCAGCTTCCTAATCGGGACCACTGTTTTCATCTCTGTATGCTATTCTTTTAGAATTCATGTAGAAGCAAATTCATTCATTCTCTTGAACTTCTATTTCAGTGAAGTGATACGTCGGTTCCTTCTGTCTCCAGGTGAAGTCTTAAGTGCCACTCCCAAGCTACTGAGCACAGGGCACCAGGCTGGGCAGGGAGGTGCCGTGGGAGCTTGGGAGGTGGCAGCAGGGCCAGTGTACCTTGGGCTTTCTGGGGTGGGGGCCTTGGAGGCCTTGGTGGAGGCCTGGGAAGCTCCCTCTGGGGAGGTGCCAATGTTTCCTCACCCCTGAAGCAATTAGAACAGAGTTCAAAGAAGCAGAGAGATGACACCTAAATTGGCCCATTGACTCTGGAGATCTGGAATAGCGTGAGATCCGAACACACAATAAAACCATAAATCTCAACCAAAGCAGAATTCGAACTTGCTGCAGAAGAATGGAATGTTCTCCTGGGCCAGAGCAGGAGCTTGCTCACTGGTCTCTGGACACTGGGTGCTGACAGCGCAGGGCCTGGCCCTGGTGGGTGGTGGGCCGTGTGTGCTCATTGAAGGACAGGGAGGGGGAGGGGAGGACAGAGGGAAGAGCAGGCCAGGGAAGCCCAGGCTCCCTGGGGGTTTCCTAACCTAGTCACTCTTGTCACCAAGTATGTCCCTTGGGTGAATTGGCTCCTGACACCACAAATAAATCAATTCTCCTGACTCTGGGGCCTAACGGAAGAGGAAGGAACACTCTTGCTGCCTCTGGGCGTGTTCTATGACTCAAAGCAGCTGAGCCTTGAGAGGAAGGGAGTGGCCTCGCCACCGCCACCTGGATGGCAGAGGAGGGCAGGGAGACACACACACACACACACACACACACACACACACCTCAGGGGTGAGGAGGGTGTTGGCCAGGAGGAGGAGCCCCAGGGAAGGAGGCCTGGGCCCTCAGCTGACCAGCCCAGCTGGTCAGGGAGCCGGCCACTGCACCACGGAGGAGACTCAGATACTCCATCTCCCAGACCCAAGATCTTCCAGGCCCAGCACCTCCCAGACCCCCCATCTTCCCAAAGCAGCAGATCCCAGATCTCCTCACTTCTCAGATCCATCACCTCCCCTAACTGCTTAAAAAATCAGAGGGACCAGAACCCTGGCCCACAGATCCCCTGAGGCATGTCACCTCTCCCCCTGCTCCTGCTCCAGTCAGTCGCCTTCACAGGAAGGCCAGTGTCCGATCCACTCAGCACAGGACGGTCACCAGACACAGGAGCTGTGTCTGGACTGGGGACACCATGGCAGGGGAAGATAGCAGACATCCATGTACTGGCAGGAGAGCGTCCCTTGGAGGAGAAAAAGGAAGTTGCAGAACAATGTATAAATATAACCTTTTTGTTTTTTCCCCTTTTTAAAAAATAAGCTGAGCACCGTGGTGCACGCCTGCAATCCCAGCGGCTTGGGAGCTGAGGCAGGAGGACTGCAAGTTCAAAGCCAGCCTCAGCAATGGCAAGGCCCTAAGCAACTCAGTGAGACCCTGTCTCTAAAAAAAATACAAGATGGGGCTGGGGATGTGGCTCAGTGGTTGAGTGCCCCTGGATTCAATCCCTGGTACCTCAAATAAATAAATTAATCTAATTAAGTTAAAGCTTGTAAATTCCTGGCTAAATAAGCTCTTGGAAGGCCAGAGCCATACATTTCACAGTGTGGACAGGACTGGCAGGTGAGGGAGTGGATGATAGGACTTAGGGAAAAAATGGAAACATGAAAGGAGAGGTCGCCTCTGCCACGGCCGCTGTACCTTGGCGTTCCCTTTGCTCAGCCAGGAGCTGCCGCCTGTGGCATGGCACCAGCTGTGGGCTGGAGACTGCAGTCAGAGGTCCCTCTTTCTGAGAACAGTTTTTCTTTTCCCCACCGGACATGGCCCACCTCTCAGGACAGGCCCGGAGGAGTGGCAGGGCAGAGGTGGCTGAGGCCTGAGGCCTGCACAGCTGGCGTACCTGTGTCCCCATCCCCAGAGGCCTCTGACTGTTGAGCACCCTGGCTCTTAGCCTGCTTGGGTGGTCTCAGGCCACAGCCTGCTGCAGCCCTCTTGGCTTAGGTTTCCAGAAGAGCCTGACCCCTGAGGTGCCAGGCAGGGGCCGAGCTGTACTTACAGCCTTGCCTCCCTCTGGTCCCATGTGGAGGGCACAGCATTCATTCAGAGACACCTGAGAACCCTTGGATTCCAGAGTGAGCTTGGGACCTGACTGGCTGTGTCCCTTCTATTAGGTACTCAATATGCAACTTCAGACAAATTACTTGACCTCTCTGTGCCCCAGTTTCCTGGTCTACGCAATGGTGACAGTAATCCCTCCAAGATAATTGTATTGAGCAGCCTTTGCAGAGCCCGGCACGGGGTGAGTCTTGGGTGTGGGAGCTGGCATTGGTATTGGCAGGGGCCCAGGATGACCAGGGATTCATCGCTGGCCCATGCGTGGGGACCTTTCACATCCCTCTTGCCCTGAAGAAAAGTCTCGGTTTGGATGAAGCTGCCACTGGAGAGCACACTGGCTGTCACCTGCACACCATGATTGCAGACCGCACCTCAGCCTGAGGTCATGTTTATCCTTTTCCCTTCCAGCAAGTGGACAGTCCTGTAGGTCACCACACCAGGGATTTCTATAGAGCAGAAGAGGGAGGACCGCAGGAGCTGACTGACGGGACCTGCGGAGTCACAGCTGAGGGGCCAGCAGGTCCCACTGACCACGTGGAGCTCGTGGACCCCCCTGGCTCGGCGGGGCTATGGGGACAGCCAAATTGAATGAGGCCCCAGGGTTTCCATCCATCCAGTGGAAACTTGCCCTGGTGGACTCCTTCCTGCCCAGCTCCTGCGTCTCATCTGGCATCACATCATGGCTGTGTGACCAGGTAACATGGGCCTCACCAAGCCTTAGTCACCTGGTCGGCCAGCTCCAGAGATTTCACCCAACGGGCTTCTCCAAGGGTGGACGGGGCCCACCAAGCTCACGGTGTGGCCACAGCAGACCTGCTGCTAACGGCTGCTCAGTTCTGCCTGAGTGGTGGCTTCAACCCAGCAGGCACCACCTGACCTCTGTGATGGCCCTTGATTTCCTGCTCTGGCACTGTCAGCTAAGAGGGGCTGGGTGGCCTTGCCAACCTGACATTGGTGCCCACTGGAGGCGGAGGAGGAGCATCCTGCCTTCCTGTCATTGCTCCTACCCAGCTGCCAGCTGTGGGAGCCTCCCCCCATCCCCAGCCTCCACTGCTTCCAGTCCCCAGCCAGCTCTTCACCAAGTCCCCCGCCCTCTCCAGCTCTCTAGGACTGCAGTCTTTCTTCTGGTCACTAACTGTGCTGTGATTGCCATTGACTTCATGATGGGTGGGGGCTCCCCGTGGTTCCACTGTCCCTGGGCTCACTTTTTGTCCTGTCAGCTCATCTCATCGCCCGACAACTCTTCTTTTAACTGTCGCTGTTGTGGATAGAAAACACTAATATGTCAAAGAGCCCTGAAAATACATACCAAGAAAACCAGCTGCAAGGTTCTTCTCTGGAAGATTCTGTGGCCAACCCAAGGTCTCCCTGCGGGCCTGGGAATGTGTGATGTGTCCCAAGGGCAGTGTGATACCTGTTGGCCTCCTGCTCTGGCACCACCAGTACTGTCCTCTGAGTCCCTGCCCGGGGTGAGGGCAGGAGGAGGGTTTCAGTGAGGTGCATCTGCAGCCCAGTGGGCTGCTTCCAGTGAAGTGGCAGGAGCTGACCTTTCACCTGGGGAGGGGTCCTGTCACTCAACAACTTGTCACCTTGTCTTTTCAGAAGCCTTGGTGGTCCCAGGGGTCTGAGATGGCATTCATGGGCCTTTTCTACTGTTATGTTTGGGATCTTCAAGTGTCCCCCAAGGCCCCATGCTAAGGGCTAGGTGACCAGCCCTTAGGGAATGGGTGGAACTTCCAGGAGGCAGGGCCTCATGGGAGGGTGGATAGATCCCTGGAGGCCTCCCTTGAGGGACTAATTGGGGCTCCAGCTTCCTCTGAATCTCTCTACTCCTCAGCCTCCATGAGGTGACAGTTTCGTCCACCACGTGGTCCTCACCACCATGTTCTGCCCTGCCCCAGGTCCAAAAGCAGCAGATCCAAGCAACCATGGACTGAAATCATGAGCCAGAATCAACGTTTCCTCGCTGGAGTTGTTTATCTCGGTGGTTTTGTCTGGCAAGGGGAAGCGAACACACTTGGACTTTCAGGAGCTAAGTCCTGTGACAGTTCTGTCCTTTGCAAACCTCTTGCCTCCGTCTTTCTCAGGGTTTTCAAGACCTGCTGCCCTTGTCTTAGGGCTAGAGCCTGTGGTCATCCTTTGCTTTCCATTCATGGCTACTGTGTAGACGTATCACATCTGTTTTGTTATGGTCTTTGTGGTCACCAGGTTCTTCCTGTATTAGAAAGCAGGGACAAGTGTGGTGACTGGCCACCAGAACCTTGCAACCCCAAGAGTCCCTACATCAATGGGAAAGGGAAGCAGGATTCTGGATTCCTGTTCCTGGATCCTGTCTGCCAGGGCAGCCAGCAGTGAATGATGGTGACTAGAGCTTGTTTTTGTTAGCTGTGGCCTGAGTGACGGAGTCTATAGCAAGAAGAGAGGCCTGACACAAAGGAGCTGAAGCAGCATCTCCAAAGGGCCCCTAGGGCTGTGGGCAGAGCAGAAGGTTGGATGGGACTGGGCAAAATATTCAATGGGAGCCAGATGTGGTGGTGCATGCCTGCAGTCCCAGTGACTTAGGAGGCTGAGGCAGGAGGATCAAAACTTTGAGACCAGCCTCAGCAACTTAGCAAGGCCCCAAGCAACTTAGTGAGACCCTTTCTCTAAATAAAAAATAAAAAGGGGTGGGGCTCAGTGGTTAAGCACCCCTGGGTTCAATCCCCAGTGCCAAAAAAAAGTGGGAAGGCTAGCAAAGCTGGAAGGTGCTCCTCCTGCTCCAGTTCAGGCCCACAGACTCCCACTAGGCAGCTCAATTCCCCTCTCATCATCACCCCCAGGCCTATGGCTTCTGCAGAAGGGTTCACGCACCTGTCCCCCTCTCCCCTTCCTCATTGCCCCTCTCCAGGCCCAATGCCTCCCTGCAGGTCCTCAGCACAGCCCCTTGCTGTTCTGGGGGACATCCTCGAGCAGGAATCAGGGCACACAGCCCACACTGCTGGCCCCAGGTGGTCCTCCAGCCAGTGCCGCAGGCCTTGTCTTTGCTTAGCCCAGCCTCATCCAGGTGGCCTGGGGAGTTCAGGGTCCCACCGCCCCCTCCTGTGCACTCCTCATTTGATTATGAGAGTTAAACAGGAAGAAGCAGGTAGAAGTATTGTAAGTATTGTCATGGGCCATAACCAAATTTCCCACTTAATCAGACATTAGTCAAGAAAACAGAGCTGAGCTGGGCGTGGCGATGCACACCTGTAATCCTAGCGGCTCAGGAGGCTGAGGCAGGGGGATCACAATTTGGAGGCCAGTCTCAGCAAATTAGCTAGGCCCTAAGTATCTTAGTGAGACTCTGTCTCCAAATAAAAAACAAATAAATAAAAATAAAAAAGAAAGCCAGGCAAGGTGGTGCACCCAAACCATCGTAAACCCAGTGGTTTGGGAGGCTGAGGCAGAAGAGGATCATGAGTTCAAAGCCAACCTCAGCAATTTAGTGAGGCCCTAAGCAACTCATTAAGACCCTGTCTCTAAATAAAATATAAAAAAAGGCTGGGACTGTGGCTCAGTGGTTAAGCGCCCCTGGGTTCAATCCCCAGTTAAATAAATAAATAAATAAATAAATAAATAAATAGCAGAGCTGAGAGTTTGGGGGTCTCTGACAACAACTTGGTGGACCTGTGAGATGCATTGGAAGCAGGAGTCCTGCGTTCATGAGAGGGATGTCTGGGTGTCCTCCTTGGGCCACACGGAGGTCTGCAGGTACTCTGCTGCGGGAGTTTGCAGACAGTCTTAGTGACCGAGGGAAATCAGGTGGCAGTGGAGGTCCTGGCCACGCATGTGTAGATAGTGGTGGCATCCACAAGGTTACCCTTCAGGCCTGGAATCACAAGGGCACATACTTTGGCAGATTCAAAAATTCAACAGGATCATGAGCAAACTCAGCAACCATAATCACATATCTAGGAACCACAGAAGAAAGCAACTCACGCCCGTGGCAGCTCCTCAGTTCTTCAGGAGAGGTGGCCTGAGGGTGTGGCTGGGCTGGTGGTCTCCATGTCCAGGGGAGGTGGCCTTCTGGGGCAAGGTCGCTGGACAGTGTGGTCTGGGATGTGGCCTGGGATGTCCTCCACAGGTGGATACCCCTCGAGGGGATGAGGGCCATGTTTGTGTGGCTCTATGGTTCTATAACAATACTGAGCTGCTGGTGGAATTGGAAGGAGAAACTGGGCCAGGAGCCAGACTGTGACTCCCTCAGACCCAGAGGCAGAGGCTGGGCTGTGGGCGCACAACTGGCAAGGGACAGTGACCAGCACTCCAGGGGGCACAATTCAAGCCCCCTCGAAAGGTGGCCGAATCTGACAGTTTCCAATAGAGCATGGTTTTGCCAGGAGAGTCATGAGACTTCTGCGGCAGGCAGGTTGAAAGTCAATGGGCTGATTGGGATGCCTGCTGTTAAGAGTGGGTCAAGTTCTTTACCAATTAAGATGTCCTGGGCTGAGGTGGGAACCCCAGGAGCATCCTGCAGGCTGGCCCTCCAATTTAGCAGAAGGCTGTGGGTCTTTTGCCTCAACCAAGCAAGATGGAGAGGTCATAGGCTCCAGAGACTGGCCAGCCCTGTTCAGTGGAATGGCACAGGAGCCTTAGCACTCACCATGTTTGGTCCAAATCATTTCTCATTTGGAGGATTTGAACCTCTGGATTATAAACTGATAACATCCAGATCAACTGTCACAAGACAACACAAATGGTGAACTCTGGCACCTGACAGGCTTCTGTTACATGGCGTTAGTTTTCCTCTGGGACATTTGTTACCAAAGAGGCTGTATCGGTCAGCTTTTCATCACTATAATGAAATAACCTGAAATGGTAATTTATAAAGAAAAGAGGTTTATTTAGTTCGTAGTTTGGGAGGTTCAAAGGCACAGTGCTGGCATCAGCTCAGTTCTGAGGATGGCCTTCTTGCTGGTGGAGTTCCAAGGTGGCACATGGTAAGAGAGAGGGAGTGTGTGAGGGGGGTTGTGTCTGTGGGTCTGCTCTCTCTATCTCTCCTTATACAGCTACCAGGGTTCTGTCATGGGGGTTCCACCCGATGACCTTGCCTAAACCTAATCACTTTCCAAAGTCCCCACCTCTAAAACCCATAGTGGGATTATGTTTCCACCCTTTTATGCCATTAACACATGACTTTGGGATTTGACTTGTGTGTGAGTTTTGGGAATGAACCATATTCAAGCCATAGCTGAGAGCTGTTTGGTTTTATCACTTGGGGATGTGGTGTTATTTTGGAATGAAATTTTTTTCCAGTGCTGGAGATTGAACCCAAAGTCTTACATATTCTAAGCAAGCGCTCTACCACTCAGCCACATCCCCAGCTTTTATTTTTTAATTTTTTAAATTTTTTATTTTTGGAACCAGGGATTGAACTCAGGGACACTTGGCCACTGAGCCATATCCCCAGCCCTATTTTTTGTATTTTATTTAGAGACAGGGTCTCACTGAGTTGCTTAGGGCCTCACTAAGTTGCTGAGGCTGGTTTTGAACTCACGATCCTCCTGACTCAGCCTCCCAAGTCGCTTGGATTACAGGCGTGCGTCACCACGCCCGGCTCACATCCCCAGCTTTTAGAATATGATTTTTTAATCTACTAAGGGAAGTTTTAACAATCCCTCTTTCCTGGGCTGGGGATGTAGCTCCATAGTAGGTACTTGCCTAGCATGCACAAGGTCCTGGGTTCAATCCGCAGTACTGCAAAAGAGAAGAAAGGAAAAAAATCTCTCTTTCCTGTAGTCCACACTGCCTATGGCAATGGCCCTACAATTCATAATTCCCTGGAGAAGATCAGAGAGGAAGTCTGGATTGATTATCCACCCTGATAGCTCACGCATGGGGGAAGGGTTTTGGAGTGGTGGAAATTTAGGCTCTCCTGGTTCCCTTCTAGATGGGCAGATGTCTGGGCCATGAGACAGTCTATGGTTGGCACTTCTCCAGCCTCCAGCTCCTCTGGTGCAGGGCAGGATGGGAATCCAGGTAGCCGGGGACAGACGTTATTAAGGGCCTCCCAAGGAATGAGACAGGAGGGCACAGAGGCGAGACTCCTCTAAATACAGCAGGGTCATGGGAAAGCTCAGTGTCAGAGTAGGCATGAGAGGGTCAGCAGCCTTGCATGAAGAGAGATTGAGATCTGGGGCAAAAGAGAGACCTGTGAGGAGTTTGTCCTGTTGCAACCTGAAGAGGACTTCCCTGGGGCCCCTGAGGGCCTCCTGACAGACCAGCTGCCCAAGACCTGCTGGACAATGACAGTTCTCTGCAGCCTTTTCTAGGACCCAGTCTGTGTGCTGAGATGTGAGTGAGTGTCCTGGCTATACCTCGAGCGTCCCAGGCTTAGGAGGAGAGAGGGGTGTCCTGGTGAGGCCAGAACTGTGCCTTCGCATATGTGGACATGTGTGACTTTGATTCCTACTTGGGGTGTCTCTGAGGATTTACCCTGATGGGACGTCTCCTAGGCAATGATCCGACAGCTGTAAGAATGTGCAGACCGGGCTCTTTGCTGTCCAGGTGTCCAGTGCTGACCTGCTGTCTGAAGTCTGACCAATTGTATTGACTCTGGGTCCTATCCTTTACCCCCGGCTGAGGGATGGTTAGGAACACTCACCTGAGCAGGCCTGTGGACTCCCATGGCAGTCCACCGCAAAGGACCCCTATAACCAAGGAACTGGGCTGGGGGTGTGACCTCCTCCAGCACCCTGGCATCTAGCAAGGGACTGAGGACAGTGGAGGCCACCTCCTGTTCCCAGTGGAATCCACCAGAAGTCCAGGTTTGCCCCCATCAGGGAGGCTGCTCAGCTGGACCAGTGTGTGGAGTCCTGTTCTCATGACCTGAAGCATGACAGACAACCCGGCGTGTGGGCTCCCAGGCTCAGGGTCTGTAAAAGCCTCGTTTTCAGTAATGACCAGCCATTTCTTCTTTAGTGGCAGTGCTTTTGTCAGTCTTTTGTCACTGGGACCCACCGGCCTGACAATAGAGAAGGGAAAGTGTCCTTTGACTCATAGTTTCAGAGATTTAGTTCACGGTCAGTGGTCAGCGGACGGCATAACTCTGGGCCTGAGGTGTGGCAGGACCTCAGGAAGGGCGTGGCAGAGGAAAGCACCAGCTTCTGGCAGCCTGGAAGCCAGACAGAGCTTGGAGCCAGGGACAAAGCATAAACTGCAAAGTCACACCCCCTTGACCTACTTCCTCCAAACACACCCTACCTGCCTACAGTTACCACCCAGTTAGTTACCCCCCTGTCAGGGGGTTAATCCACTGACTAAGCAAAGGCTCTCATGACCCAATCCATTCACCTCTGAACACTCTTGCATTGTCTCACACATGAGCTTTTGGGGGACACCATGTCTAAACCACAGCAGGTACACAGCGGGAAACCAAGAGGCACCACCTTGCCCCCGAAGTCTGTGGCTGACTTACAGCCACACAGGTGGTCCAGAGAACCCAGGAGCCAAGGCTGCTGGAGCATCTGAAGCAGTCTCTGAGGGTCCCCTTGGACCTGGTGACAGCAGCAAAGTATGCAGTCCAAACACCGTCCTCCATGAAGAGCCCTTGAAGGACTCAGAATTAGAGTTTAACCCCAGGAATAATAAAGATCAACACTGGACATCCTGGATGCCGGGCCCCAGAGAGTGGCATGCAAGTGACCATCACTCCAGTTGCCCTGGGGTGCCCTCACCTCTGCTGGTGTCTAGTCCCTGGAGTTTAAACCAGTTAGCCAGGTTCACGTTGGATTGTCCCATGCCGGAGGAAGCTCGGTAGGGAGGGGCCTGGCAGTCATTGCGGAAGCAGGAGCAGGCGGGGAGGTGGAAGGCAAGCTCAAGTTCAGCCCCACCCTCCTCCTCCAGGCTCCAGAACCCTCTATAAACTGGGAGCAGCCCCCCAAAAGCCAGCAAGAGTCAGCCCTCACGGCCATGCCCTGCCACTCAGAGCGCCAATTGTTTTCTAAGGATCAAAGCTTCTT
This sequence comes from Glaucomys volans, assembly GCA_020662805.1. Lineage (NCBI taxonomy): Eukaryota > Metazoa > Chordata > Mammalia > Rodentia > Sciuridae > Glaucomys > Glaucomys volans. Next base: position 302,259 of record JAJEJO010002875.1, read on the forward strand.
TTGTTGGTGGCCACAACACAAAGACAGACAAGAGCGGGAGTCTTTGTTACTTCCAGCTCCACAGCCAGGCAGGGCCCCGAGAGGGTTGCACCAGGACCCGGCTCCAGCAAGCGGGGGCTGTCTGGGCCACGTGTGTTTGGCCAGTGGAAAAGGCGTGGCTGGATCTCAGGACGCCCTGTGAACTGTCTAGTTCAAATTGTGGTGCAGGCTCAGGGGTTGGGACCTGGATGATTGGGCCCGGTGTGCGGTGACCTGGAGTGTGAGGTCGCCTTGAGGGAAGTATTTGGGGAGTGAGATTCTTTTTTCTGGGGGGGGGCTGTACTGGGGATTGAACCCAGGGGCACTCGGCAACTGAGCCACATCCCCAGCCCTATTTTGTATTTTATTTGGAGACAGGGTCTCACTGAGTTGCTTAGCACCTTGCTGTTGCTAAGGCTGGATTTGAACTTGTGGTCCTCCTGCCTCAGCCTCCAGAGCCACTGGGATTACAGGCGTGGGCCACAGCGCCTGGCAGTGAGCGCATGGGCTCCATTAAAAGAAAACAAAAATCAACTATTTTACAACTGTGCAGGTGGCTGGGACCTCTTCCAGCCTGTGGGAGCAATCAGGCCAGGTCACTCCCATGCCAAGTGAGAAGCTCTGGTCTATACCAGTAGTGGTAACCCCAGCCCTGCTGCCACTTACTAGTGCCTAAGCAGGTGATCCAGCATGGTCAAGGGTAGTACTCACGCACTCATTCATTCACTCACTCGTTCATCCATTCATTAAGTCACTCACTCATTCATTCAATTGTTTCTTTGTTCGGTCATTCATCCATTCACTCATTCATTCATTCACTCACTCATTCATTCACTCACTCATTCATTCATCCACTCACTAATTCTCTCGCTCATTCTTCATTCCTACACTTATTCACGCCTTATAGAGCACGCCTCTTCCTGGTACTACTGCGAGTCTAGGGAAGTTCTCACTGAACAGACCCCAGGCCCTTCTTCCTGGAGCTTCTGCCCCAGTGGGAGATGTCTGCCTGCTGAGGGTCCTCTCACCCACTGGTGATGGAGGGGTCTTGCCCCAGGGTTATGGGAAGAACCAACCTACGCATCAATTGACAGCACTGATAAGACACACACGATTTATAATCATGTGGACTCACAGCTTGAGGGAGGAGGATCAGGGCCACACAGGGCTGAGGGACAAGTGGGATGGCAGGATTTGTAGTATTAAGAGGTGGGTGCCTCTTGACTCCCACCTGAGGGTGTAATTGGCTGGTTGAGAATTCTGCATGCTGGCAGTGAAGCCAGAGTTGAGGACAGGCAGTTAGTGTAGAATAGGGAATCTGGTCAAATGGAGGAAAGGAGACCATCAGAGTCTGGGAAGTTGGAGACACCCTGGGAGACTGGAATGTCAGTGTCTCCAGAGCCCTTTTGGTCACCAAGGTTCCCGCCTAAATACCCCTCTACTTCTCCCCAAATGCTGCAGGCAGGGAATTGCTAATTAATGCCCCCTGAGCCCCTACCTCCTGAATCCTCCCTGTGACACTTTCCCCTGACATCTGCTTCTCACCTTTTTTGCCACGTCACTGGCAACTCCTAGTCAGGTAGGCAGGAAAGAGAAAGATAAGTGGAGGTTTTGGGGGAGGGGGGACAAAGAAGACCCTGATCTATGAAAGATGCAGAGCGCCCTCATTCTTGCGATTCTAGAACATCAGCCATGGCCCCCTTCTCCCTCCTGGGAGAAGTCTGTTTTACTACCTTTAAATAAAACCTGCTTAATATGCTTCCCTTGGTGTGCTTCTCTGCTTGTTATACTTCAACACCTGAGGAAGCAGAACTCGTCACTGATCAATGGCGGTATCAGATTTGGAGGTCCCGCCAAGATCTACACCAAGGTAAGCTTCTCCCCATACATCCCACATCTGTTTGAGGTGCCTCTTTCTGCCTCTTTCTTCTGGAGGGCAAAAATGGGCACCCATCGGCTACTTAAATGCAATTAGTGCAGCCGCCATCCTTCAAGACTCGGGTGAGAGGTTTCCGGCCCAGGCAGTTCTCAATCACCTGCTCTGTGCACTGCAGGTATGCTGGACTCTGCCAAAGCCATTTCCTACTTTTCTGTCCAGGCCTGGAGCGCAATTGTCATCAGTACACAGTGTCCCCAGTCCTGATCTACTTTGGATGCATGGAGGCAGATGAAGGGTTGGAGAAACTGTGGGGTTCTCTGGCCAGGGCCACTCTTGGGCAGATCCCAAAGGTTCCCTCTCTGGATTCCCACTCCGGACTGCCCTAAGGGGTATCTAGGGTGATCGGTTGATGGCCCATACAACACTCCCCCACATCCACTCCCTCCTAGATGTTCCCCTTCCCTTGCTGATCAAACATTAGGAATTCATACTGTAGGATTAAGAAAAGACCTGGGATGATTAGTAAGAAAATGCCCAGGTTCCCTTTGTTCACAAGTTAGCCTTCACTCCATCTAGAATCTCCCCATTACTGTTCCCGTGCTTAAATGTGCTCACTGTGTTCTCTTTAAGCTGCAAGAGGGAGGCATTTAAAATCAACCCCTCCCATGAGACCCTCCAAGAAATGGGCGTTATATGCCTAACAACCAATAGATGTCCCTCACCCTCTGGAGATTCCTTTAGTCTACAGGGCAAAAAAAAATAGGCAAAAAATGCACAATTTTTACTTTTGTCATGGTTTTTTCATAATTAGGAGTTTATAGTGGCAGGGAGGAAAGCAGTAATGCCCTTAAGTCTGAATCCTCCAAGGGTCTCTAGCACAGGGCAAACTGGGACTCCAGTACTTTGCCAAAGAAGGCCAGAAATAACTTCGACAAAGTTAGGAAGTGAGGGACAGGTTTTTCTGGACTATAAGGAAGCTCAAACTTAGGGAGATGTCCCTAATACTACTTCTAACTCAGATGAGAGCTTCTCTCTCAATAGTATTGTCAGGTTCACCACTAGTCTAAATACTGCAAAATTACAAATGATCAAGAAAAGTGCCTTTCATATGTTACCCAGGCTTGGCCTCAATGATCTCTACCATGAGAGGAGAAAGTCTTAAGGAATCACCTACTAAAGGAGAAAAATCAAGGGGACCCCCCCCCCAGCCCCGCAACTTAAGACAGATAAAAATAAATTCAGGGAGGTTTTTCAAGAATCCAAATAAAAATATTGAGATGTTTCAGAACTTATGCCAGGTACTTGGCTTCACCTGGAAAAATTATGCTATTACTTAACTATCTAGAGCCCAGGCAGTTTCCAGAAACCATCCCAACCGGGATTCAAACAATGAGCAGGATGCCTGGAAAACTATTCTATGAGGCCTTCAGGAACCTTTCAAGAAATAGACCAAGAGTCTCTTTGGGGCCCTGGAGTACCTCAGTGATTTTGGACAAATTGATGGGCTTTTGAGCTGCCTCTTTTACCCCTACCACTCACTAGGTGCTGGTGATAGGAATCCAAGTGTGCCTGGCCCACATCAGAGTTAGGGTCCCAATCAGGATGGGTATCAGGAAGGGCATCCTCTAGCAATTGTCATCCTTCAGTGTCAGTCAACCAACAGCCTCAAGAAAAGCCTTCTTGGTCTCTGTCCTGCTGCAGTCCCACATATCAGAGGTCAAAAGAGTTAACAAGAGTTGTTGGCAATCATCCCAGGTGGGTCAATGAGTGCAAAAAACATAGACTCAAGGAGAGAAGTGAGGGCTTCTCAGTGCTCAGAGAAAGGAGGATTTTGATTTTTCCAATTCTGCACGTCAGAAGTTGTGAAGGGAATATAGACAAAGGTTGCAGCCCCATCCCTCCCTGAAGGAACTCTATGCCTGTGTGGGGCCTGATACTCTCCCCAGTCATGGATTATGGGTGGGAACTGCACAAGCAAACCTGCAGTCAGAAAGGAGGGGTCATTGTACAGTTGCATAGGACTTTGTCTGTCATGCCTCTAGAGCCCTGGAGTGTCCTTTGCTTGTGAGGCCCAGGTGGCTCTGCTGGGGCCTGTGTTGCCCTCTGAACTTCAGGTCATGCAAGAACTCTAGGAAGGGTGCTAAGATGCCTAGAATGCCAGAAAATGTAGAATCTGCAGATTTTTGGTAAAAGGGAAAATCAGTTGTGGAGGGACTGTGTCCAGCCTAAAATTAGTTCCAGATGCAGCTGATCTAAGTTCACTGCTGTGGCATTACAGCCCTTTGACCTCTCTGGACTTGGGGTGGGAGATCAGCCAGCAGCTGCAACATCTGGGCACTCTCTCCCTGCAAAGAGCTATCATTGGGCATCTCTAGTGTGGAGATGATAATGAGACCCTGCATAATAAGCATGCTGAGCTATTTCTGGGTCACTCTTTCTCCATCAGAGGGCAGTGTCCCTCCTGATCCCAGCTTTGCTTAAAAATGTCTTTGTCTCTGTGTTTTTCTTAATCTGTCATTCCTATTCGAGACCCTGTTTTGATGCAGCATGGGTGTAGCGCTCTAAGTCTCCACAGTTTTGCAGTGAACACAAAAAGTTATCCTGGAGAAGCCAACTTGGTGGATGTGGTTCCTGTGTAGAAGGCACTTCATTGACAAAAGACATCAGTTTTTCCTTTCTCACCAGGTTTCATTCATTATCTTTTATTCTTCCACAATATGAGGTCAGGATCACAAAACTTAGACCCTGATCTCTCTATACCTGCTCACAGGGCTGACAACAAATCCTTCAATTTTGAGTTTCTGCCATAAATCCCCAAATATCAATGTTCTTTTTTTAATTCACAGGATTATTAACAATTTTCCCTATGCAATGTTTAAAACTGACTTGGTGTTCTTTTCCACATTTTTAAGTAGGGCATTATAGTTCTATATAATGATGGGATTTGTTGTTACAATTTCATACAGGCACAGAATATAATATAGTTTGGCCATACACTCCCAGCATTTGCCCCACCCTCCCCACTTCTCACACCTTTGTCTCTTTCCTCTGGAGTCCCCTTTGATTTTCATAGATCCTACAACCTTTCGTTTCCTTTTTTCTCTGTACCTTCCACATGTAGGAGAAAATATATGACTACCTTCTGAGTTTGTTTTATTTTGCTTAATAATGATCTCTAGTTGCATTTTCCTGCAAATAACATAATTTTATTTTAAACTCCTTACTGACAATATTTGAATTGTCCTTTCCCCCAAGTAATAAATGGATACTTTTAAAATGTTTGTTTTCCGAAAGTTAATAGTTCATATGGATGGTATTTAAATCCCTTAAATATTTGTACTCAAATTCTTCAATGATTTGATTGATGGTGGGCTACCTCATTGCCATTCAAGAGTTTCTCTGGGACCACTGGCATTAGGATCATTAGATAGGAATTACTGCTACATATTCAGAAAACCAGGTCTCATCTGAGAAGTACTGAACCACATTCTACATTTTAGAAAATCTCTGATTCATGGTTGTATATTTAAAAGTTGATAATCACCCTTCTCACTCACCATAACTTTCTTGTCTGAGAACTAGACAATTTGTCTTATATATTAAATCACAATTAAAATGCATATTCTTGTTAATGCCTTAACTTTACATTTTATTTCATAAAAGTGGAGTATATACACTTTTTTGTGGACTTACGACAATCTTCCCTTGGAGTTAAATAATAGAGAATATCACTGTGTTACAAGTCTTTTCTTGAATAATTAAAGTCACCTCCTTGAGAGTCAGTTCTACTAGCTCTCATTTCATCTTCTGTCTATTTATAAGCCCTGTGAATATCATGTGGTCAATGTGCTATTCATTTACCTATTCTTATTGCAGGAACTCTTGACATTCGGGGATGTGACCATTGATTTCTCTGAAGAGGAATGGGAATGCCTGGAGCCTGCTCAGCAGAATTTATACAGAGATGTGATGTTAGAGAAGGACAGAAACTGTTCTGTTCCATACACCTGTTCGTCTAATGTCATGTTCATATTAACTATTGAATAATCTAGACTTTAATATGTTTTTCAGTCAGGAAGAAGCATTCTTCCAAATTTGTTCATATTTTGAACATTTTTTGGACCTTTGCGATTCCACAGAATTTCTAGAAGGGCTTTTTCTGGTTCTGCAAAAAATAATATTGGGATATTAGATGAAATCTCCAGATAACTGAGTAAGACAAACATCTTCAAATTTTATCTTTTGATTCTTGAAGAAGACCATGTTCAAGAGTGTAAAATTTAATTGCCACAAATTTATGGATTTTTGGACATCCCTTCCACTTTCAATTTCTAATTTTATTTCATGATGTTTAGAAAATAATTATAATATTTTAATTTCTATCAACCATGATTTTATTTCCTAAGAGTTGGTGTATACAGGATAATATTCCATTTGGTATTGAGTATATTAGCCTAGTTGGTTTATAGTATTTTCCACTCTTCTGTTTTGTGTTGATTTGCTTTATTTTCTATTGCAATAAGCGTGGATTGGTTTCTGCTAGTATTATAGTGTTGCTTTCTATTTCATTACTCAATTCTCCCAATGTTTTCTTTCTATATTTCGAAAGTATGGTGTGAGTTGCAAGAGTACCTACTCCTACCATAGTATCCTCGGGAAATGCTGCGCCCACTGCTGTTCCCTCAGTGCTTGACACGGTTCCACTGAGAATAATGAGGATTTTTGCATGGTCTAATCTTCTGGGAAATGTGGGCATGGCATGCTCCTTCTGGTTCTTGTGTTGTGTTATCAATGGTATAGTATTTGGCTGTGATACCCCCGTTTATCAGCGAGTTCTGCTTCCTCCGGTGTTGAAGTATAATGCCAGAGAAGCACACCAAGGCAAGCGTGTTAAGCAGGTTTTGTTTAAAAGTAGTAATAGAAACTTCTCCCAGGTGGGAGAACGGGGCCATGGCCGATGTTCTAGAATCCCCAAAAAGTGAACGCACCCTACATCTTTTATAGGTTAGGGTCTTTGTTCTGCCCCTTCCTCTCTGACCCTTCAGAAGGTCTCCTTCCTGCTCATATGGCGATGGTGACACAGCAAAAAGGTGAGATGCGAATGGCAGGGGGAAGGGTCACATGGCGATTCCGGTAGGGGCTCAGGAGGCGTTAATTAGCAACTCCCTGCCTGCAGTTTTTGGGGAGGGGCAGTTAAGCCAGCAAGCTTGGTGATCAAAAGTGCTCTGGGGACACTTACATTCCAATCTCCTGGGGGCGTCTCCAATTTCCCAGACTCTGATGGCCTCCATTCCTCAATTTGACCAGATTCCCTATTTTTACACTAACTGCCTGTCCAATTTTGGCTTCAGCTGTCCGCATTTGCAGATTTCCAGGGATAATTGGAACATAAAAACAAGCCTATTTTCCCTTTAACTAGTAAGACTTTAAGTAATAAGGAATTTTGTGAGGGAATCCCGCAGGAATTGCTGTTTGCCAGTAGGGAAACAGTTGCACCTAGTTGGCCTGAAGCAGTTCAGTTAATCAATGATTCAGAAAAGGCTCAGAAAGAAACTCCCTATTGTTCCTGCTACAAGGGCCCTTTCCAGCTGACCCTCCACTTTCCTATACAGGTGTATATTATGATGAATAGTTTGGAATGGATTGGTGGGATCTTAACAATGGCTGACTGTGACTTATTGTAATAATTGTGTTCTGTGACTTCTCACTTCTGTAAATCATTAAAGTCTGAGTTGTAAGCTAGGGTATACAAGTCCCCAGAGATTGTGAGTAAAGCAGATTCAGATTCAGAGTTAGCCTCAGAACGCTTGGTCTCTGTGTGCTACTTCCCCACTGCACTGACGCTGTCCCTCTCACCAGGCTCTTGACCCACTACTGGGGCTGCACCCTGGCAGGGAAGGTCCCTTTTATATTTATATAATATTATAATTTCCTCTTTTCAAAATATTTTTTAAATTTAAAATAAATTTCATCTCATGTAACCTTTTGTTGTAAAGTATGTTTTGCATATGACAATTATTGCCACCCCAGGTTTTGTCACTTTTATTGCTGAGCCTAGCCTCAAACCTGTGATCTTCCTGGCTTAGTCTCCCAAGTTCCTGGGATTACAGCTGTGCAAAACCACCCCTGACTCTCAGTCACTATTTCTTAAGTAATTCTTCAAGTACACAATTTCTGCATGTTTATAGTAATGATTTTTGTCTGAATGATTTTATTCAGTTTTCTGTGTTCTAGTTTAGCTAACCAAACTTCTTTCAAGTGGTTATTTAGATTCTTTGAATGATTCATAGCTCTCACATTTCTAATGTGTTATTTTATTTCTTTGATTAAGCCATGTTTCCCTTTTTCTTTGTGTGCTGTATTATTTTTAATTGATTTGTCTACTTAAAAATCCAGCTAACACAATTACCAAGAATACAATTAACAACAAATGTTGGCAGGGATGTGGGGGAAAGGGTACATTCATACATTGTTGGTGGGACTGCAAACTGGTGCAAACACTGGAAAGCAATATGGAGATTTCTTGGGAAACTAAGAATGGAACCAACATTTTCACCCAGTCATTGCACTCCTTGGTATATATCCAAAAGATTTAAAATCAGCATACTACAATGACACAGCCACATCAGTGTTTATAGTAGCACAATCCACAATAGCTGAAGTATGGAGCCAAACTAGGTGCCCTTCAACAGATGAGTGGATAAAGAAAATGTGGTAACACAATGGAGTGTTAGCCAAAAGAATGACTTTATCACATTTGCTGGTAAATGGATGGTTCTGCAGACTGTCATGCTAAGTGAAAAAAGCCCAATCTCGAAAAACCAAAGGTCAAATATTTTCTCTGATATGTGGAAGCTAACCCACAATTGGAGAATTTGAAGGTATAAGTTCAGTTGAGTCGACAAAGGGGAATGAGGGAGGGATGGGAAATGGGAAAAGAAGATAGTTGAATGACCCTGGCATAACTTTACTATGTACACATATAAATATATCACAACAAATCTCATCATGGTGTACATCCATAAGAAATTAATTTTAAAAACTATGTAAATGGCAGAAAGGGAAGGGGGTAGGAGTGGTACTGGAATCTGAACTAGAACAAATTTGTATTCTGTACTTGTGCAACTATATCAAAATGGATTTTATTGTCATGTATAACTAAAAAGTACCAAGAAAAAAAATCCAACCAAAATTAGATTAATATAGTCACTTTGGAAAATATGTAAATTACTAAGTAAATGAAAAATAGGCAAGCACATTGCTACTATCTTGTTATGCCAGGTAATTGTACAAGAGGATTTCAAGTTTTAGGCAAGTCACAGCAACTTGTTGATACTATGTCTGAAAACAAACAATTGTAAAAGGGCTTCTGTTGTAACTAAGGGTACAGAACCCTTGGGTTTAATCTCATGCATGACACATAATAAGTTAAACATAGAATGACCCTGTGATCCAGAAATGCAAGTACTAAATGTATATCCAAAGGAGATTAAATCAGCACGTTGATGAGGTATGTCTACTACCATGTTCAGGGTAAGCATTGTTCACAATAGGCAAGACACAGACTTAACCTGTGTGTCCACCAGTGGTTGAATGAATAAAAAATATGGCATTTATACACAATCAATCCACAATCAAAAAGGGATGTCTTGTCATTTAAAATGAGTGACATGGATGAATATGCAGGACTCTGCATTTCATGAAATAAGGCAGACACAGAAAGTAATTTGCAGCAATATCTGACTCACAGGTGGAACTCATAAACGCAGAGTAAAATGGTGGTTACCCAGTGCTGTGTTTTGTGGAGTGTTGAGAGACCATTGTTGAAATTCTGCAAAATATTCCTTTAATGGACATAAGAAGGTAAAGATTTCTATTGTACCACATGGTTAGTGTAATGTGTTGTATTTTTGATGAATGCTAATATAATTATTTCAATACTTTCTAAGAACTAACCTGATAATTACATGAAATAATGCATGTGTTAATTAGCTATATTTTGTCATTTCACCATGTATATATACTTTAAGGCACCATGATATACTTACTAAATACATAATATTTAATCTTTCTGTGAAATAAATCAACAAATAACAAATTTTAAAAATTAAAGAGCAATTCATTGTCTTGATCACCATGTGTTGGCTTCATCCAGGTGATACCACATAGGCTATGCTAGGTTTTCATTGCCTCTCAAATTTGTTTTCATGGTTTTTCTTCTGTGTGTGTGTGTGTGTGTGTGTGTGTGTATTTTTACCATATTAAAAAGATTTCTCCAGGGCTGGGGTTGTGGTTCCATGGAAAAGCACTTGCCTTACATGTGTGAGGCACTGGGTTTCATTCTCAACACCACAGAAAAATAAATAAATAAAATAAAGGTACTGCGTCCATCCACAACTAAAAATAAAAGAAAATAAAGTGTGTTAACCTAATTTATTTAAAAACATTTGTCCAGCTCTGGCCCCTGCTAACCTCTCCCAGTGAGCCATGGTGTGGGGTGCTGGGTTCAGCTGCCTGGGGATGCTACCAGCCTCAGGGCTGGGGAGGGCCGCAGGGCCTGGGGCTCCCAGCTCCAGCAGCTGCTGATGGGAGGTGCCACAGCCATATGGGGAACAAGCAGACCATCTTCACCAAAGAACAGCTAGATGAATACCAGGACTGCACCTTCTTCAGTAGGAGGGACATCCTCAAGCTCTGTTCATGGTTCTATGAACTGGCTATCAACCTCATCCTGATGGACTACAGGGAGAGCCCCAATGTCCACCTTTAACAATTTTGTGGGTATGTTTTCCTTGTTCTGAGAGTCAGCTCCCTGAGAGTTCAAGGTAACTATGCCTTCAAGATCTATGACTTCAACACTGACAACTTCATCTGCAAGGAGGACCTGGTGGCCTGACTCACCAAGCGGGAGCTGGATGAGGATGAGATGGTGCTCCTGTGTGACAAGGTCAAGGAGGAAGCTGACCTAGATGGCGATGGTAAGCTCAGTTTTGCTGACTTTGAGGACATGATTGCCAAAGCCCCTGATTTCCTCAGCACTTTCCATATCTGGATCTGAGGACACTGCCAAGGCTGCAGGATGTGGAAGCAAACAAACAAACAAACAAACAAACAAACAAAAAACCTTAACCAGAGAAGTGGGCCCTGTTCCCAGGTCTAGCCCAGGACCTATAGTCCTCAGCAGACTCTCCCATCCACCCCCAAGGTAGTCATCTCCCCATCCAGAAATGCCTCCCCCCACCGGGAGGCGAAAGAAGAAAACCTAACAGGAGGTGGTAGAGTCTGACTTGTCCATGTGTGGGCTGACACTCAGTCATCCTGGGGTGGGGCAGTGGGGAGAGGTCAGGGTTTTAATGAGCTATGCAATCTTCTTCCAGAATCCAAGACTGAACTGTGCCCCATTCTGGACCATTCTTTTTACCACCACCTCCCCAGTGTGAAGCTGTGTGAGCAATGGGTTCAAAGGGCTCTGTCCCTGAGTTTGAGAAGCTCCCCATTCAACCTCCCCAAGGATGTGGAATACTGACTTGTGTGTGCCTTCCACAGGCTTGTGAACTCCTGGTACTAAAATACTCTTATGTCACCCCTCCACACACACAAAAAGATTTGTTCATATTTCTTCTTGAATTCAGAAACTCTTTACCCCTATTGAATATCTATGTTATTGTCATTCAAAATCTATCTTACATCTAGGTATTTGTGTCATGATAGACAGAAAGTGGTTTTCAGACAGTCCCCATGAAAGCCAGAAATGCTCACACATTTCACATTCCTATTTTTACTGAGATAGAAGGGAGTTTTGGTAGATGTTTCCAAATTTCCAGAAAGATCATTCTTGATAAAAATAACACACTTTCCCTCCCTTTAGTATGTTACTTTCCATGTGGTTTACATATCTCTGTGAACTCTCAGATGGTTCAGGTAATTCTCACAAAGTGATATAGTCTATCCATTGTTATTTAGATCATGTATTTGTGGAGGGAATGATGCCTTGGATTTAATGTTCTGCTACCCTGTTGATGTCCTGACTGCTATAATTTCATATATTTATGAAGTATACTCACCTGAATCTAGTAAATAAAATAATTGTTATTTTCATTTATTTCAGCCATGACTTCTCATCATTCCAAAGAATTCTCACCTGAGCAGGGCATAAAATGTTTATTTAAAAAAGTGATAAACAGAAGATATGGAAATTGTAACTTTGACTATTTACAAGTAAGAAAAGTATGGGCAAGTGTAGGCAAGAGTGAAGATCAGATATTATATTACAATGGACAAAATAAATTAGTGGAGACTATTCATGATAAAATTTTCCCTGTCAACAGACGTCAGGAATATATCAGGAATATTCAATATTCAATATCTCACAAAAGAATTCAATTTATGCCAGTAACTTTGGAGGAGTTATAAGTGTTTATATCCACAGAAGTTTCTGAAGCATATATTTCTTCTGAAAGGAAATTTGGAAAATCTGAAAGGAGATCTTGTCCATGTTTCAATTTATAATGACAAATTTCAAATGTAGCATTGACTTAAACTTTCAAACTTTTCTAGTTGGGTGCGGTGGTGTACGCCTGTAATCCCAGCACTTGGGAGGTAGAGGCAGGAGGATCAAGAGTTCAAAGCAGGCCTCAGCAACTTAGTGAGGCCCTAAGCAACTCAATAAGACCCTGTTTCTAAATAAAATACAAAATAGGGTCAGGGGTGTGGCTCAGTGGAGGAGTGCCCTGGGTTCAATCCCCAGTACCAAAACAAACAAACAAACAAACAAAAAAAATTTCTATAGAAAAGATATCTAAAACTGAAGACAAATTTCTTAAAGTGATCATTTTGAGAGTTCCTTTATAAAATGTCCATTATTCTGCAATACACAAAGAATTTCTTTTTGTGACAAAACATATAATTTTACTTGTAGGAAGGTCCATACTGACAAATCATTGTTTAATCAAAATTCAGATATAGATTTCAGGAAAGTATACTATATATATATGATGAAACAAGTAACACCTTTAGCCAGGACTCTTCCCTAAGCAATTACCAGTGTACTCATATGGGAGAAAAAAATTATGAATGTAACAAAACACAGAAGAACTTTAGCTTTGGCTGCAATATGAGAAAACATCAGTGTGATCATTGTGCACAGAACATTTATAAGGATGGCAAATGTGGGAAAGTCTTTCCTCAGTGCTCAGAGCTTATTACCCATCCAAGTACTCAGAGCCAAGCAAACCCTTGCAAATGTAAAAAATGTGTGAGAGCTTCTAATCCAAATGCAATTCCATTCCTCAATGTAGTGGAACTCATCCTGGAAGGGAGCCCCACGAATTTAAGGAATGTGTCAAAGGATGTAATTGCTCACCCCTCTCTAACCACCACAGGTCCCATAGCATTGATCAACACTACAAATTTAAAGAATATGGCAAAACTTTTGATCAAGGACCACTCCCTATGAAGCACCACATAATTCATCCTGGAGAGAAACTCTACAAATGTGAAGAATGTGGCAAATCCTTTACAAATTGCTCAACCCTTTGTAAATATCTGAGATGGCTTATCAGTGAAAAAAACCCTACAAATATAAGGACTGTCACAAAGCTTTTATTCAAAGATCACATGTTGCTCAACATCAGAGAAAGTATACTGCACAGAGACCATACAAATGTAAAGAATCTATCAAACTCTTTAAGACTCTTTCAACCTTTACTCAACACCAAAAGAATCATACTGAAGAGGAGCCCTACAAATGTAAAGAATGTGACTGAGCTTTTAATGTGAGAGCATACCTTACTCAAGGTAAGAATTCATACTGGAGAGAAGCCCTACAAATGCAAAAAATGTGGGAAACATTTTAATAAAAGATCACACCTTATTGAACACCAAAGGATTCATACTGGAGAGAAGCCCTTCGAATGTAAAGAATGTGGGAAAGCTTTTCTTCAAAGATCACATCTTACTCAACACCAGAGAATTCATCCTGGAGAGAAGCCCTAAACATGTGAATATTGTCCCAAATATTGTCCCCACTTTAAGGATGGTTCAATCCTGTTGTGCACTACAGGAATTAGAGTAGAGAGAAACTATTGGAAGGCCAAAATATGACAAAAGTCTCTAAAGTTTTTCACACCTTACTCAGCACCAGATAATTCATAATGGGGTGAGATAATACAAGTGTAAAACTGTTGCAGACCTTTTAGCAATTGCTCAAAAATTACTAATCACTGGAGAATTTGTAGTGCACAGAAACCCTTAAAAATGTAAATAATGCACCCAAGCCTTTACTCAAATATAAAACTTTCTTTAACCTTAGAAAACTGACACCTACAGGAAATGTGGAAAGACATTCCTAAAATGACTTTGATAACAGCAAAATATTTATAATGAAGAAAAAGCTTGACATATAAAATGTATGCCAAGCCCTTATCTATATTTTATTTCTTCGTATATGTGAGAATGATTGATAGAGAGAAATCCTATAAATACATAAAATGGGGAATTGTCCTTAACATTTGTGTAAAATTCATTAAGCAACATTAGCTGATGTCCAAATGAAGATAGTTTCACAAACACTACACTATAGTGTGAGTAGCTCATCTTGGAAAGGATATAAATTTATTATAAACCAAATCTTTGAAAAGTAGAGAAATCATAATGCTCACATAATTCATTCTATTAGAATAGGACTTGTTCCAGAGAATTGTTAATCTTTATCGTTGAGACTTTACCAGGCATTTTCAAATGTGTGTAAAACACATTATGTATGAATTTGGTTACTAAATAAAAATGAATGTTTGTTAATGTGTTAACACTGTCATGCATTGACATGTTATTTTGTCACAAGTATCACAGTGTTCCTCTTTACTAAAGGTTGTAGTTATCAGATAATAAAAGCATAATGTTGGGTAAATAGTGGCATAATATCTGCCTTAATCATTTTACATAGCATATCATACTTCAGTTTGTTTGGAGAACAGTATTTGCATAAAACAGATCTTTCTTCATATCTTTGACATTAAGACAATTATAGATAAGATACATGGATATGAAAATAAAGCCCAGATTTCTGTGTCTTGAATTAGCATTTAAAAATTTTACCCTATAGCATGACAACATTCCTAAGGACTTGGCAACTCTGGAGAGTCACACAATCTCCCACTAGGTGGGTTTTGGATATCCCAGAGAAAAGGAACCACTGGTGCCTATTCTGTGAAAGGAGGGCCCTTGGAGAGAGAAGTATGCCCAGTGCTTGCTGGGGAAGCCATGTGGTCAGCGGAACACTGACCCATTCCTCCTCTTGGCACTTTTGGTAGAGAAAAAAAAGACTGAAAAGCTGAGCAGTTCCTCATGAAGCCCCCAGAGTAAACCCCAACAAGACTCAACTGACCTCAAAAAATTTTTGCCCGATATCAAATACCTATTTATTCTCGGACATCCAGCAGGGAAGTATAACCAGAAAGAAATCTCCAATAATGATGCTAAAAGGAAAGAGCCATACTCATGGAGAATTCAGACCTCCCACATAGTTTATATAACCATATATCTTTTGACTTTGGCTATGTTTTATTTTACTCTATAATTTGTAATGGATATTTTAGCTTTGTGATTAAAGGACACCTAATACATGGCATGGGCTCCCAAAATGTGTAAACCACTGAGTCCTTATGAGATAATCTAAATTATACCTGTCCCTTTTTAGGTCTTAACAGGAACAAGAGCACAAGTCACCACACAGAGAAAAGCAAAGTTCTCTCTCTATAGATGAGTCACTGGGGCATCTACAATTCCTGTTCAAAAGCTAGAAACAAAATGAAAGGTATTACTTTGAGAAATATTGGTATAAGGTTTTTTTTTTTTTTTTTTTTTTTTTTTTTTGCAGTGCTGGGGATTGAACCCAGGGCCTTGTGCTTCCAAGGCAGCACTCTACCAACTGAGCTATGTCCCCAGATTGATAAGTATTTCTTTGAAGGTCTTGTAGAACTCAGCTGAGAATCCTTCTGTTTCCAGGTTTTTTTTTTTTTTTTTTGGTTGGTAGGCTTTTGATGGCTTCTTCTATGTCATTGCTTGAAATTTATCTGTTTAAACTGTGTATGTCTTCCTGATTCAGTTTGGGATGATCATATATCTCTAAAAGTTTGTCAATATCTTTGTGATTTTCTATTTTGTTGGAGTATAAATTTTCAAAGTAGCTTCTAATTATGTTATGCATTTCAATGGTGTCTGTTGTGATATTTCCTTTTTCATCAAGATTTTTTAGTAATTTGAGTTTTCTTTCTTCTTCTCTTTGTTAGTGTGGCTAAGGGTTTATCTATTTTGTTTACTTTTTCAAAGACCCAACTTTTTGTTTTGTCAATTTTTTGAATTGTTTCTTTTGTTTCAATTTCATTGATTTCAACTCTGACTTTAATTATTTCCTGACTTCTACTACTTTTGGTGTTGTTCCATTCTTTTTCTAGGGCTTTGAGATTTAATGTTCGGTCATTTATTTGTTAACTTCTTATTTTCTTGAATGCGCTCCTTGAAATGAATTTTCCTCTTAGTACTGCTTTCATAGTGTCCCAGAGATTTTGATATGTTGTATCATTGTTCTAATTTACCTCTAAGAATTTTTTTTATCTCTTCCCTGATATCCTCTGTGATCTATGCTTCATTCAATATTGTATTATTTAGTCTCCAGGTGTTGGAGTAATTTCTATTTTTTATTCTATCATTGATTTCTAATTTCATTCCATTATGGTCTGATAGAATACCAGGTAGTATCCCTATTTTTTTGTATTTGCTAAGAGTAGCTTTGTGGCATAACATATTAACTATTTTAGAGAAGGATACGTGTGCTGAGAAGGTGTATTTGCTCATTGATGGATGAAATATTCTATATATGTCTGTTAAGTCTAAATTATTGATTGTGTTAGTGAGTTCTATGGTTTCTTTATTCAATTTTTGTTTGGAAGATCTGTCCAGTGATGAGAGAGGTGTGTTTAAGTCACCTAGTATTATTGTGTTGTGGTCTATTTGGTTCCTGGAATTGAGAAGGATTTGTTTGACATATATGAATGCACCATTGTTTGGGGCATGTTTATGATTGTTATGTCTTGCTGATGTATAATTCCCTTAAGCAGTATGAAATGTCCTTCTTCATCCCTTTTGATTAACTTTGGCTTGAAGTCCACTTTACCTGATATAAGAGTGGAACCCCCTGCTTTTTTACTTAGTCCATGTGCATGGCATGCTTTCCCATCCTTTCACCTTCAGACTGTGGATGTCCTTTTCTATAAGATGAGTCTCTCAAAGGCAGCATATTGTTGGGTTTTCTTTTTAATCCAATCTGTCAGTCTATGTATTTTGATTAATGAGTTTAGGTCATTAACATTCAGGGTTATTATTGAGATATGGTTTGTATTCTTGGTCATTTTGCCTTATTTTTGGTTTTTAAATTGGCTTGGTTTCTCCTTTGATTGACTTTACCTTTAGGGTAATTCCTCCCTTTGCTGACTTACATTGTTGTTTTTCATTTCCTCCTCATGGAATATTTTGCTGAGAATGTTCTGTAGTGCAGGCTTTCTAGTTGTAAATTATCACGAAAGGATTTTATTTCATTCTCAAATCTTAAGGTTAGTTTTCCTGGGTATAAGATTCTTGGTTGGAAACCATATTCTTTCAGAGCTTAAAATATGTTCTTACAGGCTCTTCTAGCTTTGAGGGTCTAGGGTGAGAAATCTGCTGATATCTGTATTGGTTTCCCCTATGTGTAATCTGATGCTTTTCTCTCACAGCCTTTAAAATTCTCTTTAGTTTGAATGTTAGGCACTGTCATTATAATGTGCCTTGGTATCTGTTGTAATTTTATACATTTGGTGTTCTGTAAACCTTTTGTGTTTGATTTTCCATTTCATTCTTCAGGTTTGGGAAATTTTCTGACATTCCTTCATGGAATAGGTTGCTCATTCCTTCAGTTTGTATATCTGTGCCTTCTTCAATCCTGATCATTCTTAAATTTGGTCTTTTCATGATACCCCATAGTTCTTGGAGGTTCTGTTCATGATTTCTTACCATCTTCTCTCTTTGGTCAACATTATTTTTAAGATTAAATATTTTGTCTTCATTGTCTGAGGTTCTGTCTTCCAAGTGATCTAGTCTTTTGGTGATCCTTTCTAATGAGTTTTTTATTTGGTTTATTGTTTCCCTTATTTCAAAGATTTTTTTTTCAGAATTTCTGTCTCTTTAGTGAACTGATCTTTTGCTTCCTTCAGTCGCTCTTTTAACTGTTTATTGGAGTGATCATTCATTGCCTGCATTTGCTCTTATCTCATTCTTTACTTTGCAGATCATTTTATTTATGTATATTCTAAATTCCTTTTCTGATATTTCTTCTACCATTTTTTATTATATTCCATTAATATAGAATCTTGATTTGTTTGGGCCACTTTCATCCCTTGTTTTTTCATGTTGTTCATGTATCTTCCCCTGTAACAGTGCAGATCTGGGATATTGCAGTTTCTCCCCTATAAACTTAAAGTGACCCTGCAGGTTTCCATAACCTCTCCTGACAATGAGTCTCCAGAGGCATCTCAGGATGCTCTGAAGCTGCCAAAGATGGTAGCTTCTACTTCCAGAATAATCCAAGATGGCTACACTGGCTTCCAAACCTGTTGTTATATGGGGAGCTGAAGCAACAGGCACCAACCAGTCCTGAGTCTGCATGGGTTGTGGGCAGGCCAAAGGTCCTGATGGCTGGGTGTTGTCAGGCAGGCTGGGGGTCCTGAAGGTGGGGAGTCAGTCGGGCAGGGCATCCTGCAGGTCCTGGCTATTGTCCAAAATGGCAGCAACCATGTGTAATCAAATCTGCAGGTATTGTGACAATGAACTTCCAGGCAACAGCAAGCAGGAAGCAATCTGCTGGTGGTCTGCAGGCTAATGGCAGAAAATCGGCAGGTGGACTTTTGGTGATGGGTAGATGAAAGGCAGGTGATGCGCAGGCAAGAGGCAGGCAAATGGGCAAATGGTGGATAATAGGTGGCAGTCTGTGAACAATCTGCACCCGAAAAGGAGGTGATACACTGGCAGATGGTGGGTGATCTGGGCGGATGAATGGTGTAAATGGCAGGGAATTGATGAGCAGCAAAGACTGCCTCACAGAGAAACAGATTTTCCTCTGCTTGAATCCTGAGTTACAGAGCGACAAGGAATGCAGCCTCCCTTTAGTCCACCATCTTACTCTTCCTGTGTTTTAATGCACCACACATTAATAGTTACCCTACTATGTAATAGGGCCTAGAGACCTATAACTTATTTTTCTTGTAAAACTGTCTTTACCCATCAGAATCTCCCTTCTCCACTCCACACCCTCAGGTGGCTGCGTTTGTGTTCTCTACTTCTAGGAGATCCACATTTTTGGATTTCACAGATGACATCTTGCAGTGTCTGTTGTTCAATATTTAGGTCATTTCATCATGTAGATTTCTGCAGCTTAATCTATGTTGCTGCAAGTGACAGAATTTTATTTTTATGATTAAATTGAACACATTTCTATTTCATTATTGGCTATTCGTCTATTTTATTTGGAAAATTTAAATCCTTGATTTGTGAATTTGACCTATTTTTCTTCTTACTATTGACTCATAAAAAGTTTTTTTTTTAATACTAGGCTTTTATCAGATACATGATTGGTATTTGTTTTCTCACTGACTTCTTGATTTTATCCTTCAGTCTACAGTGCTTTATAATTTGATAATGCCCAGTCTCTTCTGCTGCATGTGTAAGAAATGTCATTTTTTTCTATACATCAAAGTCCCCAAAATCTTAGGAATAAGTTTCACAAAATGAGTTCAAAATTTTATACTGTGAACTCAAAAAATATTGTTAAAAGGCAATAAGGAAGATATAAACAAATAAAAAATTATTTCATATTCATCAAAAGATAATAATGTCAAAATGGGAGAATTTAAGAAATTTATAAATTATAATACCTACTAAAATGAAAGAAATTTTTCAGAAATGGACAAATACATCCTAAAGTTTGCGAGGAATCATAAGTAACCCAGAATATTCAAAATTATCCTGAAGAAAGAAAAAATATAAGGCCTACGTTTTACAATTTCAAAAAATATTACACAGTAATAGTAAAACTATTGTAGTGGAATGAGGATGGACACACAGATCAAGTCCATGGAGAACTCAGAAATTAATACCTGCATTTATCAAATAATTTGGGGGAAAGATGCCTTCACCATTAAAAGGGCAAAGAGTAGGGGTTGTGTTTGTTTTTGAGAAAATTTCCTGGAATGACTAGATATCCACAAAGAAAAAAAAAAGAATTTGGATCATTTTATCACATCATGCAAAATTTATCTAGAAAATGGATCAAACGCCTATGTGTGAGAAGCTATAAAACCCTCAGAGAAAAATATTTGCATAAATTTTCATTCCTCTGAATTTGGCAAAAGATTTTTTTGTTTGTACTTTGAACAGAAACATCTTACATAGAATAATTCCCTCTTAAAATCTTTATAATTTTAATGTATTTCAAATACTGTTTTTATAGTATAATATTATGCATATTATGTATAACTAACATGAACTAATAAAAAAATTAAAAATGAAAAAACTTCATAAAAATTGGGTATGTAGCTCAGGGGTAAAGCATTGCTGTGTTCAGTTCTCAGTACTAATTAACAAATAAAGGAACAGAGACATTTCTAAATATAATGATAGGCCCAACCCTTGACTTTGCCAGAACTGCCGTGGGTTAAATGAAAATGATCCTTCTATTTTTCTGATAATTCATGATTTCAAAAAGAATTTCTGCATACAAATGTGTAAAATATTTTGGACCTTCCAATGACAGTACATGACTACATAAAAATCAAGGCAACGAATATATAGATGTTAGTTTGGTGTCCAAAGTTCATTAGTTGTTTGTTTCACAGCTCTTCAACTAATATGCTTTCCCTTCCTTCCTT
>JAJEJO010002876.1:0-76160 GCA_020662805.1 Glaucomys volans
AGCATTAGTATTGCAGTCAATAACACATAAATGAGCAGATATATTCAAGAATTTGTGGATGCAACAAGGGAACGAATTGTATATATTTATAAAAAAATATAAGAAAGAAAACAGTGGGGACAGTATTAAAAATGTCATCAGTTAAACAAAGGGAAGCGTACACTAGTTTCTCTGTGTTAGATTTAATGGTAAGAACAAGAGGTCTATCTCTGACAGTCAAATCCCTAAACAAGGGTAGTTCACCCCTCAATGTGTTTTGTAACCCTGGAGGAACCTCTGTATCAGCAAGTGTCTTTGGTTCAGCGGGTCATAGAGCTTATTGAATTCTTTTTTATTCTCTGACAAAGGACTTTATTTAAAAAGTCAAACATGGTGTTATGTATGAAGCAGCAGAAATAGTACATGACTGAATAATTTGCCAGTGGAGCTATCTCGTAATTTTCCACCTATGTTTTTGCTTCTGTGATTTCAAAATGCTGCATGAGTGTTTGGAGAGTGGTGCACACATTCTGTAAGTACATGCCCTCCATATCTGAAGTCTGGTTATTGCTAGGCTATTCCAATTAAGTGATTTTATGTTTCAGCACCACCAGTAGTAATTAGTTTTTAAACTTTTATCTTTCACTATTAAGTATTTATCCTAACATCATGCAAGTATTCTGGGTACAACCACAACCACACTGTCCTCTCCCCAGAATTCAGCTTTCTACCTCTCCTATATGGTTTTTCTATCAATGGAAATGGCAGTTTTTGAGATTTTAGGTTTTCAGATTTCTATATTTAGTTTATTTAATCTTTCAGGACTGTGATTTGGAGAATGTTAGGGATTTAAGTTTTTAGGAATTTTTATCTTTTGGGATTTTTAACATTTGGGATTATGATTTATGGGGTTGTCTTTTGGGTTATGACTGTCACCAGTAGTAATAACTGTAAACTGCCCACTCTACAGCTATCAGACATCCTACCCTTTCTTTTCAGCTACAGAATTCCAATATGTTCAGGTATTTAGGGTGGGGATTTAAGGGAAAGTTTTACTAAAAATAAGAACAGTTCTTCTAAGAATTATCTTTTCTGCTGTCGTTGCAGTGCATGCTACCCAAGCACTCTACCTCTGAGC
This sequence comes from Glaucomys volans, assembly GCA_020662805.1. Classification (NCBI taxonomy): domain Eukaryota; kingdom Metazoa; phylum Chordata; class Mammalia; order Rodentia; family Sciuridae; genus Glaucomys; species Glaucomys volans. The sequence continues at coordinate 1,118 of JAJEJO010002876.1, forward strand.
TTAACTAGACATGGTTTCAGAAATGAAGTAACCATACTCTTATCATTAAAGGAAGTAAGCCAGGCAGGTTTAAATATCAAGTATGCAAAGCAAAGAGATGGAAAGAATTCAGATACGTGGGCATCTTTGAGTCATTAAATTAATGAACACTGGATCTGCCCAATGTCTGAATTCACTCCTATGTAAAGTCAAACTTGTTTCTGTTGTTGAAGTCATATGGAGAAGTCATATGTTTCTTCCCGTTGAAACCATTCAACTAAGTGATGCACTTAAGATATTGTTTGATATCATTTGAAATGACACATTTTGAAGATTTAGTTCCCTCATTTATTAAATGAAGACCACAATTGTGGTATCATTGAGTTGTTGGAAGAGGTTGATGAGATAATATTGATAAGCCATTTAGCATAAAGTCTGGTGTAAGGTGGAGTTCCACACACAATAGCTAGTATTGTTTTAGATTAGCATTTCTTTTTATTATATCACCCTGCCTTCTAGACAATTTAGGAGTGCAACCAGATGTTAAATTGGAGGTTACATTTGAGGCACCAAGAAATAACAGATATGGTATTACAAACTAAGGGAACAGACCAAGATGTAAAATTTCAAAGGTTTTAGGTTTATTTGTTTGTTTGTTTTAATGAAAAGCAATTCCAGGACTTTTGAACCCTTCCCCTACATCTATAATATAAAAGGCTTAGGGAATGTTTAGAAGTATTTCCTTGGACAGAGTTCTGATACGAATTCTTCCCAGTTGCAAAACACATCAATACCTAAGGCAGGAAAACTCTTTTCCCATCTCAGGTGGAAAAAGGGACTTCAAAGAAATGGACACAAAATATAAATACATGTGATCTGCAGTACAAAGCAAGAAAAGGAGGAGTGCAGCCTTAAGTGGTCTAAGAAAAATAGAGGATAAATAAGAATGTATCCTTGTTACTGACAGACTAATAGAGGAGAGGCTACACTGGGCATTGGTTTTGAACTTCGGAGGTCAAGGGATTCTGGAGAATTACTTTCCAGTGAGTTAAATGTGGGCTGTCTTTTGAAAAGAACATCCAAAACATTCCAAGAGAGCTACCTCAAAGAATGATCTGGTGTCAGCAGAGATGCTGAAGTGTTGCCGTGTTCTTAGAGGTTAAGGGATGAGAATGTGACAAGCAAGCACAGTGCAAACTACCCAAGTAAAGTGACCTGTAGCCACTCAGTGATGGGGGATAAACGTCTCTCGGGAACCTATAAAAATGATTGTGACAGAAATAGGCTGCAAACACCTGCCAGGTCCAGAGGTCACCAGGCTGCCTTATGATAGCATCAGCCCTATATGAATTATCCAGTTTCCCTGGTGTCTTGCCTCCCCACATTTGCATTCTGGTGGCCTGTCACAGGTCCTGGGGTGGGAGAGAAACACTGCAATGAAGATGGAACCTTTCGCCATTACATAGCTTTAGCATTCTAAATACTGAATTGAGACTTGTTTTCTGACATAGACTAAAGGACTTTTAATTTCTTGGGGCTTATCCAAGTTTTTAATTTAGGAATATGTTAAAAAAAAAACAAAGCAAAACAATAATAAAACAACTACCACAATGATTAGCTTTAAAGGGAAAATAAAAATCAAACATTGTTTCTTTGCCACACACACTTCGGACAGAGCACTAATCTCCAGAATCTACCAAGTACTCAAAAATCTTTACACCAGGAACACCAATAACCCAATCAATAAATGGGCCAAGGAAATGAACAGACACTTTACAGAGGAAGATCTACAAGCAATCAACAGATTTATGAAAAAATGTTCAACATCACTCGTTATAAGAGAAATGCAAATCAAAACCACCTTAAGATTTCATCTTACCCCAATTAGAATGTCTTTTATCAAGAACACAGGCAACAACAGGTGTTGGCGAGGATGTGGGGAAAAGGGTACACTCATACATTGCTGGTGGGAGTGCAAGTTGGTACAGCCACTCTGGAAAGCAGTGTGGAGATTCCTTAGAACACTTGGAATGGATCCACCATTTGACCCTGCTATCCCACTCCTTGGCTTATACCCAAAGGACTTAAAATCAGATTGCCTCAGTGATGTAGCCACATCAATGTTCATAGCTGCTCAATTCACAATAGCTAGATTATGGAATCAACCTAGATGCCCTTCAGTAGATGAGTGGATAAAGAAACTGTGGTATATATACACAATGGAATATTACTCAGCCATAAAGAAGAATAAAATTATGGTATTTGTAGGTAAATGGATGATGTTGGAAACTGTTATGCTAAGTGAGATCGGCCAATCCCAAAAATCCAAAAGCCGAATGGTCTCTCTGATAAATGAATGATGATGCATAATGTGGGGGGGAAAGATGGCAAGAATGGAGGAAAGATAGCTAGCATAGAGGGAAGGGAGGGGTGGGGGCGGGTGGGGGGTAAAATTAATAACAGAGTGTGTGACAGATACCATTGCCCTGTGTACATGCATGAAAGCACAGATGGTGTGACTCTACTTTGTGTACAACCCTTGAAACAATAGCTGTACTCCATTTGTGTTCAATGAATCAATAAGTAAATAAAAAACAAGAAAAAAAAAAAAGAAAAAAAAAACATTGTTTCTTCTATGTTCATGCCTCCTGAGCTCAGTCTTTTTGATAAATCAGTTGTACGATGTCCTATTGCGTACTCAATCTGTGTCCTGCCCTAAGAGAAGTGCTTCAGAAATGAATAGAATAGGCACAATCACCATTTCACTGAATTGGATGTTGCTGAGGCTGCAGAGACTAGCTCTTGTCTATTACTGAATATATCATCATTGTTGGCGGAAGGCTCTTACTCTAGAACCTTGCAAACTCTTGATGGAGATGGGAAGGCAATCATAATTTCAGGAGCTGAGTTCTAGTTAAGGTTTTGTTACTGAGAAGCAGTAAGAAATGGATGATTCACTTCTTTTCTGATGCCTCATTGATCATATATATATATATACATTGACGGGGACCAGGCTCAATCCTCCATATAGCAACTTTTAGGTTTAAAATTCTGATTCCATAGCAGCATTATTCAAAATAGGCCCAAACTGAAGACAATCCCATTCTCCTTACATCATGAGTAGACAAATGAAATATGGTATAGCCACAAAATGGGATAGTATTTGGCAATAAAGTTGAATAAGGTACTAATACATGGTTCAACATGGATGAACTTCAGAGAACAAGAGACACAAGACCACATAATACATATGATTATGTATGTACATATATGAAGACCAGAATCAGGAAATCCAGAGGCAGAAAGTAGACCAGCAATTGTCTAGCAGTGGGGAAGGCAGTAGGGCATGGAAGGGTGTGACACTGAAGATTACAGAAGTGCTTTGATAGAAAGTTTGTATGATGATTGCTCAACTCTGTGGATATATTTAAATGTACTGAATTTACATGTTAAACCAATGGGTTGTATATTATGTGTATCATATCTCCAGAGTACTCCTATTTAAGTGTTGGGGTTTTTTTTGTTTTTGTTTTTGTTTTTGTTTTTGTTTGATAGTCCTGGGTACTAAACCCAGGGTCTCATACATACTAGGCAAGCTCTCTAACACTGAGCCACATCCCAGTCCATATTATTTATTTTTTAAAAGCCTGGGATGCAGAGGCTGGGATGTAGCTTAGTAGTAGGGTGCTTGACTAACATATGTGTGAGGCTCTGGATTTAACCCCCAGAACCCAAGAAATAAACAAATAAACAAACAAAGCAAAGTGCAGAATTCTTGAATTCTTGGGCAAATGGCAGGATACATTCAGAGAACACATTAAGCATTAAATAATATAGCATCAGCTTAGAGGAACTAACGTAACAAACTCATTTTCTAATAATAACACACCTTTTAAAGGAAAGGGGCATCTTTTTTAATATCATTGTTTGTTGCATTTCAGTCATCTGGATTTGGATAAAGTTTATAATGGGTTAAAAGGGAAAAAATCTCAACAGCGTAACAGTTTTACATTTTGCCCTTCAACCTCCTAAACTATGACATTAAAATTATTCTGTTGTGGTGGTACATGCCTGTAATTGCAGCGAGGCTGAGACAGGAGGATCACAAGTTCAAGGTTCGCCTCAGCAACTTAGCGAGACCCTAAGCAACTTAGCAAGACCCTATCTCAAAATAAAAAGAAAAAAGAAAAAAAGGCTGCGGATCTGTCTCAGTGGTTGAGTGCCTCTGGGTTTAATCCCTGGTACCATAAATAAATAAATAAATTTATTTTGTTACCATCATCAATGGTATGTATCACCAATGGATAAATAATTAACACATACAGGTAATTTTTTTTTTCAGTATTTGGGATTGAAATCAGGGGTACTCGACCACTGAGCCACAGCCCCAGCGCTGTTTTATATTTTATTTAGACACCGGGTCTCGCTGAGTTGCTTAGCACCTCACTTTTTTGCCAAGGCTGGCCTCGAACTCTCAATCCTCCTGCCTCAGCCTCCCAAGCCACTGGGATTACAGACATGTGCCACCATGCCTTGCTCACATACAGGTAATTTTTGACCTTATTTTTTTTCAAATAACTTAATCTAGTATTAAGGAAAAGAGGCCTGGCAGTTTGGACTGAGACAGTATTTGTGCATGTTCTGGCTCCATGGATTGGTATTGAGCTCTATGTAGAAGCTGTAAACGGTTCATTTCTTGAGGAACAACAATACACACGGGGTCCTAGAGTTTACTCCAAAATCCAGATGATTGATTGTTAAATACAATATGGTAGAGATGTGTTCTTCTCATGCAGAATAGAGCATGTGCGAAGACCCAAAAAGAGTCTGATGGAACTCAGTAACCTTATCTTACCTAGAGAGGCTGGCATGTGAAATACCAGAGAAAACCTCCTGCCACAGATTGAACAAGGGCATTCCCATAGGGAACACAATGCCACTAGGAGTAATGCGTGACCTCCCCTAAGTGACTGCACAGGTCACCAACATCAACAAGAAGATAGGAACTAATGTGAAACCCACCCTGTCCATCCACAGAAATACCAGGACCAGATGTTACATACATACATACATCTGGTTTAGTAGTCATGAATGTTGCTTTCTTTACAATAGTTAAAATGCCTTCCTTCACAATTATCTACTCCATCCTTCTGGGTTTATGGTCATAGGTCATCCAGGTTACAGTCCTGCCCAAGTTAAATCCCAGTTTAAGTTAAATAGAACACCTGAAAGATATTCCAGCTCGCCTAACTGAGGTTTTCCATCACTACCTGTAGATTCATACTTGTCATCCTGCTGATATGCAATTGAAAGTGCTACAGAGCGGCAAAGTGGCCACAAAGCAGCAAGTCTAATGGAAAAGGAAGTTAATTAACATTTGTTAATAGCGTATTAACATTTTGTGCATAGCGTCTACTATGCATAAGATCTGTTCTAAGTAATTTGCATCTAGTCTGCTGAGTGTATCTACTCCACCAAATGTATTCAACTTGCATGATCTTCTAACAATCTGTGGGAGAGTTGTTGAGTCACTGTTTTATAAATGGATAAACAAAGATAAGTGACCCTGTCAAACAAGCAACTATGAAATGGTGGAGCCAGACCACAAAGCTGTGTCTAATTCAGATTCCTTGCTGAAGAAATAAAAAAAATATTCATCACTGGCCTTTGAATAAGTAGGAGGCATCATGGACTTAAAACTTTCTTGTGTCTGTTTCAGAGATTTGTAGATATCATCAAAGAAGTTCAACTAGGAAAAATCTGTCAAACATCTTTCTAAAGTGCATATTTCCCAGAGTAAGCCCAGTGGCTATTAAGATTTGGCTGAAGATTTTGCCAAGACATTGGGATGAACCCAAAAAGGACAGTGTGAAGAACTCTTAAATTCCTTTCCCATATGTAGAGTTTCTATGTTAACTGGGGAGCAGCTTTGATCCTGCAATCAGATAACCCTAGAAGTGATTGGAATTCTTTTAAAGATCAATACCATGCTCAGGGCAGAAGACAAGGGCATGTCTATTATTTCATGTGAGAAGACCAGGACAGGCTTCAGGCAATATTGAGTTCTTCGGCTTCCAATCTGAACAGGGCAGGAAGTAGCTAAAGATTAACAAAGTAAGCAAACTTGTTTGCTGTATAAACTAAGGGTAAGTTTGAGGCTAACTTTAGGAATTCTGAACCCTTGGACTGTGCTGTGTAGTTTCCATAACAACTAATGACAGACAATGAGGAAAACAGATGTGACTCATACGAAATGTTTCAGTCCAGTTCTCAGGGGCCAAATTTGGTCATTGGGAGACCTTTAAGGAGTAGAGTCATATCTGCCTTACTATTCACATTCAAAGGGCAAAGTGTTCCTCAGGAAGCGCCACTCACTGCAGGAGCCACCCAGTAGGCAGAGTCATTCATCTGTGGGGACAATGAGGAGTCCCTGCTAACCACATGCCACGGTCAGAGAGGGCATACTTCAGGGCATTTGAGAACGTCGGGTGCTGCTGCTTGACCATACTGTACTTAGTGAGCAAATGGGGCCAGGTCCCTGGGGGATTGGGCAGCAAGTGGACTCATATTTCCAGGATGTGGTCAGCATTGCTGCATAGGTTAGATTCACTTGCAGTGAATCAGGGTGGCAGTGGGGATAAGGAAGAAACTGAGAGCACTCATCCAGATCTACTTAAAAAAATATGCGATTCAAAATCTGCAAACCCTTCCCTCAGTCCTCATCCACAATTACAAGTTCTTACCAGATTGCCTCACTGGTTCTGTGCCTTGTTGACCATTTCCCCCCTATATCTCAAGGGCTTTGCACCCTGCCTATTTCTCAGACATATTCTTATCCCATTCTGCACCTCGAGCCACTCCTTCCAGAAATTTTATCTTTTCGACTGTCATTTTTTATGTCCCTTGTCACCACATTTCCCTTATTTTCTCTTTTTCTGTTGTTGCCCCTTATCTCATCTATGTTCTACCTTTAAGGATGTGGGCTCACATCACCGACCTTCTCTTTGAAATGCTTCATTTGCTCTGCCTTGCTGTAACCCAAGTTACACAACCTGCACCCCAGCACCGGATTAGCCTTCCCCATAACCACTGAACTACCTCTCTCTTGTACCAACCCCTCTGCCTCTTCTCATCCCTCACTGGGCTGATCTTATTTCAATGAGGACCAATGTAAATTAACTCTCCCCCAATCTAGCACCTTGTACTTTAGAGATCCATGACCACATTCTATAATTATATATTTATTTGTATTTGTGACTAGTCTTTATTCCCACATGAACAATTGCAGGGTGAAAAAAGGCAGACACCAAATCTATTATGTCACTTTATACCCCCAGCCTAGCACCATAGCCAGCAGCAACAGGAACTATATACACATTGATTAAGTTGAATTGGATTCATCTCATTTAAGAAGGGGAGTTATGTACAGTCCTACAAACAACCCCTTGTTACCAGGTAAAGCCTGTCAAAGATGCATGCAAAAAGAACCCCTTATTTCACAATGTTTGGAACCTGTTGAATCAGAGGATTCAGGGAAGGTTGGTGATGCAAGCCCTTTTTTATCTTATGCGCAAAGGAAAAGAACATGCTGCTTCTGGCTAATACTAGTCTTGAATCATTTCCTGTTAGCTCTGGGCACTCCTTGAGTGCCGTACCAGACTTGCTGGGGAGTGATCTCTGTTCTACCTAGGTTGGATTGGCATCTGGGCTGGCACTCCTGTGTGGTAGAGAAGATCCACGTCCAAGGGCATTTCTCAGGGAACCCCTGGGAGCTGGAATTGGTGAGTCGGTTTGAGATGGAAGAAAATATTGTGCCAATGACAGGTTCTCAGAAAAATCCTCTGCCTGGTGATACACTCTCCCCACCCCCAGTCATGATGAAACCACAGACTCAAATTTATTCAGAATGAATTTAAGTAATAATGAAAAACGACAATTAAAGGATTTGGAACCTAAAATGTTGATTGTTTCTCTTCTAACATCTATGGATTTAAATCAGTATGAAGAGACTGGGTACAGGAAAACTGGACATTATCGGATAAGTTCATTGTAAACTCATTTATTGAAGAATGCGCCTCTGAAACATGATAAATTTTCTCCATTATTCCAATAAGCGTAATGACACTGAGAGACATTATAAGACTTGCCAAGCTAGTAAGTGACACAGCCAGGTAGGAGGTTCAGGGTCCAGCTCACCTAAAGCCCAGGTCTGTTCTGGGTTTTATATTCTCAACAGAACACAGGATTCCACTGAACAAAAAAAAAATTATCTACACACCTACTATGATTAAAATGTTGGGAAAATAACACTGGCATATTTTCTAAAATACTGATGGAATAGTTGGAATAAAATGAGCCATTTTCTTTATTGGATAATATGTTTTAGTATAAATCATATGAAATTGGATTTTTTTGTAACTCAAAAGTGGAGGAACATTGTCAGTTTTGTATTGCATTTGTCTTTGAATTGTCTGTCTCTCTTGACTCCACTATATTTTATCTCTATTTTTAGCACTTAGCATACTGCCAAGTAAATGTAGAAGCCCAGTAAATGTTTATTGAAGAAACAAACAAAGTAAAATTCTATTATCTAAAATGTAGACGTCCTTGGGTAGTATACTTTTGACACAGAGGCATAACATTTTAATAAAATAGCAGCTTGGTGAAGTCAACTTACTATAGCAGAAAGTGTGTGGGCTTTGGAATCAAGAAGATTTTATCTCCAATATTTTTACCTCCAGTACTTACTCTATGTGACCTTGGGCAAATTAAAAAAAATTGTTCTGATACTTTCATCATTTGTAAAATGGAAATGGCTATAGGTATCTATAAGAATTACTATTCAGATTAAATGAACTTACATTTATACTGAATCAATTTTACAGTAGGTACAGTACTCAGCAAATATTATTCTTAATTCTTACCCCTGTAGTTAAATTGGCACTTAAAAATAATTAACACTTAATTCTTTATAGAGAAATATAGGCTTTTAAGAAGTTTGTTGTTTAACAATGGCTTTAGCAAAGCCATGATGACTATGATACCCAAAAGACAACAGAACATTTTAAATAATTTAAATAAAAATAAACAATGAAACAATATTTCTAAAGTATTACTTACATGAATGTCCTAATGTATGAATATAGCATAGTAATGTCAACAGACAGAAAAAAAATTGTAGTTGCTTTTTCTTAAAATTATGAAATAAAAATTCTAGTTGCATTTTTTAATAAGAAATTCTATTTTAATACTGTGAGATGGTAAACTTCCTGTGTTCTAAGTTCCCTATCATGGCCCTACCCTATGAAGATGATAATGTTCAGCAAAACAGAGCTATTTTGATACCAACCAAGACTACAAAATTTTCCTCATCAGCAAAAATGAAGGGAGATGCAGAGGAAAAAAACTTTCATGTTTGCAATTAAATAAGTCTCTTTTGATATTTAATAGTAACAAAACAAATTCTTTGTTGATCTAAAATAATTTGGTATGTTAGATAAAAAGACAATTCACATGGAAAACTGACTTAGATTTTGCTTTGTTGCCAAGTATGAAAATATTCTCAATAAAAGTTAATAAACTTAATGTGTATTCAGTATTGAGGAAGATTTTCAGATTTTTCCAGCCCTATTTTTCTTAAGTGGAAAAGCCTAGGACATTGTTAATTTTTTTGTATATTTTTATAATTATTCCAGCAAAATAAAGATCTTAACATGATTTAGCCACTTTATGTTCCAGGGTTTAAAATTGTGATTATTTACAGATTTGACTTTTAGAACTTTCATCCTTTAATCCTTTAGCATTCAATAATAATTATTGATTATCTGCTATAAGCAAGACATGGGCTAGACTCTGGAGACACAGTTATCAACAAATGAAAAATGTATTATCTTTATCAAACATGTGATTTCTCCCATGCTGATAACTATAATCTGTATCTAATTACAATTCATGGTGACATAATGCTACAATGACCTGCTTTGTCTATGGATTCTGATCTGGTCTGCATACATTGAACAGGGCATATATAACCCTCACTCGCCCAAAGCCCAATTCAATTCAAATTTAGCTGAACAAATACTTATTAAGTCCCAACTCTGTGACAGATACCACCAAGGGGTCTGGATGAATTAGCCAAAGTCCTTCCATGAGGAAGCTTTGAATTCTTTAGTGGAAAAGACTTGGAGAGAAATATCTACCAGGGAATGCAGAGATCAATGCACTGATGCCCAATCCCAAAGATCAGGAGATGAAGACACTTGAGTTTGCTCATAAAAAATACAGAGGATTTGAATAGGGGTGGAAGGTATTTCAGGGATGTGACAGTAATCTCACTATTCTAAGTTTGTTCTGCAGACCAGCAGCATTGGCATCACCCAGGAGCTTGTTGAAAAAATAAAAATTTCAGGCTTGCTGAAAGACCTCCTGACTCAGAACCTGCATTTTAAGAAGATACTCAAGTGGTCTGCATGCATTTTAATGTTTGTGGGACACTGGGCTAGAACAGAGGATGAGAAGTGTGGCCTTTTGGAAGATAGACTGGGCCAGTGTAGCCCAACTGCTAGAGCTAGGTGCAAGGGGTAGATAGACTGGAAGAACAGAGTGAGGAAAGGTCAGAGTGGAATGAGAGTGGTATTCTTCAATCAGACTGGGGCATGATTAAATTCTAAGCAATGAATACTTTCTTTGGGCAGCATTAACGACTTCCTCTTCTGAGCTATTGCTGTCCCCTATGTTTTTCTTCTGTTGTACTTACAGCCTATGTTATGTGATTCATTTATGTGTCTGCCTCCTCCCACCTTCCCTTAAACCCACTGTCAATATTTTAGAATAATCTAATTTTTGCATCTCCTGAGCCTAGTCTGCAAGAAATGATTCAACTGAAGTTTTAACTATATAATTGATAAGAGTCAGATGTTAGCCTATCCCCAAGTCACTTACAGGTCAATGCTGTATGTTAGAAAAAGTCATCAATCATCTATCCACTTGTTCAAAAACTGTTTCCTGAATGCCAGAGATGCTTCATATTCCCTTTCTGGACCTGAGACTCTCCCCACCACTGCCTCTCAGCATCCCCAACCCTCAGGCCTCATTGCCTCTCTGAGCAAATCATGTGATTATTAACAACATCATAGGCAACAATCTCTGAATATTGAATACCCTCTCCACAGAAAATGAGATTTACTGTTCTAGTGACAAATAAAAAAGTTGCTAGCAACAAGCCAGTACCCATGGATGATGAAGATAATGTAAACTATGCATAGTGTAAGTTAAAAGCACAAGAAAACCTTCCTGATAAAAGAGTTCTAATCCAGGACAGAGAAGAGTGGCATTTCCATAAATGGTAGGAAAGGTGAGGGCACTCCATGAAAACAGAAGAAAGCAACAAGAATGTGTATAAGCAATTGCTGGTGGCCATGAATAGACACTAAAGAAATATTTTTTGATTAGCTAAACCCATGTTAAGGCAAAGCAGTTAGAAAGTTGAGAAAGACCAGACCAGAAAGGATCAGAAATGTCAGACTAAGGAAGTTGGATTTGATTCTTGCAATGGCTAAACTTTGAAAGTTGTTAGCAAGGAAGTTATATGTGTACCATGAGTGGCATTTTAAAAAACTAAATCAAGCTCTGAACTAAAGGCAGTGACCTACATCAACACTAGCAACACTCCAGTGGAAGATGATTGAAGCCTGGGTAGGTGACCATGGGACCTGGGCAAATAACTGATTTGAGAAATAATGCAGAGAATTGAGACAGAGTATCTCCAAATTCTGCTGACATTTCCTTCCAAAGTATCTCTGAAATCTAACTACTTTTTTTCTATTTCTGTTTTTCATTTTACATAAGGTAGAAAGCTACAGTGGCCACCTATAAAAATATATATCCTTTGTGTTATTGCACTCTTCTGGTTCTTTCCACAATGTTTGCCAGAATGACCTTTTAAAAACACAAATTCGAATATTGCTATTCTCCAGTTTGATGTTCTCCAATGACTCTATCTGCATTATAACACAATGCAAACTCTGTAACTTGGGCCCCAAATGATTCTGTCTCCATTTCTAACACGTGCCATTTTTCCTTCTACTCTCTGGGCTCCAGCAACATTGCCTTGCTCTAATTTTCTTGGATATGCTGGGTTTTTTTCCCAGCATAGACTTTTAGTATGAACTAGTACCCTTCTTCCAATTATTTTGGGTATATAATCAGAAGAGGAATTGCTATATCATATGGTATCTATAATTTCAGATTTTTAAAGAATTGCCATACTCTTCTCCATATTATCTTTAGCAATGGTTGTGCATTCCAACCATTCATGCACAAGGGTTCTAATTTCTCCACAATCTCTCTGACAGGTACTGGGTTACTCTTATCATTTTTTGATAATAACTATCCTAATGACTATAAAGTTCAGACCACATTGCATAACACAGTTACATATTTAGAAATAAGAAAGGCTGCAATCTCATTTAGTCCATGTCTCTTCTGTTTTAGAGGAAACTGAAACCCAGCAGTGAAGTGACTTATTCCATGTCACTTATCAGAATGAAGTTACAACCATAGGTCTTCATTCCAAATTTTCTTGGAGCCTCTTAGACACTGAACACAGAAGTGGGGAACAAAAACTCCTAAGCATCAGGGATACATGAACCAAAAGTGAATCCTATGTGAAATTGAGATAGAATTCCTACTTTGTATTCCTCTATCTTATTATGAATTTTTCCTGACATTGGAAAAGTTGGTAAGCCTCCCAGAGTCTCGGTTTCCTTACTTATACAAAAAACAAACAATATTTACATTTCAAAAATGCTGAAAAGGACAAATGAAATTATACCATTCTATATAGTCCTGATACTATTTAGGCACTGAAAAAATGTTAGTTTTCTTTCTACTGCCAACATGGATCATGATATGGAACCCATCTTAGGGACTCGCCTAATACTCACTAATTTGACGTGCTGTGAAACAGAGTCTAACACTGCTGTAGAATTTAACTTTTTTCCTGGTGCTTTCATTTCAGTTTAAGGGTGGGTTCTAACAAAAGGTCAGAGGAACAATAGAAGCAGATGGTCTTCCTGAAACGTGTGCCAGAGGGATCCCTGTGTGTCTTTGGGGTGATGTCTCCACCCACCGCAAAGCTTGGAAGCTCAAGGGCAGATCCCCAACATTGTACTTGTCCCTTCCTGAGCACTCCCTGGTGCAGACTCCAAGTCTGACAAGGAAAATGTGCTGCGATCATCATAAGGGGGAGAGAGCAGCTGCTTCAAGGTGGGGTCTATTGTCAAGGTTCTCTGGGTAACAAAAAGAGGAAAAGGCCTATCAAAGCATTTCCTGCCTGCAGGAGCCATGTGCTTCCATTAATTCTTTTCCCTGAGTCAGTCTGTCTCCCTCAGGCTAATGGCTCTCAATGTCCACGTTTCCACAGAACAGAACAAGCAGTTAATTTTTAAATCTTTCCACAGAGCAAGATTAACAAGAGGAACAAGCTCAGATGATCGGTGGTCTGTACCTACACATTTCATAGGGAGAATGGCAACTAAAGTTATATTTAGGACAGTTAGGATTTGTCAGCAATCTGCTTATCTCTGTCAACTGCTTTGGCACTGGCACTGGGACCCGAGACTAAGAGTGATGTCTCTGCCCTTCCTGTACCATCAAAGATTCTAGAAAGACAATGACAAATATTCCTTGAATTTTACATTTGTATCATTCACATTTTGTGGAAGGCATCAGCTAGCAATAGGAGAAAGTGAAAAATCATTTCTAAATGTCTGAGTTTTGTGCATTGAATCAGCTAGCCATGGGTATATATTTTTTTAAAAAATTCCAAATGAATGATTGAGTTTCACAAACAAAGTCTGGATCTGATCTCAGGGAAGAAAGTCCAGGTTATGATTTTCATGAATAAGGTAGGAATGTAATTATTTGTAGTGTACTTTGTTATAGAAAGAATGACATCCCACAAAAGGTAGATGGTGACATAGTCTGTACAAAAGGGGAAAACAGAAAGATGGGATTTGACAAATGTTTTTATAGCACAGTTGTGGTTGAAAATCCTTAAGTGCTAGTAGGGTAGATTGCAAAAAATGGTGGAAGAGAGTTGAGATGCCCTGTCTCACAGCCAGTCAATCACCAGACATGTTAGTAAGGTCACCCTACATCATTTACCAACTGACCTGCCAGATGATCAACAGATGCATGAGAGAGCCCAGCCAAAGCCAGTTGAGTTGACCCAGGGCAGAAGAATACCCAGGTTGACACATAGAACCATGAGCTAAATAGAGTTGCCATTTTACATCAGTAAGTATTGAACTGGTTTGTCACGTAAGACAAACTCTACTGTAGATGTCAGTAGATAAGAGATCTCTGCTGGGAGGCATATTTTTTAAACCTTACCAAAGCCAAGGCAAAAATATCCTCAAAACACTGGATCTATCTTTGCATTTACTTATATTTTGTCTTCCTCCTGGTAGTTGAATTTCTCCCATAAGTGAATAAATTCAGGTCCTTGTTTGTATTGAAGATTGTGACTTTAGTAAAGAGGAGTGAGTGTCTCTTATAACCTCAGCGCACAAAATATTGAGTTTCTGGTCTTTCTTAGTCAAAGAGCAAACTTTTTGTTGGTGAGGCATCTGGCATGTCCCTGCCTTGTCCAAGCAACCAGTTTTGACTTATTTGTCTAGAATCTTTACAAATCTTACTGGCAGCAACATTAAACTTTTAAATTTTAAGTCAAGCCTTATTTTCTTATTTTACTTTAAAATAATAAGAAAAGCTATAAAGGAATAGAAACTGAAATAAGCATAAAATTCATTCAATGGGATATAAATTCTGGGCCTTAATATCTTTCATGTGAGAAGAAGATTCCATAGGTCAAACTAGATGTCATTGAAGCATCACTTGCCCTATTGATCTTGTAAGCAAGGTGAGGATGCACGTAACCTCATCTTCCCAATGCAGAGTAAAAAGGCAACAGTAATTCATGCCTATTCAGTATGATCATGAGAAAAAAACCACTCAGATTTTTATTTTGCCTACAAAATAACTTACACTTGCTTGACTGATTTATGTTATTCCATTGATTTCATCAAATGATCCTTCAGTGTCATATCAGTATGATCTTTATAGCTGCTATGATATATATTTAATTTTTCCCCCAATTATAATTAGACAATACAGTGGCATTTGGTTTCTAACATGAGGAAGGCTTTATTCCAAAAAGTTTCCCACACTTCTCAAGCACAGACTATGGAACTCTAAGTCCATTGCATTCATTCTGAAATTCTTACCATGTCAGGTAAGATATATAGAATTACCTTTGTGATCAGCACTTGGAGTTTTTAAACCTTCCCAGCCTTGTCCCCTCCCTTCTTCACACTCACACAATGAAATGCCCAGTGGCAGTGGCTGGTTATAATAGCACTCTGCAGCTGGACAGAAAATAGGAGAAAACAAGGCTTTTCAGACTTAGATTTATAATCAGAGATATAGGAACTATGTCAAGAACAACAGGACTAGACACTATCAGCAAACTCAGTTCACAGATGTTGAAAGAACTTGTTCACTTCCAGTGAACATTTTGAACCCATTCATGTGTAATGAAAAACAAACAAAATGCTTAGTGGTGGAAATGCACCATGGCAAAAGGCCATTACGGACACAGTTCTTCCACATGAACTGTGACTTGTGCCATGGTTCAGTTATTGAACGCTAATGGACCACTGTTGACTGAGCACTCCTTGGAGATTCTGGAGAGATAAAAGGGATGCAGATGTTGATTGCAGAGATTAATAAACCAATACATCAAACAAATACCTTATGTTGAAGTGATGTGTGCATGGGTTTGTATTTTTTTTTTTTTAAAAAACACTTATAAAGTACCTATCTCATGTTCAGCTCTGTCCTAGAGGCTTTGTAATGTTTAACCATAAGCAAAACATACCTTTACAGTCACTTAACCACTGAGCATTTTCACATATATTACCTCATGCTCTTCTTACAGCAACCAAGAAAAATAAATACAGGTATTAGGAGTGGAATTGTACTCCACCCAGTCAGAATTCCTATGTTGAAATCTGAACCTACTGCCTCAAAATCTGACTGTATTTGGAGATAGAACCTTGAAAGGTTAGTAGTAGATGAAAACAAGGTCATAAGAATGGGCCCTAATTCCAAACACCAGTGTATTTATAAGAATAGGAGATTAAGACACAGACATGCACAGGGCAAGACCATGTGAGATGCAGGGGAGGGCAACTGTCTACAAGCCCCAGAAGAGGCCTTAAGAGAAATCAACCCTGATCTCAAACTGTTAGCCCCAGAACTACCAGGAAGTGAATTTCTGTTGTTTAAGCTGCTCTGTTGGTGGTGCTTTGTTTTGGCAGTGCTCAAAACGAAAGCAGATGGTGTTGCTATCTCTATTTTTATGGATGATAAAGTGAACTTGAGAGGGATGAATAATTTACTCAAAATGTACATGTCACCAGTTAATGGCTGAGACAAAATTGGACGCATAAGCCCTCTACCCTGCTCTATTTATCTTTCTACCATCTACCACATGGTATGTACCATTGAACTATCCAGCTCTCCCAGCGCCCAAGATCAGGGCTAGAAAAAATCAGAAAGATGTTCTCCTCCAGAGCATCACCTTTGGGTGTTTCTCTTACCGGTTTCAGATGCCTGTTATCTCTAGTTTCAAAAGATTTGCTCCTCTGCCACTCTCTCCCTAAAATTAAAGCTGTATTTTCTCAATAGCAGACAATTTGCTGTTAGAAAGGGAGTGTTTTGTTAAGTGCTAATGTACCAACTTAAATAAGTGACTGCTAATGGTGAGTGTAAATATCCTTTTTAAAAGATTAAGTTATCTGAATTAAGAAATGAATCTCCGGGACAGCAGGCCCATGGTAAATATATCACAGGGAAGAAAGGCCTTCAATTCTTTTGAAAAACATACTGGAATTGCTAAGACTATATGCTTTATGGAAGTTTCAATATGGTGCACTTGCTGCAGGTTGATGTGATAAGGTTGAATTTCTCAGAACAAATGGAATTTAGATCAGAGTCAAAATAATGGTGTTATTTAGATTAAAGATGATAAAAAATAATGTATTCCACCAATAATTCCATGGATCACATCTTAGGTCAACAGTTTGTTAGGCGCAAACCACATTGAGGCTTGAAAACCCCTGGGATGTGTGAATGAATTAGAGTGAGCCATGTCCTCACACTGAGCACAGCTTGTGACTCTAATCTAGGTCAGTGGTTCTCAATCTGACTGAGCAGCAGCATTACCTGGGGAGTGATTGCGGAATGCAAAGAGCGGGTGCCTAGCCCCAGAAATTCTGAGTCATTAAGTCCAGAGGCCTGGATTTTCAAATGTCCCCCAGGAGATTCTGATAAGAGTAGGCTTGGAAACAAGCACACTGCCCTGCCCTAGGTATTCTGCAGTAAGAGAAGGAGAAGATGCTTCTTATAAAAACCATTTCAGATCCTGTGGCTCCCTGTACTCTCCAGGACCAGCAGGGTCCTTCAATACCTTTCGGATGATAAGATTGGGATGTAAATAATAAATATAGAAAAATTTCGTGCAAATAAAAGGGAAAGGCAGTGGTAGGAAACAAATTCTTCCCCTGGTAAAACATGTATGTATCCAAGCAAATAAATGTCAGGCCAAAATTCAAAAAAGACATTCTAGAAAAGTGATGGAAGCATTAACTTATACTGACTGCAATTATTAAAACTTAAAGCAATCATACTCTTCTCAAAATATATTTTTTTTTTGGTTATCATTTTTCCAAGAGTGAAAGAATTACTATGGGAAGAAAAACTCTGATTCTATGAAATTGAATCTTCTTCCTTGGTCTTATATCATGAAGCACCAGTAATGGAAGTTCCAGTGTAACCCAGGAGGTGACCCCCTAAATCTGATATTCTTTATAGTAGACATACAGCTTTGTAAAACTCCCTAATCTTGGGCATGGTGCCCAGAGGGTTTGGGACCAGGAATCTATATTTTTCAAACTGGACAGAAGATTAAAATTCTCAAAACAGTGCTGGTAGTCTCAGTGATTCTGTCATTGTTTGGATGTGGAAGAGGTAATCAAACTATTCACAGCAGTCATTGGCACAGGCACCAACTTAACCACCACCAACAAAAATAAGACAGGCTATTTAAAAACACAGGAGTAGACACAAATAGTTAATTCCCTCCCAATTGTGCCCTTGGCAGCCACTGCTTATGATCAAAAATTTTTAACTGGGCCTTTGTTGTATTTAAGAGAAATTCCTGTCTTATAGGAGATGCCAATGGATCCAGAGAGAAATCTTAGCATGTAACATTGCACTGTTATGATCTTCCACTTATGCAGACTATGAGAGCCCAAAGAGGTCACAGACATCATCTAGTTGAACTTTTTTTTTTCCTTTACAGATGAAATCTAGAGATCAAAGATGAATTTTTCCAAGGGAGAGTGGGGAAAATCCCAGAATCCTAGTATGAGTCTGGTGGTGTTTGCTTTACAGGCTACTGCTGTCCACAGAGAGAACAAAGGATCAGGATGAGGATCCACTGTGCTCTTACAGGACAGTGAATCTGCAGTGTGTGTGTGTGTGTGTGAGTGTACGTGTGTGTAAAGGGTGGAGAAGTGGGAACAACAAAAATCTTCTGACTGCTCATCTACTTTTTTTAAACCTCTGCAAAACGTTATAGGAAGATGATGTTTATTTCCAGAATGCTGCAAGACCGTTTTGCCAACATTTAGCCGACTCATCTCCACTGTCAGTGTGTGTGTACATTGAAATAGAACACATTTGCATATACCTGTGATAATCACTCCAAATATCTAGAAACTGTTTGCAGAAGGGTTATCCAAGTGACGAGAGAGCTTAGTAGTCATTTAGTCATAATACTTGTTAAATATTAAGACCTATCATAAGGTTTAAGCATAGTCACAATTTCTTCGAAATTTAAGTAGGCGGCGAGCTGTTTTCCCAGTCTGACCTAACAACACTTTTCTTTATAATCTCCTCTGTCTCATCTTGAGCTGCCATGTAGCTGCTCACTGCTAGTGAATTACAAAGGTCCTGTATGATCTTTCACTTCAATAGACCAAAGCTGAGGCCACAGAATTCTGGAAGCATCACTGTAGAATCTGACCATGAGTTCAGCTGCTCGACAGAGTATTATTCTTCAAAATATTAATCATAAATTTTCTGAGGCACAATACATAATACTTGGGCAGGAAATGCTTCTGTTACCTTCAGAATAAAATTAATATTCTAGTTTGTCATTTAAGGTCCAGTTGTCTTTCTAATTACCACCCAGAAGTTCTTAGGTTCAGCTGGAGTACAATTTGTCCCCTTGGTCTCCCAACTCCTATTTTGAAATGGTGAAGATCTCCATGGAATCTTCCAGTATCTCCCAAGGCTGGGTTAGATTTCCTCTCATTCTTCTGCTAACACACACACACACACACACACACACACACACATGCATGCACATGCATACTCATATAGCCACTTATATACACACACACATACACACATGCAGGTACTCAGACGCATAGGCACACATACACATTCACACAGACAGACTCCAAGTCACAGAGACACACACAGGCACACAGGCACATACATAGACACATAGTCACACACACACACACACACACACACACACACAAATTCCTACACTCTCCTCCCATGGCATCCAGTTTGAACCAACCCCAATTTCACCTAATGATACTCATGTTTAAAGCATTTTCTGGTTCCTCTAAGAGGAAAATAATGATCCATTCTGGCCAGGAGGCCCACATGCCTGATGCTTACTATGTTTTTATTGCATGAATGGATAAAGTACAAATGCTGCCCCCATTTGTGATCTATGATTCCCAATGTGTGGGAAAGGGGTTAACTAAATAGCATGCCATGCTGGGATGCCCTTCTCTGCAGCCCAGAAGGACAGAGGAGGTGCTCTGAAAGGACAGACAGTCCCAGACCGTGGCTTAATCATTTTCTATTAACAGATAAAACTCTCCAGGGGAACATCAATTGCATCCTCTGATTACCCTCTGACAGTGTGAAAAATATTGTCTGACCTATAACCTGGACCCCTTTCTCAGGAAATCCCAGCTACAAGGCAAACCCTCTTCTGCTGTGGCCAGGTGATGGAGGGAGCATATGGAATAATGAATCTGCGGTTCCTGACTTCCCTAAACAGCAAACCAGACCCAATGCCTTGGCTGAGTGGAGGAGACCTTAGGTGAGGCCTTTTATGCCAAGGTGTCAATACAGGGTTATTTTAACCACAGGCTTCAAAGGCTACATCTAAGAAGTGCTTGATGTAATTAAAAGTATCAAACTAAGCCACTTTTCCCTGTGTGGTACAAATGCTAACTAAATAGACCAATGGTCACATGTGAGATCACAGTGATTTCTCAAAGGCCATGCCTTCCCATCTTGATGGCTGATTAGCATAGAAGTCATTATCAATTTGAAGGATAAAGAGAATCTTGGTTTCTCCTAGGGAGGCTGTCAAACCTAGTGACTAGAAATAAAAGCCAGCCATTCTGGATTTGAATCCTGGCTTTATGAGCTGTGTGAGTTTGGCCAAGTTTCTTCATCACTCTGTGCTTCAGACTTATTACTATATATGCACACGTGTATGTGTAAATGCTCATACACATACCCACATGCTTTTCCATCTTATGTTATAGGACTTAGTAAGTGATTTGATAAACACAAAAAATTCTTAGAAAAATGTCTGGTTAATAATAACTGCTTATAAATATTATTAATAAGCTGTTTAACCTTTACTGCTTTTATTTTTTTCTATTAAAATGATACATCTTGAGAGCAATGTGGCCATCTCTTTGCCACAGATGGAATTCTGAACTGAACTAGTCCTCCCTGGTCTAATAATGCTGATTTTCACCTGACATTAAATATTATGGAGCCCAAAATCATGCCTATACAATCATACTGATTCCTCCCTTCATTCTCCACGGAGAAGAAAGACAGCATGTTTGTAATAATCTACTGAAAGAGTTCATATTTTCCACACTATTGTGCATCATACCCACACTGTTTTCTAAATTGTCGTCCATGGTTTGGAGTAGAAATCAGAAAATAATGATAGTACGATGAAAGAAAACAAAATAGTACATGCTAATAAAAAGGAAGAAAACAGCAATGATAGAGTAAGTGGTTATGGGTATGTATAAATACTGCACTTGAATTGCATTCAATATCCAAAGTGGGCTTCGATTTTTGAATAGAAAGTAATTTTAAGTTTTTCCCTGATGGGACCTCCCAGGGGCAGGAAGCTTATTTCTAGCACATGCAGAGAGAGCAGTAAGCAAGCTCCGTTGGAAAGGCTGGGGAGATGGAGTGATGGAGCAGGGCCTCTTACAGCCGTCACCTTCACAATCCCATGACGGCACTACCAGCTGAGCTTCCCTGTTAAAGCCCTTCCTCTTCAATTCTTAACTTTTAACTTTCCTTTCTACTTTTTTTTTTTTTTTTTTGATTTCAGGGTTGTCTTTGAAAATCTGATGACACACACACACACACACACCCACACACACACATATACACACACAATTCTGTATATTAGTTTCTGGTTGTCATGGATTCTTTCTTGAAAATAACTCCTTTCTAATGCAGTGATTTTTAAAAATTATTTTCAGTAGATGAGTCAGTTAATAGTTGAAAAGACTGATTTTTTTTATCACTTGATTTTCTTTTAAAAAATTCAGTACTTGAAATCCTGACTTATAATCTTCCCAAAAGATTTTAGACAGTTTGCTTGTTTTATTTACTGTAATCAGTAATTTTTTTAAATAATTTTTGTGTTTCTGCACTGCTCAATTTCTGGGGAACTTTTTATTTGTCTTTTAGGAAAGTATAGCAGGCATCGATGTATGCCTTCTTATTTTGTTGTAATATTATAAAGAAATAAGTAAAGAGATGGTAATGCTATTCCCATATTGGCTTACATTAAACAGTGAATTTTGAATACAGTTCAGACTCTAACCTTAACCCCTCTAACCCCTTTTATGTTTAGGGACAAGAAAATGTCACATGTACATAGCTACTATAATCAGACAGGATAAAATTCAAAAATATGAAGAGAAAGTCAGTTAAAATTCACTCTTAATGAACACATGAATAGCCATGTTGATGTCAGTCTATGAATTTCTACATTTATATCTTATCTTCTAAAGTTAAAGAAAACTCCCAGATTTTTGGTGTAAAATTTGTTTTTAAAAAGTTTGGCAATAAGAGTAAAGCTTCTCTAAGAGCACCTTTTTTTTAAAGTCAAAAATTTAGAAGAATTTATAATAATCATAATTTACCAACTAATTTTTTCCTTTGAGATCAAGCATCACAGACCAAGAACAACTAAGTTTATAATAATTTATTAGGGGTGCTTATCACTTGCATGTATAATAAATTATAGAAACATAGCATCTTTATAAACTATCTAGTATATAATGTTCACTTCCTAATGCTTATTGCAGTAACTGTAAGAAATTTAACTCGATTATATTTTAGCATTAGTCAGAAGATTAAAAAACATTATAAAAATTTTTTCACAGTACTTCAGATCTATGAAGGACCCCCATTATTTTAATAACTGTGCAACCTGTTTGAAATGTATAAAAACCCTTTACAAACAAACCAGAAGGTGGCGTAGGTTTCATTGAGCTGAGAAAGTTACAGCAGTTCCTTCCATTTGTACTTAACTCCCATGTGGTGCACTTTTTCAGGCATTGTAATAAATGCAAATAAATAATTAATAACTGATCTCTAAAAATCTATACCAATAGACAATATCGAGACTTGACATTTCAAACTTCTGATAAAAATAATTCAGTAAACTATTTATGCTTGGTATTTTCTCTGTTTGCTTTCACCCTCCTCTCTTTCCCTGCTCAGTTCTATTTGGAAAAAAAACAAAACAAAAAACTACAAAAATACAAAAGCAAACAGTTCAGTTTGGATTTAAGTCCCAGGGCCTGACAAAGTAGTCCTGCACGTCCATCCGTCCTTCCTGGCCATCTGTTATCTTGCTCGCACGGTGTCTGTTCAGTCTCTTCCATCGGACTCTGTCCTTTCCTGCAGGGAGAGTTTTTTCAAATTCTTGCTGAAAGCACTTTGTTCTCCACTGTAATCACACGGGATGTGGAATTGGTTGGGGTCTTTGCCACCAGTTAGCTGGGTCTCTTCCCAGCCTTGGTGTCCTGACTGGAGAGAGGCTTGCAACACAGCCACAAAATGCTGCCTCTGTCAGAGTCACACAAACTCACTTGGTCTTTAAACGTCCATTCGTGGATAATGTCCTTATCCATTTGGTTGTCCTCAGTGAACTTTGATGGAATATTTCCGCAGTTTCAGAAACTGGAAAAGCTTATCTTTCGTTCTCTTCTTCAGGGCCATCAGGGCTCGGGTTTTCTCCTCCAAATCTTGATCTAGAGCAAAGATGATCTTGGCTCTCTCCTCTGCTTTCTTGTCTCCAGAGTTTTTGAAGAGCCTCTGTAGTGATTCTTGATCTATGTTTTCAAAGATGTTGCCCACAGCTTTCTTGCGAGAGGCTGTGTCAAAGTGGTAGCCGTGGATGGACGGGCTTACTCGAAGCGATGTGGACATGGTGATGGCTTGGTGGCTTCGCTTTGCTTTCATCGATGAGGGGATCTTCTGGAATTCAGCTCCCGGGCTCTCCAGAGTCTGTAGCAAAATCATTCTGGGGCTACTATTTAAAGTGTGAACAAAAGCTCCCGGCTCAAATTACAGTGGTGACATCAGAGTGATCTCAAGGAAGAATAATCACAGACAGATTTAACAGTTGAGTTGCCAATATCCTGCTTGTGTAAAATAGTTCTGAAGCTCCTTCAGTGACTAGGGGCAGGGCTGTGGCTATTTCTTTTGACATCCTCTGTGGCAACTGGATGATACAAACAGGGGCTCTTATATAAAAAAAGAGTCAAAATCAGGAAGGTTTAAACATGAGGCGTAAAGAGGTAGCTTAGATTCTCAAAGCCTTCCCAAACAACAGTTGAAACAAGGAGTCCTGCCAAACCCAGGAAAGTTTTAATTACCAAAGTTATTAACGTGCACTGCAAACATTTGGCAGCCCACATCTATGCCCTTTGGACCTTCCTTTGGGGAAAGCTTGAACAATCAAGGGAACAATTTGGAGTACATCTGATTAAAGAGTTGAATTTTACCTACATAATGCTGACACATCTCAGCCTGCAAGCATTGCTTTTCAGAGACTGAGCGCAAATGCTGATTTGTAATCACCGAATAAAATTGCAGTTTAACAACAACAATAGAAAGGATCTCCTTAAGTTCATGCATGTATTGACAACAATAGCAATTGAAAAAGTGGGGAAGAAAAGTCAATTGGGTGCTTTGTGTACATAGTGCCCAAAAGAAGTGAGTTGACCTTTTGTAAGAAAATGTATTTAGGAATCACCCAGACATAGAGTGGGAGTTTCTTTGAAATAATTTGAATTTATTATTCTTGCCATCCACAGATTCAGACAGCCAGTATCCCCACAGATGTATGGAACTATTATACACTAAATGTTAGTAACAAAGGGCCACAGGGACCTGTCCTGGTGTACTTTCTAGCTCTCCAGAAAAGCAGGACAAATCTGTTACCTCACTAGAAAAATGAATAAGACTCTTCATATGTATTCATTCATTCATTCATTCACTCATTCTTTCACCCAAGCATTTGGTCCACCAATATTTCTTAAAGTGTATTATTAGTCCAGAATTTTCTAGGCATTGGAAATATAATGGAAAAACAAACCAAACAAAGGAAACCAAACAAACCAAACAAAGGAAAACAATGGAAAAGAATTCTTACTTTAATGAAATTGGCATCCTAGCAGAAGACAGACAGTAGAAGAATGTGCACCTATAATGTCCATGTCAGGAAGTAATGAATACTGTGGATAAAAATGAAACAGAGTTGTCTAAGAGTGGAAGGGAAAGGTGGTGATTTTTCACAGGAGCGTCAGGGGAAGCTTCTCTTTGTGTGGTACTGTGCAAAGACCTGAAGGAGATGAGGGTCCACATTGCAGAGACATATGAAGGAAGGGTGTTTGAGGCAAAGGAAAACAAGTGCAGAGGCCTGAAGACAAGAGTATGCCTGGAGCGTATGAATAATAGCCAGAGAGCAGTGTGGTCAGTGCAGAGAGAACAAGGAAATGAGGAAGGAGATAAGGTCAGGAGGAAAAGGCACTGGGAAGAGGGCAAGGTCAGACTGTGGGTGACCTCATAGCCTTCAGTCCTGGATTTAACTTTTATCCTGTGTGAGGTAGATAACCAGTGGGGAATTTGCAGCAGAGAGATGGCCTGATTTTACTTAAAATTTTATAAAAGATAACTGTCACTTATCAGTAATGAATAAAATGTAGGAAGGAAGGAGAGAGGGAGGAGAAAGAAGACTAAATAAGAGACTTTCAAAATAATTCAGGCAAAAAAAAAAAAGTTAGAATGGATGATCTCTTCCAGAGATGCTTGCCTGAAGGACATTTCTCCATGAGGTGCTGTTCAGCTCATCAACCACAACAACTAATGCGTGTTCCAGTTTCTCCTTGTAAGAACCTATGTTCTGACGTGTGTGGTTGTGGATTTGCTGACATGCGTGACACATCTTCGTGGCAGTCCATTTCCCTGGCTAATAAAAAGTTGTTGTTGTTGTTATATCTATGGCAACAAGGATTTACTGAGTTTTAACTATGTGCCCAGCACGATGGCAAAAAATTTACATAACTCATCTTAATTGCTCAAGGCTTCATCAGACTCCTTCATAAAGTGATTCTTATGTGGGCTCATGCTTTTTATTATTCTCTATTTATTGTGTCTTCCCACATTTTGATTCCAGCTCAGACTAGACCTCTAATGACTCATTTATTTATCGAACTCATCAATACAACTATGTGAAATATGGTAAAACTTTCATTTCTTTATAAATTGCAGAAATCTAGTTTTCATCCTTGATGTCTCCTTTCCTCCTGCCCCCATGTATAATCCGTCAAGTGCTGCCAATTCTATCTCCAAAATATTTCTCAACATCATTCACTTTTGGGCTGGGGATATAGCTCAGTTGGTACAGTGTGTGCCTCCACATGCACAAGGCCCTGGGTTCAAGCCCCAGCATCACCAAGAAAAATAAAAAAAAGGAACATTCACTTTCTCTCCATTTTCACTGCCATTGCTAAAGCCAAGCCACCTCCTGGTGAGTGTTATAATGCACAACCCAGAACTCTCCTTTAGATGCTCCCAGATGCTAAGCCATCAACCCCTTTGGGAACCATCACCACTGAAAGCGTTCACATTGCCTAAGGGTTTTCCTTTCCTGACTCCCAGAGCAGCTGCATCCAATGACTGGTCAACATGAGGGGGTCAAATCCCACCCTCTCCAAGTGTCCCAACTCTAGGGGTCATCCATACTTCAGAGCATCTTTGATATCGGCTGTCCATTCCCGTTTCTTCCTCTACAGGCTTTGATCCAGGCTTCATAAGAAATTACCTGCCTATTGATTTCCTGAAGGTTTTCTTCCTCCAGGGTCCAGCCTGTGACAAGGTGTTCTCTCTCACCTGGGCTAATACCAAGTCTCTTTCCTGGCATTCCTGGTTCCATTCTTGCCTAACATTCTCTTCACATCATCCAGAGCAATATTTTGTAATAAGCAAATATTGAATTAAATCATTCTTGTCATTGATTATAGGATTATCCCTCAACTCTTAGCATGGCATGAATGTGATGTTCTGGGGTCTCTGACTACTTCTTCAGCATCGTACTTTGACTGTCTTCCCCCTACACCCTACACCTTCGATTTTCTTGATGAACCACCCACTCATTCCTGACATAGGGTTTTGCATGTATTTTTTTCCTTTTTTGGAAAAGTTCTCTACATTTTAATCTCAACTAAGTAATTCCTAGTCACTCATAAAATCTTGAATACAACTACTTGCTCGACAAATCTTGCTGAGCCCTGCCAACTTACCCATTACAATTCTTTAGTAACACTAATTGGAGTTTGCAAACATACATTCAGTTCAGTGATTATTCATTTAAAGTCTATCTCTGAGTTGGGATCTTATCTATCCTTCTCATGAATGTGCCCAAAGCTCCTAGATTACTTAATATAGAGATTTTATAGTAGTGTTAAATGACAATGTATGCAATTTAATTTACTTCTCATTATAAACCTCTGCAGTAGGAGTCATCATCATTTCCATGTTAAAATAAGAGAGCCAGGCACAGAGGCTTATGTCTGTAATCCCAGCTACTCAGAAGTCTGGAGCAGAAGGATTGCTGAAGCCTGGGAGTTTGAGGCCAGCCTAGACAACACAGAGAGGTCTTGTCTCAAAACAAAACAAATAAATATGTAAAACAAAAACAATTTAAAAAAAACCCTACCCTCTGCATTATGCTGAAAAAAAGAACCTTAAAATGTCTTTACGTTAATTCTTGGAACTTATCAATACAGGCAAAAGAGACTTACCGGGCAAATGAGATTTTGCAGGCATGAATAAGTTAAAGATCTTGAGATGTGGAGCTTCACTCTGGATTATCCAAGTTGGCCCATGTAATCACAAGAGTCTTTATAAGAAGCAGACAGAGATCAGAGAGGAGAGAAACTTAAGTGCTGCTAGCTCCGAAAATGATAGAAGGGGGCATGAACCAAAAATGTTGGGGTCCTCTAAACTCTGGAGAAAGCAAGGAAACTTCCTTATATCCTCTAGAAGGACTGTACCCCTGCGACCTAATACAGACTTCTGAACCCACAATTGTAAGGAATAACTTCATGTTCTTTTAAGCCACTAAACCTGTGGTAATTTGTTATAGCAGCAACGGAAAAGCAAATACATTCTTGACTGCTTGCTGCTATGTTAAGACAGCTTGAACTCAGTGCCACCCGGCTCTTAAACACTCTGGAGGACGGCTCGCAAATCAGCTGAAGACTTTCTTTAGGTAAAGTCTGAATATCATTTTTACATAACATTGAGCAGTTCTGTTAAAGCACTGTTAAAGCATCCAGATGACCTTGAGAGATTAAGTAGCTTCAAAATTGTTTAGATGAAAAATCATCCATGGGAAAACAATGTCTGTTTCCCAGAAATGTGACACGGACCTTAAGATTTTGATCTGCTGGTGCTTTTTGTCAAAGGTAACTCCACATGTGTGTAGAGGGACTTTCAGCCATGTCACCCCACTTGTTCCCTTTGTTGTACAAATGTTTTCAGTGGATGACATGGACAACAGGATCTAAGAGCTTCTTGCAGGGATTCACAAGTTGCACATGGACATGGATGCCTTACAGAATTTTCTTTTTTTGATAAAGAAAAGAGATGATGAAGGTGAACTAACAGAAGCAGATTCTTGGCCAATGTACTTCTTCGTGGGCATCACTTTTCCAGTAGTCATTTGTCATATAAAGAGACTGAATGTCTCTGCCAGCAGTGAATGTGCTTGGTTAGTTTTGTGTTCAACAAAGAGATTTGAGAAAACAAAGGGAAAGGAGCATTTATTAAGCGATGAGTATACTCAGTTTTATACATATAATATTGAAATTATCTTCAGAATATGACTGGAGGTAGAAATTATTGATCTTTGTTTTCGCCAAAATCAAGAAAGTGGGAAAAAGCTTCCCGTGGTAAGGGTGACAGTTGAATTCATTTCCAGATTTTTCTTTTAGTCTCCAAAATTTTTTAAGAAGATTTTCCCGACTAACGAATTTTTTGCCTTCTTGTTAGTATCACCAGTATCTAGGATTTACTTTTTTATATTAGAAATTATGACTTATTTATCTCTTTTATGCTTAATATAGTGACTGATATGTAGCATACGCACAACAAAGAGCAAGTTATTACATTAATAAGAAAAGAAAGTAAGAACACAGAATTCACTTTCATGTACCCTTTATATACTATTTTAACATCCTAACAATATTCTGAATATGAATATAGAATCCAACATTCTTAAATCTGTGCCTTAACCTTCAATTGAATTAGCACTGGACATTTTTGTTTTAGCAAGGAAAATGTCATGCTCTGTTACAAATTATGAAGTACTTTCATACAGATTATCTCATTTAACTTTCACAACGTCACTGGTACTATCTTCATTTAACAGATGAAAAAAATGAATATTACAGATGTTAACTAATGTTTCTGCAAATCTTGGAGCTAATTAAGTTACAGAGCTTCCACGGGAGCTCTTACTTTCTGATTTTAAATCCCTCATTTTTTCCACCACTCATAGCATATTTTGTGTTCATTATTTTTTAAAAAAATTTTTCTTTTTAGTTATACATGACAGTAGAATGTATTTGACATATTATACATATGTGAAATATAACTTCCCATTCTTGTGGTTGTATATGATATAGAGTTAACTGGTCATATAGTCACATAAGAACATAGGAAAGTTATGTCTGATTCATTCTACTGTCTTTCCCATTCCCATTCACCCTCCTTTCCCCCTATTTCCCCATCTCCAATCTGGTGAACCTCTACTTCTACCTCTCACACATCTGTTCTGATTCAGCATCCACATATCAGAGAGAACATTCAGCTTTTAGTTTTTTGGGATTGACTTATTTCACTTATCATGATAGCTCCCAGTTCCACCCATTTACTGGCAAATGCCATAATTTCATTCTTCTTTATAATTGAGTAATATTCCATTGTGTATATATACCACATTTTCTGTATCCATTCATCTGTTGAAGGGCATCTAGGTTGGTTCCATAGTTTAGCTATTGTGAATTGAGCTGCTATGAACATTGGCGTGGCTACAGTATGCTGATTTTCAGTCCTTTGGGTATATGCCGAAGAGTGCAATAACTGGGTCAAACAGTGGTTCTATTTCAGGTTTTCTGAGGACTCTTCATACTGCTTTCCAGAGTGGTTGCACCAATTTGCAGTCCCACCAGCAAAATCTGAGTGTTCTTTTCCCCACACCCTCACCAACACTTATTGTTACTTGTATTCCTGATAATTGCCAATCTGACTGGAATGAGATGAAATCTCAGTGTAGCTTTAATTTGCATTTATTTAACTACTAGTGAGTTTGAGATTATATTCATTATGTTCTCAACATCTATAGTTTAAAATTCTGGCACAACTTTCTTAAATTTATATTTTAATGCATGCATTCAGTGAATTATAGATTCATTTAAAAATATCTGCTGAATACTCACTACGTGCCAGATAAAATGCTATGTGCTTGAGAGATGCATTAGGAGAAAATGGACATTGTCCCTGCGTTTTGGAAAATGTGGTCTGGAGAAGAAAAGAGACTTTAAACAACAAGTAAACCAAAATTATATGAAAAAAAAATTGTTAAAAGTATTTGAGAAGGAGAAGCATCAGATGATATAAAACAGAAAACAATGTGAGGCTTCCTTTAAATTGGTTGTCATGAATAGTGTTTCTGAAGAAATGACATGTAAGCTGTGACTTGAAATAAATGTAGAAATTAGTTATAAGAGGAGCACAGCAAGGAGCATTAGAAGCAGAAGAAAAATACTATGCAAAGGTCCTAAGGTAGGATGAGTTGAAGGCAAAAGAACAGACATAAAGTCAATGTATCTAGGAAGCAGAAACCAATGAAGAGAGAAGAAAAAAGCAATGCTAGATTGGCAGACAGAGGTTCAATGATGGAGGGTGTTGATGGACATGCTAATGATTTAAAACTTCATTCTAAGTGCAATAAACAGTCTTATTATATGCATGGAAGAGGAACTGCTCAGTCTTTTTAATATGTTTTGGAAATTCTTTGGCTGGCAAACAATCAAAGACAACAATAGAGAGTGAACTGTTTCGTCTATATGTATTTTGGAAATAAATCTAATGATACTTGGTCATGAATTAGAAAGAGGGTTGGGGAAGGGCCAAGGGTCACTCCCAAGGTCTGTTCTTGGGCAGCATGGTGGGGAGACTTGAGATGAGGAAGGTTGGAGGTGGAGCTGATGTGAGAGAAAGATCTAGAGTTCAGTAATACACACGGTAAATCTGCAGTGCTTAGGAAACAGCCAGGACAGTTGAATAGCTGAAGCTAAAGCACACAGGAAAAATCTGAAGTGTGATTTTAATTTTTTTTTCCTCAGTAAAGACTGCCAAGAAATCAATATTGACCATAGCTTTGTTTATCTTACAAATAAATCCAGAACCCAGAACAGTGCTTGCCACAAAGTATACTTTAAATAGTTTTAGAATTGTCTTATATAAGAAAAATATTTAATAATTTTTAATATTTTAATAATAATTTTAAATTTAGCTCAAAGAGGACCAAGTCACATACAAAGTTGAAACAGCTGGTCAGTGGTTTTATTGCTGCTTTTTATTGGTTGCTGAATGCCTCCATTGTTCTATACTTAACAACTGAAAAGACAATCATTATTGTCAGTAATTGTTTTGAGGTCTTTGCTATATTCCATATTTTTATGCGATACCTATTCTAGATTACCATTTCTTCTATAATTGTAGTTAATCCCTTTTTAAAATTAATCAAAGCATCTTATTCAGTAAACTTTGTTAAGTATATTCACAACCTTTAATTATTGCTGATAAGAAAGGGTGGTAGCAGTATTTAGAAACTTCTATTGGCATTTAACTTGTATCATAGAGAGAAAACAATAAATTCTGAAGTAATACAAATTTTTAAAAAATCCAAAACCCAAGTAAATGCATTTTCAAAGCCTTTCAAACTGTGGGGGGAAATCCACAGCTTCATTTAAAAGAATGAAAGCCAAAACCATTTTTTGCAAAGTGCTTCTTTTTAAATGATGCTTTCGCATGTGAAATAAAACAGCTGTCTTTGGTTAAACCATCAGTCTATATTTGAAATGTTTCCTAAAAAAGGAACTGAAGATAAACTGTTTCTTTTTATAATTTTAATTAGCTGTTCAGATTCAGATAGTGAGCCCTGATATTTATAGCTTCTTTAAAAAGAAAACAGTTGTGAACATAAACTAACATGTTTTTCTCAGGAAGTGAGCATGAGATATTTATACATATTTATAGAAGCATGTGTGTTTCTATAATCTATGACTAAACCAAAATAAGTCTTTGTGAACCGTCTCCTCCCCCGCAGACTCCTACCCACTCATGGTGTGCTTCTGGCTCAGGGCTGTGACGTTGGCATATTTCAGTCATTCTCAAAATGGAACTATGAAGGGAAATGAGAACTTCTTGCATGCATGTCCCAAATTTTATAAGTTCTGTTGTGTTGGAAATGATACTCAGGGCCACTCCTGAAACTCCTCCTCTATTTTCTTTCCTAAGCGGAATAGTCACATCCGGCACCTCTTTCTGCAGGGCAACCTAATTCTGTCTGACTTTCTAAGAACTATATGTTGCTGAAACTTGCAAGGGGGCATAGAAAAATCTGATCAGCAAAGGTCCACAATGTCATTTGTGCTGTAGCATTTTGAGATTAAGAGAACCCTCAGCAGGGACAGCACATCTCAGTTCAAATGATTGAAGGGTTCTGTCGTAGAAAAATTAAGCTCATCTGAAAGGTGCCTGTTGGCAGAAGTCAGTCCAACACATAAGCTTCGGATATATTTTGACTTGGTAAAGTTAAAGAGAATTAATGAGACAGTCAGAGGCAAACAAGCAACTATTCAAGTGTAGTTAGAAATATTGTAGAGGTAAGTAGTAGGATTAGATTAATGTTTATTTTTCCTATGAATAGCTTTTATCACCAAGTTACCTGCACGTATAAGTATTACAATTTGTTTATTTATTACAATACGTTTCAAGTATGATACATAAGGACATATGTATTTTTATAGGAAATACATATACAAATGATAAGCATTACTGAACACAAGTTTCAAAAGAAAATCAACTTACTAGCTTTATGCCCTGTTCTATTTTCCATTCCATTGTTTTTAATATTTTAAAAACATCTGGTCACAACCCATTAAACTGATCCCACCATTCACTGATGGTCCACAACTTTCACTTTGAAAACTATTGGACTAGACAATTTTAACAGCATTTGCAATACTGATAGTCATCATTTTCTTCAATAAACTTTCATGTAATGAGGGTTTGCGGAGGTTGCTGTTGCTGCCATCTTTGATGATTGTGTTTAAGCCTTTCAAAATAGTCACCCTAGAATGAGCCACACCTCAGTACTGAGGGTGTCATTACAATTATTTTTGAAATTATTTTAAAGAAATCTCTTTAATTATGGAACCACATAAATGTGTCTCAAAAGTTGAGACCATACCAGCATTCCTTCCTAGGTTCACTTATACATTGATTCAGCAAAATAAAATTTTATTTCAAATACCTCCCATCCACTTTACCAGTTTCTAAAGAAACTGATAATATATAAATTTATTAGTCCTGTTTGCCACTCCTTGGAAAAATCCTGAATTGTTCCTTCTTCCTGTGATGAGTGATATCGGGACAGAAGATAGAAGAGGGGAGCAATGACAGAAGACGGTGGTGGTGCTGTTGGGTATGGGATGAGGGAGGTCATGCTGGCCTTCAGGAAAAGTTGACAAAGTAGATAAAAACACTCCCAGGAGGCTCAATAGCCTCCCTTTTCAGAATACACAGTCAAAAACTGACCCTCTGTTCATTTACTGATTATTGATACATGAATTTAGGAGTCCCTAAAACACCAGGCAAATTGCTTGACTGCTATTAAATCTAAGCATACATCCCTATATGTAAACTTACTTTTCTGCTCAGGCATGTCAAACCTAAGTTTTAAGGCAGATGAAAGAAGAGAAATCTATCCGAGTAAAGAAAGGACATTAGTCTTTAGTACAATAATGTGTTTCAGGATTGCTCCAAGATGAGATTAGCACTCAGGAAGAATTTATTATGGATTTTATGCCTCAGATGCAGATGAAATGTATCATGATCTCTGAACCTTGCTTTTCTTTAGAACATTGATTAATTGGACCATGGTCATTGAACAATATTGACTAAGTGTTTACTGAGTCCTTTAGAGCATGTTGACCTTCTTTATTTTCCTATAATTTTCTGTTCTCAAATGTCCTTGACATCAGCTAGTGTGTTTCATCTTTTTCTTCTTGAGGTCTGAGGTTCTATACATGCTCTCAAATCTTGTTAAATGTTACTTAACTCACTGAATTCTAAATTTTACTTTAGAATTATTTAGTGTAAATAATTTAGGAATTATTTGCATTGAGTGACTCCTCCAGTAATAAATGAATTTGGCTGAACTCTTGGCAGAGCTATGCCCATCTGCCCTATCACGTAGATTTTGTGAATAGAATGGCATCATGATAACCTATTTAACAGAGTAGACTCAAGAAGAGGAGGCGATTTTCTGAGTACAAAAACCTGTGTTTTGGAGTTCCACAGAAATCAGATAAATCAATAGCTGATCTTCTGGAATTTGGATAGTGGGCAAAGTTGGTGTTTAGTGTCCCAGCCTCCCCTTCCTGCTTCTTTCAAGGTAACAATTTCCTTCCTTTCTGTTCAAACTTACTCTGAAAATGAATAAAGAATCAGCTCTTGACAATTCAAAGCAAATGAGAATAACTTTCTGAGTTACCTTTTAGAGCAGGTATTTATTTGCATGTAAGTCTTATTTCTTATCATGGTATAGAACTTTAGCGTCCCACAGTCAGTGAAGGCACAGTCAACTCTCCTTCTTGGTCACAATTTCTACTCCATTGCTTAATCATTAATCCTTACTGGATTTCACATCTGAACAATAGTAGTTTTCAGTACATCACAAAGTAGATGTTGAGGGCTGCTATCTAGCCTGATGCCCACTCACTTCAACTTTGAAAGGATTGTGCACAGCATTCTGGCAAGTTAGGTTCACTCATACTGTGGCTAGCTTTTCATCTCCAATGCCCAGCTCATTTCCAACATTCTGTTTGTCTAACCTTAAAGACTTCAGAACACCAAGTTCCCGGATTTTCCTCTGGTCCAGTCAGGCTCTGTGTCCACAGAGTTTACAGCCATTCTTGGCATGTTTGCTCATGGCCAGTGCTTAATCCACAGGGAAGTAGGGAAGCAGAGCCAGAGGGCTGTGCAGCAAACAGATGCAAGGTTACTGGCTCACTGGCCCTTCGTGCTTCGGAATCCCACGCCCTGGGGTTGCACGAGAGGTTCAGTCTGTGCGAAAACAGAATCTGATTGTTCTGCCACTTGGTGTACTCCTGGCAGGAAGTCACTGATATAAGACACTTAAAGGCTTGGAGTGTAGTTCAGTGGTGGGAACATGCTTACCATATGCAGGGACCTGGGTTCAACCCCCAGCTCTGAATAGATAGATAGATAGATAAATAAATAGAAAGAAAGAAAGAAAGAAAGAAAGAAAGAAAGAAAGAAAGAAAGAAAGAAAGAAAGAAAGAAAGAAACCACTTCACAATTGGAAAGAGAATGCCTCTCAAGTTTAGTTCTCTGCTTATCTAGAAGCTAGTAAATTGAGAAAAAACTACCTCGAAGTGCAACATCTATTTAACAGGTATTTTGAGAATAGCCTTGTTGAGTCCTTCACAATAAAATTGAATATTGTAACCACTGCATTTGAGCATTTTAGAGCTGAAAGGGGCTGCACAGTCTTTTAGAAAAGAGATGTGTGTGAAAGCTCAGAGACACGTCCTGAAGATCTTAACTCATCCTTTTTCAGCAAATTTGCTATTGGTTCTCTGAGACCTGCAAGACTGATCCAGCTTTGCAGAGATCCCTGGAACTACAAGGGGCACTGAGACATCTCGCTGTTTATCCTCTGCTTCTGGTTCAGATTGCACATGCATCATTTTAAGGAGGCAGCTAAATAGTTCTTATTTTGCTCTTAAGCTCAGATATTGCAACTTAGCTGGCTTATCAATTTTTTTTATTTTGTTGATGGTGGGAGAGGGGGGAAATGTTTCTTTTAAAAAAAATGTTGGAGAAAACTTACTGTGAAAAATTGAACACTAGAGAATGATCATAAATAATCAGCACTGGGGTCAGCAGAACTCTACATGCTTGTAAAAAGAAGGAGGAAAGGGAAGTATAATTTCCTCAGTTGCCCCTAGGTTCATTTCATACTCTTTATAAATCATCACCAGGACCCTCTAAGATAGTTCATCAGATATTTTTGGAGACTGAGGTTCAGTTAACAAATTAATGAACAGGGTTGTTGTCATTGTCGCTGTTATCGCAGGGCTGGGATTGAATCCAGGCCTTGGCATACTAGGCAAATGCTCTACCTCTACACTACACCCCATAACGAAGTCTTACTTTTTGTTTGGATCTATTTGAATCTAAAACCAGATCGAATCTTTCCTCCAAGTTTTTGCATCCACCAGCTGCTACCCTGGTCAAACTTCTGTGTCTCTCTCTCCCCCTTTTTCTGGTATCTATGGCAGATCCATTCCAAGTTTTCTAAGGAATCTCCACACTGCTTTCCAGAGTGGCTGCACCAACTTGCACTCCCACCAGCAATGTATGAGTGTACCCTTTTCCCCACATCCTCGCCAACACCTGTTGTTGCCTGTGTTCTTAATAAAAGACATTCTAATTGGGGTAAGGTGTTCTCGTATCTATGTTCAGGATGTGCTTTATCTACAATATGATGTTTCTTGCAGTGTCACAAATGAATCTCACAGCATCTCACTGCCTCGGCTTGTGAGTATTAACTTTTGCCTCTTAACATTAACCTCTTTAGGACATTTAAACTGTCCTTTACGTGGACTTGTTATTCCCCCAGGGGACCTTGTGGTTTCCTTTTTCCTGTCAGTCATAACCTAATTCTAATGTCATCTTTCCATGGAGGGCTTCTGTACCATCCACCACCCAGTTGTGCTAGGGTAATGGGATCTGTTGCCAAGAGACCAACAAAGACACTTACAGATGATATAGCGTTTACTGAGAAATACTGATGGTGGAGGTCCAGTGGTAACAGGATGGACAGGTGCTTCCCCAGAAGGTTCAGTGGCAATGATATGAACAGTATGTAGTGCCTGCAGTACCTCCTGTCCTACATATGCTGTCCAGGGCGTGGCCACCTGGATAAGTAGGTCCCTCTTACGGTGCTCTGGTTAGTGCCAGTTAAAGCACGGAGGCAGGGTTTTAAGTTAGGTTATAGAAGCAGCAATATCGGCTTTAGCTTGCTTGGCTCCTTATATGACCAGCATCCCAAGGAGCAACTGTTCTGGTGTATGTGCAAAAGCCACTTTCTGCAGATAACATTAATTTGCTCTAATTCTCAGTATCATGAAGGAAAGCCAGTGTCCTTCAAGATCATATGTACCTGCACATTCCAGCCCAGACCTGTTTAAATTATTCCCTTTACTTGGTTAGGATTTTGAGAACAGAAAAGGCGTTCCAAGGACCTGCTTTGTTTGGGGTGCTTTTTTGTTTTTGTTTTGTGTTGTTTTGTTTTGTTTTATCCTCCTTTTCTTTAAGACTCATACAGCTTCCTCTAGCATTATGAATTGAATTGGGTCTCCGTGAGAGATATGCTGAAGCCCTAAATCCTAGAGTCCATGGATATTACCTTTTTTGTGAATAGGGCCATTGCAAATACAGTCGAGTTAAGATGAGGTCATGCAGGATCAGGCTAGGTCCTAATCGGTGGATGGTATCCTTATAAGGAGAGGGAAATTTTAGACTCAGATACCCAGGGGAGGATGCCCTGTGAAGGTGAAGGCAAATATTGGAATAATGATGCATCTATAAGCAAGGAATTTCAGGGATTTCCAGTAACAACCAGAAGCTAAGAGAGGCAAAGAAAGATTCTCTCAGCAGAGTGTTCAGAGAGAACATGCCCTGTCAACATCATGATTTCAGACTTTAGCTTCTAGAACTCTGGCAGGATAAATTTGTGTTGTTTTAGGCTAACCAATTTGTGGTAATATGCATTAAAGCCCCAGGAAACTAATTCAGAATTCAATCAAAAGTTCTCCCCAACCAACTTCTATTCTGTAATTCTATTTTTTTATTGACACTATTTATCCATACTCTCAAATAATTTTTATGTCTCTATATGTGCAGTAATGGCATTCATTATATATTTTATACTTATATATAATATATAGATATTTAAAAGTACAAAGATTATTTATTTGGTTTATCTACCATCTATAAAACTGCCTGGGTGTAATGAGCCATATAAACCTCTGCTGAATGAATGCATGAATTTGGTGACCCCAGTAATAGAACTAATCTTGGATAATCTCCAAACAAAACACATTACCATAAATATTATGATGTGATTTTGTATCAGATAAGGAATATGTGATTTATGTTACAGTGTGATTCCTACAGTGAAGTTCTATATTTGAAACAATAAAAATAACTAGTTAATATAAAAAGAATTGAAGTCAATTAAGTAAAAAATATCAGGTGAAAACATCCCATTGCCTTTAACTATTCCCATGTTTTTGGAAATGAGACAGGAGATTCCTAAATAATGTTTAGTCCTATGTCTTGGAAAACAAGTTCATTTTTGAATCTGAGTTGCAGTTATGCTAAATCAGTGTGGCAATTTATGCTACGATTCATCATGTCATCTGCTTGATTAAGTTTGAACTGGTATTCCTTTATTTTCACTAACTGTACAGGATTTTAGATACGTTGAGTATCGCAGATGAGTCCTGTTGCAGAAAATCTCAGGCTTTCAAAATCAACCCCTCCAATTACTCTCATGATGTGCTTGCTATAAAATCAAACTGAATATCCTTAATTTTCTGAGTATGATGTATCATAGTTTACATGTCATTTTTTAAATTAACATAAAAGTAACAGGCATTTATTGGACTGGGGATGTGGCTCAGTTGGTAGAGTGCTTGCTTTGCATGCAGAAGGCCCTGAGTTCAATTCCCAGCACCACACACACAAAATAGGAATAGACATTTGTAACAAAAATTTGGAAAACACAAAAAATATAATGCCAAAAATATAAATTGGTCAGTTTTACTCTCCTTGAATAAGAGATGCTAACAGTTGGTGTATTTTATTGCACTTGATTTTATGTGCCCATATGCATAAAATATGTACACAGAAATACAGATATGTTTGTTAAAAAATTGAGAGCATATGGTATGCAATGTATGGGCTTTTTTTTTTTATCATGTTTGCCTTTGGGGATATACAAATACTGGTTTCTTTTACTCGCATTCTGTGTGAATTATTTTTTTGTGGGTGTGAATGTGACTTTAAATTGCTGCCCTATGTTTTGTTACATGAATACATTGGAAATTAACAAACCCTCTATTGTTGAAAATCTAGGCTATTGCTAATTTATAAATGGCATTTCAGTAAATATTGTTGTCCATAAATCTTTGCTTACATCTGATTATTTCCTCAAGGGTAAAGTTGCACAGGTAGAATCGTAGGGATGAAGCATGTGAATATGCTTAAAGCCTTTGTATCAATTTATCATCCAGAAGTTTATTTATATTCCCTCTACACACAGTATAAACGTAAGCACCTAATTTCTAAATAAGTAAAAATGGAATTTCATTGTTTTAATGTACTTTTTGAATAACAAAAAGGTCAAATGTTTTTTACATTTCTATATTCTTTGTAGTCCATCTTCTATCATATATTTGAGTTCTCTTTTTGGGTGTTAATATTTCTTTTACTAATTCATAATATGTTTAATATATATTAAATATATTAGTACTTTGATAATTATTTTGCAAATACTATTCTTATTTTATTGTTTGTCTTCTTATTTCACTCCTGGTGTTTATTCAATTTTTAAATTATTTTTTCTACAATTTGTATGTTGGAAAAATATCACCATAAAATAATTCAAATATATGTATTAAGAGGCTACCACATGGACCTGTTATTCCAGCAACTCAGGAGGCTAAGGTAGGAGGATCTCAAGTTCAAAGCCAGCCTCAGCAAAAGAGACGCACTAAGCAACTCAGTAAGACCCTGTCTCTAAATAAAATACAAAAATAGAGCTGAGGATGTGTCTCAGTGGTCAAGGGCCCCTGAGTTCCCCCCCTGCCACCCCCTCCCCCTAAAAAAAAAAAAAAAAAAAAAGAGCCTACTACATGGCAGACGCTGATCTTGGTACTGGGATTATAATAATGATAGGGAACAGAATTCCTGCCTTCATTGAGTTTACAGTCTAGTGGCCAAGATCCACAAAAGTCAACCTAAACCAACAACTAAATACATAAATAGACAAATAAGTTGTTTTCAAATAATTGCAAGTTCAGGAAGAAAATAAAATGGGGCCATTGAAAGTTGAATAATACATGTGAAGGGCTGCATATTAAAATCTGTGTCAAGGGAAGACTTGAGGAGGGTCCCCTCATGGAAAGTGAAACTGAATTATTTCAAAGGGACAGTCCACGGTGTGACTGGGGAGCCTCACTGCAGGTGGAGAGAGAAATAGCAAGTGCAGAGTTCGAAATGAGAGCAGGCGTGGTGTGTTCCATGACAGAAGGACGGCCAGTCTGACTCAAGCATGGTAGATGACACAAAAAGTGACACGAAAGCAGGATCAAATTCCACAGATCTGCAGAGACCATATTGAGGAATTTGAATTTCAAACTTCAAGACTTTCAGGTGGTTTTAAGTAGGGAAGTGATTTGTTCACTCTGCCTGCTCGGTGGAAAATGGTTTGGGAGTGAGCTGCAGAAGAAGCAAGGGAACAAGACAGGAGAACATAATTCTCACCAAGGTGAGAGAATATGGTACATTTTTCTAGGGTGATAGTCACAGACTTGACTTTATGGTTTCATTTACAAAAGTTTAATTTATCTGAAAATAAACTATTTATTACAGTTCATTATTACTCTTATTTCTCCTTTTTTATGCCTATCTCTCCTCTGCTGTCGTGTAGTTTTCCCTGTGCCACTGTTAATATTTTGACTATTGTAACTTTAAAATGTCACAATTAAAGAAATTTCTTCATCATTTTTTAAATTTTGGTGCTATGATTTTAT
This sequence comes from Glaucomys volans, assembly GCA_020662805.1. Lineage (NCBI taxonomy): Eukaryota > Metazoa > Chordata > Mammalia > Rodentia > Sciuridae > Glaucomys > Glaucomys volans. The sequence continues at coordinate 42,019 of JAJEJO010002876.1, forward strand.
TATTGCAGTCTAAGATTGTATCTGTTTTCTGTTCTTCCTATCTGTCTCACTATATTTTTTAATTTTTTAATTTATTTTACTTATACATGGCAGTAGAATGCACTTTGACACATCATATATAATGGAGTATAATTTCTCATCATATATAACGGAGTATTTTTTCTGGCTATTCATGATGTATAGTTATATATGTACATAGGGTACTAATGTCTGATTCATTCTACTGTCTCTCCCTTCTCCATATCCCCTCCATTCCCTTTACTCACCTCCACCTAATCTAAAGTAATTCTATTCTTCCCTAGATCCCCCACCACCCTGCACTGTGAATTAGCATTTGCATAGCAGAGAAAACATTTGGCTTTTGTTTTTTGGGGATTGGCTTATTTTGCTTAGCTTGATATTCTCCAGCTCCATCCATTTATTGGCAATGCCATCATTTCATTCTTCTTTAAGGCTGAGTAATATATATCCATCAGACATATGGAATATTATATGTGATATATATAATATCATCTTTTTTATCCATTCACTTGTTGAAGGGCATCTAGGTTGGTTCCATAGTTTAGCTATTATGAATTGAGCTGCTGTAAACATTGATGTGGCTGCATCACTGTAATATTTTAAGTCCTTTGGGTGTAAACTGAGAAGTGGGATAGCTGGGTCAAATGGTAGTTCCATTCCAAGTTTTCTGAGGAAATTCCTTCACCTTTTCTCTTAATTTCTCAAAGTTTTTGTCAATAATGCTTTCATTTTTCAGATGATTCTTAGAACATCATCTAAAGTGTCTGTACCAACACACACATAAGCATGTTTCTGAGAGGGATGTGGCTCAGCTAAGTGGTTTCTCTTGTGGTTTTTTCGTATTTTTTCAGGCAGGTGCTGTTAGGTGCTATGGCCACCTAAAGCTCAAGTGGGTCACACATCCAAGATAGCTCATTCACATGCTGGAAGATCATGCTCATTGTTGGCCTGAAATGTAGCTGGTGCTTTTGAACATGATTTTTCCATGAGTTTTTCCACACCCTGGCAACTAGATTTCAAAAGGAGTCCCCCAAGAGCTAATGCTCCAAGAGAGCAAGACCAAAGCCTCAGGAATTTTATGAGCTTGCTCACCAATAATAGAAAGCCATTTCTCCCACATTCTACATCCCTTCATACAGTGGCTCACTCTCCATTAATAGGATAATGAGAGGTTTCTATTTTGTGGATTTTCAACTTTGCTTCAGCCGCAGAAAACACAGTTAAATTGTGACCCTTAATTTTCACAAACACATTTGCTCAGTGTTTCCTGGCTTATAGTGGCTGCTTTCCTTTCATTATTATTTTTCCAAAACTTTTTATCATTATTTTAATTTTTTAATATTTAACTTTGTAGGTCATCTCAAATAACATCTGGAAGTAGACTGAGTGCAAATATAAAGTGTTATTGTGGTAAAGTCCCAGCCACTGCCAAGGCTGTGCCTTCTCTCTCTCTCTTCTCTCTCTTTCTGCCTGATTCTTTTCTGTTACCTTCTGTTTCTGTTTCTTTGCATTGTTTTGTGTTTTGTTTTGTTTTTATCTCGTGTGTAAAACTGAGTTTTCAGAACCGAGAAACACAGCTTGTATTAAATTCAGGTATGGTCATATGATTTTTCAAGGCAGCATGATTTAGAAACTTTTTTCCATGACATAACTTTACATCCAATGGAGAAGACACATGAACACCCCTAGAAGAAGCATTGTGCCCCCAGTGAACAGGTGAGGTGCTTCCATTTATTTTTTTGCCAACAAATGTTAAGCTTTTCCTTACCTTATACGAGCATAAATGAAGCTCATTTTGCAAACCGAGGAAGAAATGATATGATGAATTTTAGATTCTCATCAAAAATTAATTATCTGATACTTCCCATAAGTGTGGTATCATTTCTTGAGAGCCTAATAGCACAGTACATGACAAGATAAATTGCTAGTGACTTTAGTAAATTACAAAGTTTTGTCGATCTTAGAAACAATGCCACAACTTGTGACACTTTCAAAGTGTTCACAGGGAAGTGTGGAACAACTCCCAATCAACGTCGAAGAAAGCAGCCCCTGTGAATGCACATGCAAGGTCTCACTTAGAATGCTTTGTACACAGCACAAACGACAAAGGCTAAGGATAAATACTGGCATTTATATGTGCACATGTATACACACACCTACACACACACACACATGTAAACACATTGCCCCCTCTCTTGTGATGTCATTTCACAGGAAGTTCCCCTTACGGGTGTCTAGATTTATTTAGGTTATGAAGTAAAATGTAAACAGGACCAGGAATAAGCACACACTACTTCTTGCATTTCTTTCCTTCTTTCTTTCTTTTTTTTTTTTTTGGTACTGGGGATTGAACCCAGGGGCACTCCACCACTGAGCCACATCCCCAGCCCTATTTTGTATTTTATTTAGAGACAGGGTCTCATTGAGTTGCTTAGGGACTTGCTAAGTTGCTGAGGCTGGCTTTGAACTCGCAATCCTCCTGCTTCAGCCTCCCAAGTGCTGGGATTACAGGCGTGTGCCACCGTGCCCATCTTGCTTGCATTTCTTTCTCTTTCTTTCCTTTCTTCCTTTTGTCCTCTCACTCTCTCCTCCCTCCCTTCTTCCCTTCCTTCCTTTCTCAATTTCTTTCTCTCTCTTTGTTACTGATCCATTAGACCCTGAATTTTCTGAGAAATTGCAGTCAACCTTTGCCTCTCCCAGAATGATTTACATAGTCCATAATGTCCATTATATAAATGGATACTGATGATTGATTTTATCATCAGTACCAGCCGGGCGCAGTGGTGCACGCCTGTAATCCTAGCACTTGGGAGGCTGAGGCAGGAGGATCGCGAGTTCAAAGCCAGCCTCAGCAATTTAGCGATGCCCTAAGCAACTCAGTGAGACCCTGTCTCTAAATAAAATACAAAATAGGTCTGGGGATGTGGCTCAGTGGGTGGAGTGCCCCTGGATTCAATACCCAGTACCCAAATAAATAAATAAATAAATAAAATCAGCAGTACCTTACGTGGGTTTCTGGGTATGTCTGTGTGAGAGAAAGAATTTAGTATGGTTGTCAAATAGCACCACCTGCCAGAACCGTTGAAGGTGCACCTATGCAGGCCACCAGAAAGTGACACAGTTTTCTCTGAAGAGCAGCTCTGTGTAGCTAATGGTTGGAAAACTGAAGTGATGAAAAAGATGCAGACCTCCAGGACAGACTAATAGAGCACAAAATTGCATTTTCTTAATTCATTTAAGTGTTCAGAGAAAGATTATCTGTCTCTCTCTCTCTCTCTCTCTCTCTCTCTCTCCCTCCCTTTCACTTCCTCCCTCCCTTCCTCTCTTGTTTCCTTAGCTCTTTTTCTGCAGTTGAGAATTATGACCTCTTGAGTTCAGCCATGTGGGTAATGAGACCAGGGAGGCATGAAATCAGGCACAAGAAAGGTCTATGTGCTGTGGCTTGCCTGTGGAGAGAAAGGCCCAGTGTAAGAACCAACTGGAACAGAACACCATTGATTCTCATTATTTGTGGTAGTTATGATCTTATAAAGTCACTGGGACCTGGGTTAGTGAATATGGAAATACTGCCCTTAGAAGAAAAGTGGGGTGAGCTTCTTGTGAGTCTCTGGTTATAACATATGCATCAAGCAATCAATGCATATCTTACTTATGTGTGTTCTGCTTAAAGAAATATTATTTAATATGCATTGTTGAATCATTACCATTGATCTCAGTGTACAGCACTATATAATTCATGCCTGACCCAAGTTTATCAGTATGTTTTCTTCAAAAGGGAAACCACGGCTTTCCTGTGCTCAGGGGCACTAGACAGTGCTTACTACTTCCATTGTGGCCTTTTAGTTCACTTTCAGGCGCTGTGATCAAGCCTGGGGTTTGTGCCTGCTAGGCAAGCACGGTACCACTAAGCTACACCCCCAGCTCTTTGGGGCCATTGTAAACAGCACCATCACCAACAGAAAAAACTAAAATTTGGAAAAATGTAGCATAAGTACACTGCAAAAGAACACTTTCTTGTAATATGATGCATGAAAGCAGAATGCCCCTTCATTAGGCCTTGGTAGGGAATATGTATGTCAGGTGATGCAAATTATTCATCACTTGCAAATATGTGAATGGCCTCAGAGGGCTACAGGTTTGGGGGTTAAAATTTTGGATTGTGTAGAGGAAAATGAGAGGTGGGAGGTGTGGGAGAAGGAAAGATAGTGGAATGATATAGCCATCATTACCCTATGTACATGTGTGATTACACGAATGGTGTGAATCTAATCATGAACAACCATAGAAATGAAACGTTGTACCCCATTTGTATACAATGAATTGACATGCAGTCTGTAAAAATAAAATTAAAAAATAAAATAAAATAAGAGTTAGTAGGCACATGAATCATATGAGATATGTGAATAATGAAGGCTAATTCTATACACATTAGTAGGCAAATTGATAATCCTCAAATTGAAACACATTGACTGCTCTAATCATCTATTGGTCATCAATATGGGATCAAGAGGAAATAAAAGCAATGGTTGCTAAGACTTGCTTCCTAGTACACTTGCGTTTCTATTCAATACATGATGGATGAGAAGCTTAACTTCTTGGCACCGACGGGAATTCTAAATAAAATGTCTTTATTATTTAAGACCTAATGGCATAATGGAAGGATATAAAATGGCAATTTGACAAATAAAAACAAAAATGATATCTTTTGCACAAAATTGTGCCCGGTACTATTTCAGTGGTATTTGAAGTGCCCCTCAGCTGGCAGGACCCATTAGACACCATTTTGGAAATTAATGTCAAACTGGGAAAATTTAGGAAACCTGGATCTTTCTTTGGGATACAAACAAAATAAGACAAGCAGAGTAAGAGTACTTATAAATTTCAGCTCAGAAACTTATTTGAAAATTTGAAAAAGCCCACCATAACTACATCTAATAGTGTGTGCTTAAACATTGTCCAAAATCCTAAATAATGTAGTAGAAATAGTGAACATAAGGCAACATGGAAACCCTGTCATACAGATATTTTTATACCCATCCAACAGCGAATGGGTTTGATTATATTAAGGATTGTTAAAAGTGCCTCAAAAGAATGAAGAATTGCTGCAAAAATCTTTAACAAGAGTCATGAAGTCATACCTGACGTTCAATACAGGGCAGCTCTCGTTATTTTGACATTTGCTGTTATCTAAGCCATGACTCATGGGAAACAGAGGACCTTTTAGAGATGACTCTGTCTAAACAGGCTTCTTTTGTGGTTCTGGGGATTGAACCCAGGGCCTTGTGTTCGCAAGGCAAGCCCTCTACCAACTGAGCTATATCCCCAGCCCCTAGACAGGCTTCTGATTGGTGGTTGGCATTGCAGTGCACTTCTCCAGCGTGGAGAGACTACCATCTGAAAGTGATCTTTTCTCTCCCTTTTCTAGTAATCCCTGGCTATAATCATACTGTCTCTTGCAGTAAAATGCAGTCATGTGACTCAGTTCTGGGTGGGATGTAAATGGAGTCACTGAGTGAGACATCCAGAAAGTTTCTTTCAGTGCCATCAAAACCATTAGCATATTATTTTTCTTCCATTTCAGGATGACTCTAGGGTCATTCTGGGGGCATGAGGACAGGGGTCACACTTTAAGAATGGAGGAACACAAAACTAAGAAATTCTGAGTCCTGGTGCAATTGTGAAGCCCCCATACCAACACTGGGTGTCCTGACGAGAAGAATAAAAAAATTTCTAATTTGTTTAGGCATTGAATGTGAGGTTTCTGTTACAAACAGTCAAATGCAATCCCTAAGGGACCTCTAAAGGACCCAAAGGTGATACATACCTGTGACAGGAGATTAGGAGTTATTAGCAGGTTACTGTGTGGAATATACTCAAAGTTTCCAACTTTCCCTAGGAAATAAAAATCACAGATTATAACATAAAATGTGGGACTTCAATTTGTGAATTTCTAAGATTATTGTTCTGGGTAGTGATGGATAATGGCATTGAGTCAAAAGAAGTATGAATTTTTAAAAAATAGTTTTCTCTTCTTTCATTTCCTGGGTTTACAATAGAACAAATCATGCCAAGAACTATGGCATAAGCATTGGTTTTAGACAGGTGATTTTCCAGGTCTCACAGCTCTTTAATTGATTTTGGGTAACTTTGTCTGAAATGTCCTTTAAAACAAGTATTTAAGCCATCCAGGGCCTGGTCTCCTGATAAAATTCACACCACTTAGATTCATGGGTAACACTCTCTTTGCAGCTGATCACAGATTCTGTGTTACTTTATATATCTTCTCAAAGACTGTCCTGACCTAAACCTTTTTTGCCTTCCCTTTGGCTGACAGCAGAACCCTCCCAATTACTGAAAATAACATTGCAGATTTCCTGCCTAACAAACGGTGGCAAAGAGGGGCAGAGAGCAAGGCGTCAGTGATCCTACCTATGAAAATAGGGCACATGCTTTGCTATAAAAGGAGAAGGATGAAAGGTCACTCGGTGGCTGTGCGTCCATCCATTGTTCAGTGCAGGAGACGCTGACTCACTGTGCTGACGGCTGGGGAAATCCTGTATTTCCCTCTCTGGGGGCTTTTGGTTTCATCTTGCTTAGGAGAGGCAGGCGCTTCATTGTTCGCCTGGAGCCTTTGTGCCACTATTGCAGACAGACTTGTGCCAAGTTGCAGGTGGCCTCTATAAATTATGTCATTGGGCGTAATGTTTGGGGTGTAACATTCTCTTCTATTGTTTGAACACACAGTAGCATTCTTTTCACTCACCTGGAACAATGTGGCTAGGTCTTCAGGGGAAAATCCTTCCATGCTCACCTGTTGTATTTTTATTCTCTGGCATTTGTTGTTGTTTGTGGTGCTGGGGATGAAACCCAGGGCCTTGTGCATGCTGGGCAAGTGCTCTACCACTGAGCTTCACCCTTAGCCTTTCTTCTGTTACTCTCAGGAGAAGTTAATCTCTGCATTTTCATTGTATTAGGTAAACACCATGTAATTGTCAATTATTTATTTCATCATATTAAGAAAATCCTACATGGGTTGTCAATAATATATAATATCATGTAAACACTATTCTCATCAATTTACAAGAAACACCCTATGTTAAGACATGGTGTCTGCCTTAAATGCATGAAGAAACTAAGTCAACTGGAGAATAATACAGCCTGTAACTCATATAATCCTTCAGTCCTATGACTGCACCTGAAGACCAACGAGGACCCAGTGTGGAGCTGCATGACCTATAGTCAAGGAAGAATTCACCAAAGAGGTAATGAGTGATTCAAGAGTTTGAAGTTTATGTAGGTTCTAAATTAGGAGGTAGGAAAAAAAATAATTCTGGTAAGGAACTGGGTATAAAAGCTTGGAGTCAAAGTGAAAGTATGTTAGCAGAAAACAGTAAATTAAAAGTAGGTCTGAAAGACAAGAGAATACACAAAAAGAAACTTCAACTGTGTTAAACTTTTATGTATTCTCCTGTAAATTGCTGAGAATAGTGTTACATGCATGTAATAAATAGTATTTTCTTTATATGAGGAAATAGAAAATTGGCAATTACATGAAGTTAAAGTAACAGAGAGAGATGTAACATGGTATTTGGGCTTGATCCACTGGAAACAGAGGACCTTTAGATATGTGCAAAGATACAATTGAAGCAATGTTTGAGAAATGCAGCAAGTGTTTATTAATTATTAATATAATGCTTACAAAGTAAATGAATAATTAAATTAAAATTTAATGTAGAAATGTTTAGAATTACTGAAGAGGATAAACTATTTACTAACATTAAAGAATCCACTGATGGACAATTAAGATGCTCTGCCCAAATTACAGAATGATGACACTGGTGGTATAAGAGATAATTTCTTTCAATCCTCTAATATCTTTGATGAAGAATTTCCTCTAAGCTCTGTGTTATCATATATATAACCTTGGCAAATGCAAACTGTCATAGACAGCCTGATGCAGGTCACATGATTTTAAAACATTCCACGGTTGAGACTAATGCTAGGTTGTATTGATTGCTCTGAATTAGTAAAGTTTTTAACAGACAAGGTAAGCAAAATCTGATCAGGGCAAACAAACTGGTTCCATGTTCCAGGTTGTTAATTTGTTGACAAGACAGTGCATTGTAGAGATGTCATTTTAAAACATATTATAATAAACTGGGTTTGTTTCTTTTGTCCACTGCATAGAATACATTTTCCAACTTAGCTGTTCTCAACAATTTGTACTTGCTGATCATTTTGTTGAAAGTTGTTTTTTGGTATCTTTAAGTTTATTCAAGTGTCTCTTCCTTTTCCTCCATCCTTCCTACCCACTTTAATTTTTTTTTTACTATTTTGTTGTCTGTTTCTTTAGGTTCAATGAATTATTCTCTTAGCTTTTGTAAAATTTGATGGATTTAATTTTATTTGACATCTTGGTTATTTCCCATGGTGCCACTCCTAACTGAAGTCTGACTCTCATCTGTCATTCTGAGTGCAATCCAATATTAGAGAATCTTTCAATATCTACCTGTTGAGTATTTTGGATGTTACTCAGAAATGTTTGCCAGAACTCTGACTTGCAGAGTGATGCCCAGTAGGTTCAACTGCAATAATATTCATTTTATTGCTATATGAAATACCTTTTATTCAACAAACTTTAACTGTACAATATAGTCATTTGAGTAATAATCAGGTCAAATCTCCAGATATAAAATCTCACAACCTGGAAACGAAGTGGTGATTTCATTCTTAACTTAGAGGATGTTTTGTCTGTATATGACCTTTTCTTTAATTTTTATCTTATTTTATTGATTCTTCTTAGTTATATGTGAGAGTAGAATCCATTTTGACAAAATTATATAAGCATGGGCAATATTTCATTCTAATTCAGGACCCCACTCTGTGGGTGGACACGATGGTAGGGTTCACTTAGACATTTTCATATGTGTACATAGGAAAATTATGCTGGAATTATTTCCTTTGATTTCCAAATTTTCAATATGCATATTCTCCTTATCATTTACATGTAATTTATGTATATAGAATCTTGTTCTTACATCAAAGTAAGTTTTAAAAAGAAAGGATTCATATAATTAGGTGTTTCTCACTGACATGATTTGAATTGTCAATACTAAAACAGAGTGGTCTCAGTTCAGGGGAGAGAACTTAGGAAACACAGGAAGAATTCTTTCTTTATTGCTCAAAAAATACAGCTTCTATTTTGAGCTTTCAAGTATACCTTTATATCCCTTTAAATTAGAGGATTAATTCCTCTGTTGAATGACATCATGCATTCTGACATGTCTACCCATCAGGAATCTTCAACAAAATCCAGGGTCCAGTGTTTTTATTGAAGTTTACGGAGCTGCACTTGATTGAATCACTGGACACATGATTGAACTCAATGTCCAGCCCTCTTCCTTCCCCCAGAGTTGGGAGATTTGGCTGACCTCAAAGTGAGGTCCCAAGGTTCCATCAAAAATAAGAAATACCATGCTAGCAAGATAAGTCAATCCCAAAAAACCAAAGGTCAAGTGTTTTCTCTGATAAAAGGATGCTGATATATAGCAGGGGACAGAGTAAGGGAAGACTGGAGGAACTTTGGATTGGGCAGAGGAGAATAAGGGGAGGGGAGGGGGCAGGAGGGTGGGAAAGACAGTGTAATCAGAGAGACATCATTACCCTGTATACATGTATGACTGCATGAATGGTGTGACTCTGCATCATGTACAATCAGGGCAATGAAAAGTTGTACTCCATTTGTGTACAATGAATCAAAATGCATTCTACTGTCCTGTGTAACTAAACAGAACAAATAGAAAGAAAGAAAGAAAGAAAGAAAGAAAGAAAGAAAGAAAGAAAGAGAAAGAAAGAAAAGGAAAGAGAAAGAAAGAAGAGAGAAAGAGAGAGAGAGAGAGAGAAGAGAAAGAAAAAAGAAAAGAAAAGAAAAGAAAAGAAAAGAAAAGAAAAGAAAAGAAAAGAAAAAAGAAAGGAAAGCCCTCTCTTCTGTTAAGATGGCATGTAAGCCCCAGGTTCTATCTGGGACATTTTGTGTGTGTGTGTGTGTGTGTGTGTGTGTGTGTGTGTGTGAATTCTCACATATGCAAATGGGAATAAAAATCTCTCTTTTGCTCTTAAAAAATAACAAAGACACTCCTATCACATGGAAAATTCCAAAGATTTAGAGTCTCCCTTTCAGGAACCAGGGACAAAAATCAAATTATTTATTATACAACTGGGTCCAATAATTTTAGCAACTTTTATCAATGTTATTATGCCACTGAGTACCATAATAACTGTGAGGCAGAGGGAGATATTCCTATGTATGTTCACACTGCTCTTCAGAGATGAGAAAGGAGTGCAGCTAGGAGTATATGTTCAGTTGAAGATAACCTCTGACACTCTGAGAAACTAAGTGCTTTAAGGAAGTAATTAGTGTCAGGTGCTTCACTCATTTCCAATTTTCAAATTTGTAAACAAAAGAATAAAAGAGCTCATATAACATACTTCTGTAAATTAAGTCAAATAAAAATATGTATTTGAATTCTGTACTCATTAAGTAGAATGACAATTAAAAAGTATCTTCTGTGGAAAAGCTGATGAACTCTCATTTTTGGAAGAACAAATAGAAACAGAAGGTAGAGTGGAACCTTCCAGAATTTGAGATACAGATGTCTGGCATATGCTGTTCACAACCATTATCACTGCCTGTTGGCAACAAAGGAAAAGGAACTTCCATTGAACGCTTTGGAATTTGCTGTGTCAATGCAGGTTTGATTTATCGTATAATCCTCCCAGAGAAGCAATAACAGACTTATAAAGATTACATTAGCATTTTTATACCTTTAAAACAGTGGCTCAGGTGATGGCTTTGCATCTTATTAAACACAAATAAAGATACTTAAAAAGTATTCTGCTACCGTTACAAGATACAAGGAGTTTCATGGATTACTTATTTATACAAGCTGATCCTGAGTCAGTGAAGGATCAACAGAAGAAACCAGACTTGCTTCATCAAAGAAGTAAGGGTGTGAAGAGGAGTTTTTTGAGAAGGAACACTAAGAAAGATCTCTTCTGGCCGCCTTCCTTCAGGCAGTTAATTCAGTAACATTTTACATTTTAGACAACTGAGGCTCAAAGCAAGATAATTTCAACAATGTTCCAAGGCAGATCTTATTTAAATAAGAATGCTACAAGAATAATTAAAACTTTGTATTAGTTTTCCATTTCTATATCAAAATACCCAAGATAATCAACTTATAAAGAAGAAAGGTTTATTTTGACTCACAGTTTTGGGGGTTTCAGTCCACAATGAATAGACCCCATTGCTTGTGGTCTGTGGTAAATTGGTGCCTCATGACACAGAGTACATGTGGGAGCAAAGCGTTACCCTCATGGCTTTGAATGAAAACGCGAGAGTGGAGGCACTAGGGCCCCACGGGCCATCGCAAACCCTTGATGACGAGAAGATGCCCCACCACTACAGTTTCTGCCACCTCCCAATAGCACCCAGATGGGGACTAAGCCTTTAGCACAAAGGTCTTTGGGGGGCATTTAAGATCCAAGCTAGAGCAAACTCCAACCTCAATGAATTTAAAACATTTCTCAACAATCCGTCTGCTTTATGTGAATCTAGAAGTGATAGAGACTATGAAGAAACTATTTACTAGGAAACTGACTTTGCTCAAAAAGAAAATGATAGTTGTTTTAGAAATTTTTGCCTCATACCACTTTCATATCACATTTAAGTAGACATTCTGCTTCTCTGATTGCTTGTGTCAGATTGACATGATTTATTTGGATGATTATCTTGACATTTTAAATAAAATTTGTTCCTCTGTGGTGTTGGAAACTCTCTGTTAACATTAAGTGTCAGAATTATAAACTACCAAAGGAAACTGTTTGGTTCCTACGCAACTACAGGAGAAATTGTTTTCTTCTTTGTTTCTTGTAGCAAAGACTGTAGAGAGAGGGCTTAGATCTATGGACAAAAACAGATAAAAATCAGTAAAAAGGCACTAAGACTTTTGCACATCTGGATAAAGGAAAGTAAGGAAATTCCAGCCATAAGCAGTGTAACTTGTTACCTTTACATTATAAATAGAATCCATACAAGCCTGCTATTTGGTAAGATCTGGCTTCTGCAGAATGCTTCTTTAAACATTGACTGGTATTTGGGCATGTACAGTTCACGAGGCCTATCTGTGACCCAGGTCTTTGTAGGTAAACCCCAAGATTTTATACTAGGTTCATATAAGACAGGCAAATGATGAACATTTTCCATATATGAAGAACTCTTCAAAAAGATGAATATACAACAGAGAAAAACGGTATATAACAGGCAAATTACAAAAGAAGAAATGCAACTAGCAAATAAACACATTGGAAAAGCATTCATCCTCACTAGCAATCAAAGAAATGTGATGAATAAAATATTTAGCAATTTTTATTTACCCAATTGGCAAGTAGGTAAAAATAATGCAATCTCCAGTTAATGAATGTTCAGCATCTTCTTACCTTACAGTAATAACTTGAGAGAAATATGCTAATAAGCATGAGTCGTTTTTGAAAGTGTTATATTTGTGAAACAGAAAACAGCTCTTGAAAGAATTTATATCATATAAAAACTATAGAAAGATGCAGTTGAGAATGAGTGTTCATTACAGTAAGAATTTGAAAACAATGTAACTATAAAGGCTTATTAGATTATAGATATTTATGATGGAATATTTATTGAACAGGGACTAGTATATTCTCAAAAGTATATGTTCATAGTATATTAAGTCTGAAAGGAAGATTTTAAAAAGAAGTATAATTTCTACTTGGTTATGAAAGATGATATGTGCCAAAATATACTAAAAATATAAGGCAAAATTTTAGTATCTGTGAAAATATGTTTGATTTTTATGCTTTTTTTCAATTTTTTATGGAACATGAATTATTTTTAGAGATAGAGAAAACAATGAAAGTTATTTACACCAATAAATGGGGAAGGAAGTAAAGTGATCTTTAATAGACTTTCATCATCAAAATGTGATTCTGTTTTTGGAAAGAGAGTATATTTATATATGGCCACATGCTAGTTGATTAATGGGAATTTGTTATGCATATCAGCAGAGTCCTGCATACTTCTGAACCAAGTAAAGATGAGGAAATGTATATTGTAATGTGAGAGAAAATAGAGTGTAACAACTTAGGAGGTCTGAGGTTCTTCTTGGAGGACAGCATAGACCCTCAGTGTTAGCCTGGAACTGGGCCTGTCACAGCAGAAAGATGCTGTTTCTATAAATTCTTTTAAACTCCAAATGCAGGAGTTTGGCAGAGACTGACTGGTGTGGCGCTTCTCCAATGTTTTAAACAACACTCCCAGTAATAAGGAAGTTTTACACAGAAACTCGTTGCACAAATATAACTGAATATATGCATCCACGTAACCCTCACCCCCCAACACACATGAAACAAAAGTTTCAAACACAAACACAAAACTTACCAACTTTAAAAAAAAAAAACTTACCATCTTTACACATACTGATAATTGTTTCTTTCTTTTTCTTAAGCTGGTGGTAACAGTCATAGAACATTGCACTGGGAGCTCAAAACAGCATGAGAACAAAAGCATAGAAATATTCCTTAGATATGGGTCAAAGGTTGAGACTCCAGAGTGGGGTAAACTAGTAAGGTGACTGAAAAGAAAAAAAAATAGTCTGAACTTTCACTTGTATGAATTTATTCTCTTAATATCTATGTGTGTCTCCTTTTCATAATGTATTAGTACCACCAATGCATACAAATTATAAATAAACATAAATAAACTTAGGCTAGAGACATGTGTTCATTTTTTTCCTTCATAAAACTCTGTGATTTAAAAAATGGTTAAAAAACAGAAAGGGTGTGGACTATATGTGCAAAAAGAGCTGAGAGGAGAAAACAGTTCTAGTTAGGAAAGTTCCACTCAAAAGATATTCATTGAGTCTTGCAGGATGAGTTATGTATTTTTTTATTTGTTCTATTTAGTTATACATGACAGAAGAACGCATTTAGAATCATTGTGCACAAATGGAGTACAACTTTTCATTTTCCTGTTTGTACATGATGTAGAGTCACACCATTCAGGCAATCGCACATGTATATAGGGTAATGATGTCTGGTTTTTTGCACCATTTTGCCCACCCTCCTCCCTTCTCCCCTCCCTTCATAGCCTCTGCCCAATTCAAAGTTTCTCCATTCTTCCCTTACCCCACCCCCCTTTATGTATCAACATCCACTTATCAGAGAAAACATTTGACCTTTGTTTTTTGGGGATTGACTTATCTTGCTTAGCATGATATTCTCCAACTCCATCCATTTACCTGCAAATGCCATAATTTTATTCTTCTTTTTGGCTGAGTAGTATTTCATTGTATATATATGCCACAGTTTTCTTTATCCATTCATCTGTTTAAGGGTATCTAGGTTGGTTCAACAATTTAGCTACGGTGAATTGAGCTGCTATAAACAAAAACGATGTTTAGATGCCACAAAGTAGGTGGCAATGCCTTAACCGTGTGCATATGTTGTCAGGCCCAAGGGTCTCTTCCATCCTTTGTCAAGGGGAATACTAAACTTTTCTCCTTTCATACAACATGAATGACATATTTTGCCAGACATATGTATAAAAGATGTCATAAAGAAGTTTTTTGTGTGTGTGTTCAGACTATCAGATTGCAGTCCTTGGAGAATCCCAAGAATGATGGGAATTCAATCTTTAGTCAGCACAGGAAAAGAGGAAGAAGCATTAGAAAGTTCTCCTGTCCAAAGGCACTGGGGCAGGGTGGTTTCCACAGAACTCCTCTTACTGGTTCCTCAGGAGCTATGGGGCGTGCTTTTTATTTTCTTGTCCCGAATTATCCTCCACTCATCTCCATCTACTTAATACCCCAGGAGTCTGACCCATGGCTGCATAAAGGGTTTCTCTTGTCCTATGTCTTTCATTTGGTTTCTTCACTGAGTTTAGGAGTAAGCTCAAGAGGTCAGAAGGAAAAGGAAGGTGAGTCTGGAGGAAGAGGTCCATGGATCACTCTCTGCCAGATACACATGGTGATTGTCTCCCTTACAAAAGGGTGTAAGTCATAGAGCTGCACCATGCTCTTTAGTTCTGAGCACCAGAAACTTCCATCATCAGACAACTTTAGACCACGATAGGAAGTGGGTCATCCCATATTGGTTTCCCTATATTCCACACACAACTTTGTAAAAAAAAAAAAAAAGTACAATCTGCTATTAAACTCTCCTCACAATTTGAATGTGCATCTATTTCATGCTGGAATTCTGAAAGATACAGGTCCAAAAGAGGTGGGACTGGATGGCAGAATGTGGAACACCAATAGTCTGAGCACTTGGAAGCTGACCAGCACAGGAAGAGTGATAGGAGTTAATTGGAAATGCCAATGAAAGGTTAATCAGGCCATTTGCAAGAGTAATTGTATACAGAAGTGTCCTGAAACTGCAGGCATATTATTGAGTTTCTCATTCTAGCCCAAGAAGAGAACTGTAAAGGGAAAGGATGCACAGGAAAATTCTAAGGCTGTCGGAAGGTTCAATATCTTAATCATCTGGCAGTCAGTCCATAGGTGTTCACTTTTTTGTTTATTCTTATCGCTGGACATTTACATATCTACATGTATGAATGTATCTATATCTATATCTATATATAGATTTTTTTTGTACTGGGGATTTAACTCCGGGGCATTCAACCACTGAGCCACATCCCCAATCCTATTTTGTATCTTCTTTAGAAACAGGGTCTCACTGAGTTGTTTAGCACCTCACTGTTGCTGAAGTTAGCTTTGAACTCACAATCTTCTTATCTCAGCCTCCCGAGCCACTGGGATTACAGGCATGTGCCAATACGCTGGTCTATATTTATATTTTATAAGCTATTCTTCATGTGTGATATATTTCACAACTAAACAAACAGGAGGGAGAAGAGTGAATGATTCTGAGTGAGGTGAACAACAGCACATGTGAATTCTGTCAATGAACTATTTGATATGCTTTACATACTCTTTTCTGTTATTTAATTTCATATTAGGATGATGAAGTAGAAATATTCATCCTTTATTTCAGATATCCCCAGGAATATCAATCAGAAAAAAATCATTAATCCTCAAATTATAGTATTCCATTTTGCAAAATATTCTTACTTGTCATCTCAAATCAATTTTAACCAAGAAGGTTTTGAATAAATAATTTTTATTTTCTAAAGATTCTTTAATCATTAATGAGAAATTTTAAAGTTCAATTAATGCAAAATAAAAACCATTGCCAGCTTGCAAAATAACCTTAAAATAGATAGCTTTAAAATATTTACAATATTTTTATCATTCTGAATTTTAAAAGTGAGGAAAATGTTCAATTTATCCCAGTTATCAGAGCAATGTATGATGCTTATAAATATCTAAGCAGGATGGAGTTGGGCATTATCTGGGTTTTAAACAGAAAGTTCCTCAGTACATATGTGCATAAAATCCCCTTGAGATTGACCTAGCAATAGAGAATAGTTTCAGGGATAAAAACGGAAAAGTGTTTATGATACTCATTCCCTACTGAGAATATAAATGAGTAAAGACGTTATTATTAAATCCCATTCGAATTGGATTTTTTTCTCCAGCAACTCATATTTATTGCTTTTGGTTTCATTTTAAAGTCGACGTGAATTCAGATGTGAAGAAGGGAACGCTTTATTCATATGAAATTTCTGCAGTGATTTATACACGAACGCTTCAGGCAAAAAGTAAGATGAAAGCACTTTATTTTCCATTTAAAATTCTTTTCCACAGTTCATAAGTAAAATTCTTTCTCACTGGTTATTGAGTTTAAACTCATTTAAAGCCACAAAAAAAGCACCGGAGACGTGCTCTCTAGGTGGATTTAGTCCCCTCCTGATAACAGAGGTTGCTGAAGCAAAAGGGGAAGAATGGACATGATGACTAGAAGAAACGTGGATTTTGTGGTGGGGTAGGGAGCCAAAAAGTGAAAAAGGTAGTGGAAGCAATTGGACAGGGATTGGAGTTTGGAAGGCCTTGAAAAAGTAAACCTAATACTAAGCATTTTTCACTTACAATAGTAAATCATTCTATGCTCTTGAGGAATGGAACAATCCAATACACATAATATTTCAGGAGAATTAATCTTATAGCAAGGTACCATTCCAGTCGAATTGTATGCAGAGAGGTCAAACTTCGGGGCAACTGCAGCAACGAGAATCCATAAATGGGAGAGGGGTGGACCAACAGATAAGTTTGAATGGTAATTTCAAAGGAATAGGAAGAGGGTGGTAGAAGGATGGACAGAGAAGCAGGAGTTGGAAGAATAAAATATAATTGCAAATCTTCTAGCCTTCAAGATTGAGGAGATGGAGACCAGAACAGGACCACTGGGGATGTGTTTGTGATTTGCATGCAGATTTGAGTGAGAAAGAGCACCTTGGTTTAGCATGTTTAGTTTGTGAGGTGGCAGCCAGCTGCGGGTGCACAGTAGGTAGTATGACCAGGCTGGTAGCCACTTAATTCTCTCCACGGGAATTAGAATGAGAAAAAGGAGCAGAGAGAATAGGAGAGATCTTTAGAGAAACAGAGGAGTGTGCCATGGAAGCAGAGTGAAGGAACAGGAGGAGAAGCAGGAGGAGGAATGGGATGCAATGCCATGGAAACAGAAGAGCTTTGAGAAATAGACTGGCACTGGGGTCAAGGCTTTGAGTGACATTGAGGATGTAGAATTTGAGGAAAAGCTCCACAGGATGGAGTAATTGGATTTAACGAAGTAGCTAGGGTCCAAGTCAGAACACAGCTGATTTTGAAGGTAGTGAGAACAGGTAGCTAAAGGAAGTTGCTGAATGTTGATCACAGTAAGAAATGAGCAGGGTTGAGAAGAAACTAGAAGGTGGATGTAGAATACCTGTTACAGTGACATCAACATCGACTACAAGGTTTATTATTATTTTTTTGGTAGTTGTGGTTTGCTTATTTGTTTTAATGCCTTTTGGTTTTGTTTTTAGAATCCGAAATTCTTAGAGAATGGGAATCACGAGGCCACCTAATTGCAGATACAATATTGCTATGACATAAAGTGCCATGATGAACCTGATAACAGGTTCAATGCCTGTTCAGTATTATTCTTGTGGATTGAAATAATGGATTACAAAGATCAGCTCACATGAATAAAAAGGAGAAATAAGAAATGCTAAAATACTGTCCCCCGTACTCAATTTCGTTGTAAAAGACAGGTTCCTAACCCCCTTCTTACTGGTAAGAAAACAACATCTTCGAGACTCCATTTTTCCTGCTCACACTGTGAGGACAGACTAGAACCAGATGTGTTCTGACCTTCTCAAAACCTACAGACAGGCAGGAGGCCATAACATACTGTTGAAACACAGCCCACATGTGGCAAAGGCAGGCTCTGGTTTTCCATGATGCGCCTGCAAGGCTGAGGCCCAGCCAGCTGGCTACGAAGGCCCCAGGCTACAGTTTTACAAAGAACAAGTCCCCCTGAGAGTAAAGCCTGTGCTGTGGGTGGATAAGTCACCAAATGGTCACTCTTCCACCCCGAGATGGTTCATCTTCAGCCTAAGCTGCTTAGCAGACATCTGACATGTACTTTTGAACTTTTTCCATTTCCTCATGAGGAAAGAAAGAAATGGAGATGGGTCTCTGAAAGGTTAACTTTTAGAAACTGGAAAAGTAAAAAAAAAAAAGTAGAGTGCTTTAGTTTTTTGTTGTTGCTTTGTTTTTTCAACATGACTCAGTCAATAGACTCTTGCCACTTCCCTTATGGTCCACTTCCATCATACAGTGTATCTCTCCCTGGGAATTTTAGTTTTTAAATTCAGCTTTGACATTTTTCTTAATTTCTTTCCATTGCTCCTTTTAGACCACCCTGAAAATATATTTTTTTAAATTTTTTAAACTTCTTTGTCCCTTTCTCTTACACACATGTGCCTGTGTGCGCACACACACACATCAAATCTCTCTCTCTCTCTCTCTCTCTCTCTCTCTGTTTCTGATCTTAAAGAACCCAAATTGCAGTTCAACAAATGCATTCTCAATCCCAAGCAGACACTAAGCAGTCGTTAATTTTTGTTTTATTTTGAAAATAACTATATTACTTTGGGGAAAATTATAAAGGGTTCCTGTTGAAAAACATGAAGAAGAAAAATTTAAGAAAAATATATACATATATATATGTGTACATATATATACATACACACACATATGTATATGTGTGTGCATATTTATAATTTTTAAATAACTTGTATATATATTTTTATTAGCAGCTCCTTTCCCTCAATGTGCCATGATTGTCATCCCTAGTTCAAAATGTATCACTACTTTCTCATTTTAATAGTTGCATTACATGAAAGGATGCACACATACTATAATTTTCTTAACTAAGGTCCCAGTGGTGACCTTCTCAGTTATTATGATTTTTTTACACATAAATTTTGTGAAGTAAACTTATGCATGTATAGTTTTAAAATTTTTCCCAAACTCTTATTGTTTGTCGATAGGTCAGCAACTCTTCCCCTCTCCATGCTTCCTAACCCTACTTCAGATTGCCTTAAGAGGGCTTGAGTGTAATCTTTCCCTATGTGAAGAGCTTTCAAGGAAATCACATTGTATGCACTGCTCCTAGAGGAGTCAATGGGATTGAAAGATGGGAGTTGCCTAGAGGTAGATTTTGGTTCAAACAAAAATATGCTTTAATAGAGCTATATTAAATACATAATGCATGTGAAAAGGTGTGTGGAAAGTGGCATAGCACCATAATGGTTAAAACAAATACCTTTATAATGATGGAATTATGGAAGGAATTGCTTCACTCAGTGGTGAAATCTTAGCTATTGGCCATTTTGTACTGAAGCAGGATGAATGATTTTTAGCAATTACAAGGCATTTAGGTCTTAGGTGAAAGACTGAACAGGCTAGCCCTTTCTATATCATTCTCCTGTAAGTTTCTAATATACTACGGTGGAGCTAATGTTAACTTGGCCTTGAGTCTCACCACATTACAGCCACTAACCAAGTCCTTCCACCAGAAAAGGCATATATACTTCAGTAAGGGACTTTGATAACCTCATTTTTGACAGAGTCTTGATAGGTAAATAGAAGGAGATATTTGCTGTCAAGAAGCCTTTCACAGTTCCTGCTGAAATCAGAACTTTTCTAACATTTATTTATAAGTTTCAAACTCAAACATCATGGGTCTCAAGCAGGACTAATTTCCTCTAGTCCCCTTTCCTAGAACATAACTAGAATTTTAGCCCATAACATTTTGCTGGGTTTTGAGTCACTGGATTCACAAAGAAGAAACAGCAACAGGAAGAAACCTGCACATGCCAGCATGCCATTATACCCCAAATGCAAATCATAAAAGGATAGTGTGTAATAGACACATGTAAATAAAGGTTGTCAATCACAAGCACAGGGGATCAGGACATTGTAGACACTTGTTTCAATGAAGAATTTCTCAAAACAACCCCAAGAATAACTGTACTTCCAAGGAAGCATTTCTGCCTAGCTCCTAGCAAACAGGATCAGCCAACTTGCTTTCACAGATTCTCTACTGCAATGTTCTTAACCCTGCTCATACACATACATTAATGGAAAGTAGCATTGCTCCACCTCTCAAGAAAGGCACATCATTGTGGAGTGAAGATCTGTACTTGGAAGTGTGCTATTTCACAAGACAGAAACATTTTCAAACTTTTGACATTTTAATAAAGAAAGTGTGGTCTCAAATAAGGAACAAAACACATTTTCCTGGTAGTCAACTCCTTGGTCCTCTATTGGGCTCTGAAGATTATGCTGCATATTGGGAGAATAAGTTGAAATAAAAATAATACACACTGGGGCTGGGTTTGTGACTGAGTGGTAGAGCACTTGTCTAGCATGTGTAAGGCACTGGGTTCCATTCTCAGCACCACATATAAATAAATAAATAAAATAAAAGTCCATCAACATCTAAAAAAGTAAACAAAAAAAGTAATAATAATACACGTGCTAAGAGGTAAGAACTGCTCATGTTTAGCAATGATAGTTATGGCACTTACCTTCACTGTCCTTGTGGAGAGTTTGCAGGGTGTGGAGGAGAGCTTAGGAAAGGATTCCCCAGAACAGAAAGAGTTTTTATTTGCCTATAGCTCTTGTTTCTTTTTAAGAATGTCATTCATATCCTCAAATAGTGTGCGATTATCTTGTCAAAATATTTGCAAGTGTTTCCTGAAGCCTAAGGCTGGTGCTTTTTAGTTGGAATAATATTACCTCAAGGATTATTTGACTATAAGTATAAGAGTATATATAGTTCTAAGATAAGACATCTTCCTGCAACCTGGACTTTCCAGAAGTTTGGGTAAAGGAAAAGAATAGTTATTATAGTACAAAGAAAATAAATATTATGGAATAAAATACAACCTTCGCATACATTATTTTATTTTCAAAGTAATCCACATATGTGGTTAGAAAAACTTCAAAACTTTTCCTTTTGCAGTTAAATGAGAATACAAGCATTCAGATATTTTCAACACCCTGGGGGATGCATCTGTGGAATTTTTTGAGAAGCATTAACCTAAAAGTAGAGCACTCACTCCTAGCCTGGTGTTCAAAATCCTTCATGATGTGGTCTCAATACTCCTCTTTTATCTTGTTCTTTTTTTCCATTACCTTCTAATCTGAAATGCAGATTTTGGTTGCTCAGTCCTCACCATCATCCAAGAGACATGCTCTAGATAATGCCTCATTCATTCTCCTCCCTCAGCATCTTCTTCTGCCTCTCCTCTACTTCTGATTTTTAAGTTCAGCTCAAGTAAACTCTCCTACAATCCCCAGTCCCTTAGGAATTAGTCTCTTTTCTTTATAACATTTATAGTTTCTTTCATGTTATCTGCCATTAGTTGCAAAATGTATTGATTGCTTGGTTTAAAAGCTTTTTATTTTAATTGAGTTTGTCTTTCCAACATAGAGTATTCCCAGGTAGGGGTTTACTAATCTCCATAACTCCTGGCACAGCACCAAGTATAGAGCAACATAGTGCTATGGTTTGAATCCTGAGTGTTCCCCAAAGGTCCGTGTGTTAGAGACTTGGTCCCCAGATTGGCACTAGTGGAAGGTGGTGGAACTTTTAAGAGGTGTGACCTAGCAGGACAGTTTAGGTCATTGGGAGTATACTCTTAAAGGGGATGGTGGGACCCTACTCCCTTTTTCCTTTTCTCTTTTGCTTCCTGGCCATTTGCTTCACCACATGCTACCCACCATGATGTGTTACCTCACTATAGACCCAAAAGAAACAAGGCAAACTGACCATGGACCTAACATTTCAAAACTGTAAGCTAAAGTACCTCTTCTCTCTTTCTAAACTGATTATGGCAGAAAGCTCACTAATCCACATAGCATGTTAGAGGTCCTGGGATCTAAATTCCTCATTTGAGACATATGGAAACTGATAAACAAATGGGGTGGGAAGAAGAGAAAAGAATGAGAAGATTCCAGAAGAGGGATTTTTACTGGATCTTTCTCTGTTTAGTTTTCATAAAGAACAATTTTACATAAAGCCCTTAGAAAATTTAGGAAAGAGGAAGAGCGGGACTTAGTACATGTTGACTGACTTCCCCATAGCCTGTGGTACATAGACTACATCAGAAATAGGCACTTTTGTCTGATGGAAAGATCATTTCTTTCTGGTTTCTAAGGATCTTTCACACTGATTTGGAAGAGGTCTGTTATTTCCTGAATCAGGAGAAACAAACTTTGTATGATCTCCCTCATCTACACCAAGCACTAATTTGGCCTTTGTTTTTAGCAAGGGTTTATTTTTGGAGTTCTACTGGTTCATACAGAGAAAAATAAACCCATGCTAATCCACTGAAGATGTCTGTTCCATGTTCACTCTTTTCCACTATTGCCAAATTTGTTTGTTCAGTTGTGCCCAGCCTCCTTTCCTCAGTGTGAAGTCATTTGAGGAATTGGTGGTGGGTAAGAGGTAAAAGAATTGTGAATGGTAGAAATGGGAAATAAGATTTGTGGTTATTAATTCATAAACTGAGAGGGCAGGTTAAAAAATAGAGAACTCCTTTATTCCTCATTCTCTTTAGAAGAATATTTGTATACATTTATTCTATTATAAGTATTGGCATAGGCAATTTGTATTTATTAACTCATTTAATCCTTATAGCAGCTCTAAGTGATAGGTTCTTATCGGTTAGGTTTCTCTAAAGGAATAGAACCAACAGGAAGTGTTATGGTTTGGATGTGAGATATCCCGCAAAAGCTCACATGTGAGACAATGCAAGATGGGATTAATTGAAGTGATAGAGTGTGGCTGGAGGAGGTGGGGTATATATTTTGTATCTGGAGAGTGGAGTCTCTGCTTCCTGATGATGCAAGCTGCTTCCCTCTGCCACACTCTTCCATCATGATGTTCTGCCTCACCTCAAGCCTCAAGGAATGGAGCTGGCCTTCTATGGACAAAGAGCTCTGAAACTGTGAGCCCTCGACAAACGCTTCCTCCTCTATAATTGTGCTGGTCAGATCATTTAGTCACAGCAGTAAAAAAAACTGAGAGGAAATATGATTATATAAAGGGAATTTCTTAGATTGGCCATCTGCAGACTGGAGAGCTGGAGGAACCTGGAGCTGCCCAGTCCAAGATTCTTATGCTTCAGAACAAGAGGGATAGATGATGCTACCCTAAATCAAGACTGAAAAGGCTTCTGGAAACTCCATGGAGAATCACTGGTAGAGTCCACTTTGAAACAGTGAAGGAGCCTGAGTCTGATATCCACAGGCAATCACAACAGCAATCAAGAACCCTTTCAAGAAGAATCAAGCTTGCATCTGCTACAGCTTCCTTGTTCTTCCAATTTTTATTCCATCCAAACCTACAACCTATTGTATGGTGCTGCCAGGCTTAGGGAGGGTCTCCACTGCAATTCGCTAACCCACATGCCAATCCTTCCTAGACATATCCTCACTGACACACCCAGAAGCTCTTAATCTTCTGCATCTCTTAATCCAATCAAGTTGACAATTCACATTAACCCTTACAGGTGCCATTATAACCAGAAGCTGGGACCAGAAAGGTTACAACTCACCCACATAAGTCATCTTAGAAGAGGACAATCCCAGTACTTGAACTGTAAACATCCACAAAACCTGTCTCCATCTGAGATACCACAGTGTTTCTCAAAGGAGATATTTAATTTGGAATTAAAATTAATTTAGAAGTAAGAGTAGTGAATTTCAATGAAACTTTAAAAACTTATATGCATTACTGATTAAAATTATTTCTAGCATTTGAATTGAAGGTATTTATATGTACATACTATATATATATATGTATAATATATGATACATACAATTTTAGTGAACTTGTGTAGGAGAAGTGCATTTATCAAAATTTGACGACTTCTTGCTATCCTAAGAAGACAGCTTGATGACTTTGCAGAATGACATAATATTTATCAATGAAGGAGACCCTTAGGTGTTCATTTATAGATGAAGTCCCATCCACCGATATTGACACAAACATAAAATTCACTTCTAAATGATTCAGACACCTGCCATTTTGGATTGGGGCTCACTCCAAGGACCTCATTTTATTTAAATGGCCACTTTAAGGGCCCTATCTTCAAATACAGTCATATTCTGAGGTACTGAAGTTAAAATGGCAACATTTGAATTTTGGGGTGGTACCATTCAACCCATAACAGATGATTATTTGAATGCAAGTCCTGCATGCATTGTAAATGTAAGATTATGGCATGGGGGAGAGGATCAAGCAAGCTGAAGAGATTTCATGGTGAATTATGAAGCCATGGGACATAGTGTCTTGCATAACAACTTGCTCTGAAGAGGAAATAATATGAGCAAACATGGTTATCTATCGGGTAAGATTTTCAGTTGACTGAATCTAGACAGGTCCAGGAAGTGACAGAGCAAAGCAAAGTCATTACTCAAGTCACAAACAGTGCCTGTCTGAGGGACTCCCAACCTCTGCCTCCACCAAGGGATTTTAGGATAATGATGCAATAGGGCTGCACCATTCGGAATCTCAGGTAAAGACTCACATGCAAATTGATTTAATGAGTGCCCTGCCTGACAGATTTTAGATTTGAAGTTGTCATCCTAATTCTTACTGGGACAAGTGTGACACTACTTTCTCTAAAGAGAAATTCATTGTTCACTGCTAGATTTACTCTATTTTAAAAAACAAAGGAAATTCCCAGTTTTCAATTGTCACATGGTGGGCTTTTTCCTTATTTTTTTCCCTTTATTATTTTCCAGTGCTCTAATACTGCATTGGTATGATTGGATTCACACTGTAGAATTACACCAGGAGTGTTTTCGGAGCAATCAACTCTAGGATGGTGCCAAATCATGGTTAGTAGTTGATGTTATAAAGGCAAATCCAATGAGTGCTAAATTGGCTTTGACAAGAGGAAGGAAAAAAAATATCATTCAGGGCTGGGGATATAGCTCAGTTGGGAGAGTGCCTGCCTCATAAGCACAATGCCCTGGGTTCAATCCCTAGCACTGCAAGAAAAAAAAAATCATTCATAGCTGTGCTCTATTCCCGAAAAAGCTATAAGGATCTTCTTTTCAGACAGTGCTTGCTGTCTGCTGGTAATGAACAACCTAGGGAGTGAGAGGTCAAAAACACAATGCAGGGATTGCCTGTAATATTAATGCCTTGTAGAGACTTCTCTGTACTGTAACACAAAGACCTTCAGTACCTTAGCAGACTTTGCATTATCAACCGATCCCATCTCATTGCCATCTGCATTCCCAAGATCTCAGCTCAGACCTGATGCCATGCTTGAAACTGACACCAGGATGGATCTTCCCGAGTGTATCCCTTCACTGTCATTCACTGTTATATCTGATATTTCTACTTCCAACGTTTACTAAATGTAAACACTGGATTAATATTTAGCTATTTAATAACACTGGAAACTTTATAAAGGGCGGATATCATATCTGATTTACCACTGTACACTTAGTGTCTAGAACGGTGTGTGATTTCAAAGCAGTCACAGAATCAAAGTTTATTTGATCAGTGCCTATGTTTCCGCATAGTTATCTGGCCTATCTTCAGGACCTGAAGTGTGTGTGTATGTCTGTTTGTTTTAATAGCAGCCAGTGTGGTATGGTGGAAAGATCACAGGTTGTGGAATTAGATTCACCTGAGTTTAAATTGAACTGTCACATTTTATTTGTCTAGAGTTCGATGAAAGAGTTATCAGTTACTCATATTCAGTTCTCACCTTCTTGGACCTCTCAACTGAACATTTACTTTCACTTTCTAAAGTGCTCCCTTCACTTTGTGTTGCCACCTTCTTAGGAGTCTCCTCGTGAATCTCTGGTTGCACCTGTTTTCTTTCCTTTTTCCTTGGAGTACCCTTCTGCATCCATTTCTCATACCCTAATTATAGGGCTCTCATTGTCTCCCATGGGTTCAACTCTGAATTTTTCAGCTGCTTCATTAATATCTCCCCAAGAGCACAGTGAGAAGGCATTACACATACTCAGCTCCAGAACCATGCTTAAGTAGTGCTTGTGCATTACATATAAATTCTGTATGTGTTGATACTTAAGGTAATATTTCAATGGATTTTCTATGGTTTGTTCCTCCTTGCTGTGGGAATGTCTTTATCATAGTACCAGTTAAGGTAGACTTGTTTTCTAATAAGAACATTTTCTGTGAACATGCAATCTATTATGTACAACTACGTATGTATTATCAATTATAGGAACATCTTATGCTTCACTGAGTGATCTCGCAGCTCAGAGACCAGGTCTACTCTATCCTAAGGAATTTTGACATTTAAATGCAGTTTTCTGCAATTAGTTATTTAGACAACTTCTTAGGACAATTAAATACACAGAGAGGGAGGTCTGTACTCTAAAAGGAACTCCAAAAGAAGGCTGAGAAATTGGGTGAAGAAATATATCATCCAAATTTCAGCACTGGAAGAGGTATCCATGAAATTACTAAAACAATCTGAAATCATTTTTCTTAAGAGAACAAAGATCTTCAGCAAAAATCAAATCTGATAAAAAAAATCATTCCTCAGGAATTTTTTCTTTGTGCTTGAATAGCCCCTGCTAAGTCAAAACATTTTCTTTGATAAAAATGCATTAGCTACATTTGAGCTTTACATTATGAACTTCTGAGTTGTCCCACAGGTTATGGAGAAAAGGGGTCTAAGTCAATCTGCAGCCTAAGAGGGCAAGAAAGAAAAATTCATCCTCAGTTGCTCTCCAAGCTCCTTTTGCCAACAGCTTTCTTGTGTCTACTCTGTTTGGAGATCCCTGGTTTCTTCGGTGTGTCTCCTTTTGGCACTGACCACCTAATGGTCATAATACAGCCATCTAGTAGAAACCCATTTGTTCTCAAAGCAGAAGCCTGACTTTGTTTTTCCTAAATAGAAAGAAAGAGAATAGAAATAAATAGAATAGAAAGAAAAGGAAGAGAAATACTGAGAACATTTTCCACACTAATACAACTTTAAATCAGAAATTAGTTTTCTAATGGGCTAAAATACCCCAGACTTAGATATGAAGCCTTTATATAACTGCATGTGAAAGGGACTGTAATGCTATTGGTTCATTTAACTTGCAGATGAACACTTCAGAAATTTATTCAAACATTTTTAGTGATTTTATATTATTTTATTTTATCGCTTAAGATTGAATATAGGGCAGCTATACTACTGAGATATATCACTAGTCCTTTATTGTTTATTTATTTTTAAGACAAGATCTCACTAAATTGCTGAGTGTGTGTCATTAAGTTGCAGAGGCTGGCCTTAAACTTGCAATCCTCCAGATTTGACCTCTAAAATGGCTGGGATTACTAACATGTGCGACCATGTTCAGCTATTTTATGTTACTTTAAATAAGTTTTCATATTTAATTACTGAGTTTAAAAATACAGAAATTAGACTATTGACATAAGCAGTACTGATTTTCAGCAATGATATAAAGAGTATGAACCTATTTGCCAGAAGAAAGAAAAACCAAACAAATCAGTAATATCTCAAAGAAGACAGAACATTTGATATTGGGGTAGGACAGGGCATCTCATACAATACAATAGGTCCTTGTGATCACCAATGATCCTTGGACATAAAAAAAAAATGTAAATATGGAGTCCTCTGTGAAGGGAAGTCCAAAAATTTATATTCATTTAAAATGGATACTATAGAAGATAGTGGATACTATTTTCAGTAAAAATGGATACTATTTTCAGTGTTTAAAAAGTCCTAAGCTACTTATTAGATTTTGCTGTGCTAGTTATTTGCTTTCTTCTCTCATCTCCAAGACCACCATCTGTTATCTAGTATGAGAAGTTGGGGCTGAAGACTTCTTGGCCATCTTGCTTCTGACTAGCATCTGAAAACGGAAGTTCTGGCAGACAGTGGGAAGCAGAATGTCAGGAGTTGAAGGTTGTGTTTCATGATTTCCAATGCTCCTCCAGGCTCCTCAGAGCAGCAGCAGGCAGTGGGTCTCAGCCTCTGGATGTCCTTACCACTCCAAAGACCTGCCTCTGCTAAGCCCTTCTTGAATTCCTGATCCCCAAATTAAAATGACTGCTATTTTGCAACTCAAAGTTTTGGGTTATCTTTTTTGCAGCAATGGTGATTAAACCCTAGACTTTTTGATTTGCCTTCATCAAAATAATAGGTGCTCAAATTTTATTGAATAAAAGAATGAATATCAGAAAACCTAGATGGGAGAAATTGGTAGGAGGATATCAAAGGTATATTCTGTTTACTTCCCTAAGTTCAAGTCAAATTGACTCTAGAAAGAAGGAACAACCTGGAAAATGTTCAGAAAATAAATCTCACTATACAAAGCAGTTTTGTTTTCCTCTTTCTTCAGAGAAAAGTAATTTTCTACTTTATAATTGAGAAAGTCTGCCTATTGGTTATTGACATAAAACAGTCATTTCAACATTCTCCATACTACCACCTCAAACTCTCTTTTAGCTTTCATCCACTGCCAGAGGCTGGGATAGATTTTCCTCACACTATTTCAAGAATTCTAAGAATTGATGTCAATCAAGTGCTCATACTGTATGAAATCCTGTAATGGGCAGCTTTCTGGAAAGTGATTAATAGCAAATTGGCATATTTAACAAATTGCCACAGAAATCCAAGATGAAATTAAAATTTTTAACCATATTATCTATGGTGTTTACATAAACACCATAGAAGTAACAAAGGAGTATACCAAATTTCAGTTTATACTGTAATTTTTTCAGTAAGAGGAATCAGGGCTCTTTGGAGAAATGGCAGATGATTGGATTGAGGCAGAGAATATACAAGATGAACCTGAATCATCTTATACTGTAACAAGTAAGGAAACCATATAAATATATATGTTTGTTTACATAAATAAATATATATTTATTCAATATTATATTATATCTCATATTGAATTGATGGGAACATGTCAATGGAACACAGGAGCTGAACAAAAAACAGCTCTCAAATGTTCAAATCTAGAGCCCTGTGAGCAATTAATTAATTAATTAAAGTAATAACAGATTACACAAATAGAAAATAAATATCCATGAATTCACACATATATAAATAAATATTTCATTAAATACATAAATGGAGAGACTAGAAAAAAAAATTGCCAAGCTGATTTCCAATTGCATTGTGTAGATAGTCTCCTCTTAGGGGGGTATACTGTAACTCCATGCCATCACTCCCAAGCTGCAAATAGTGACTCCCTTGTAAGGATACCGCATAGCAACAGTGAGGGCTGTTGACAGAGTAACCTTACAATGGAGAAACTAGCAAATACCGCCCCAGATCGACATCAGTTCTCATTAGTCATGTGATAGAATGTACCTTTGCTATGATATTATGGGAAGACACTTTATGGTCTCCTCATCTCTGTGATTTTTCTTCCTTAAACACATTACCACAGCCAAGCTATGAGGAAATCTGCAGACATACTCTGTTTGAGGGGCAATCTACAAAATACCTGACCAGAACTCCTCAAAACTGGGAAGATGATCAAAGATATAGAAATTTACAGAATCTATCACGACCAAAAAGAGATTAAGGGGTCATGACTATTAGATATTATGTGGGATCCTGGAAGCTTAAGAGAACATTAGGGGAACACTGAGAAGATTGCAATCAGATACTGAGTTTAATTAGTAATAGCATATCAATATTTGTTCATTAATTCTGGCATATTAATAAAAAATCTTAACAATCAAGGAAACTGGGTGATAGTTTATGGGAACTCACTGTGGCACCCTAACAGTAATTCTGCAAATATATAATTTTCTGAAAATGAAAAGTTTATTTAAAAAATGGAAGTGAAAGAAAGAAGAGAAAAGAAAAGAAAAGAAAAGAAAAGAAAAGAAAAGAAAAGAAAAGAAAGGAGGAGGGAGGGAGGAAGGAAGGAAGGAAGGAAGGAAGGAAGAAAAAGCCAAGTGTGTTGGTGCACACCTGTAACTCCAGCAGCTTGGCAGGCTGAGGCAGGAAGATGGCAAGTTCAAGATCAGCCCCAGCAACTTAGTGAGACCCTAAGCAACTTAGTTCCTATTTCAAAATAAAAAAATAAAAAGGGCTGGGCACGGTGGTGCACGCCTGTAATCCCAGCACTTGGGAGGTTGAGGCAGGAGGATCACAAGTTCAAAGCCAGCCTCAGCAACTTAGCAAGGCCCTAAGCAACTCAGTGAGACCCTGTCTCTAAATAAAATACAAAATAGGGCTGGGGATGTGGCTCAGTGGTTGAGTGCCCCAGGGTTCAATCCCCAGTATAAATAAATAAATAAATAAAATTAAAATTAAAAGGGCTGGGGCTGGGACTCAGGGGCCAAGTGCCCCTGGGTTCCATATTTGACACCAAAAAAAAAAAAATGAGGTTTATTTAAAAGATGGTAGCGAGTGCCTCTGTGGGCAAAAATCAACAAAAGAAGCTTCACTGTCTGCCAAGCTGCCCTGCGGCCCCTTCCACCTCGATGTCCAGCTTTATCAATACAACATAAACCTATACATGTAGCTTCATATAAAAGGCACCTTAAAACATTAAAATCCTGCCATTTGGTGATTAGTAGTCAGGATCCTGAATAATAATGCTGTTCCAACATTTAGAAAAAAGGATTTTAGTCATCTGCCCACTCTCTCCATTACATTTGATTTATGGACTATGGATTTCAGTGTACTGAAGTCTCAAAAACAACAGCAAATTGTTGAAGAGAAATGGGACACCAGGGAGGCTGAGGCCCACGAGTCTCAGAAACAAAGGAGAGACACAATTATAAGGGAATAATGGTGTCATATTGTCGGTATGTCCCAGAACACAATAATTGCACCTAACTTTGTCCCCCATCTTCTCTCACATAGCCTCATCCCAAAATCATGACAAAGAATTCACTTTAAGTATTCCATGGATACTAGGTTCTGATGTTGCCTCAAACATTGTAAAATGTTTAAGAACTCACTTGAAAAGAAAAAAAAGTTAAAGGAAAAATGCATCCTTATCTTATTCATGTATTTTCAAGAATTTATTTTTCACCACAATATTTAAAACAAACTCTGAAAAAGTGTGGTACTGATGGGAAAAAGTCCCTGCAACCTTCCCCAGGGGATTTTAATATGACCTCTGTGTAACTGGGGCAACATGTCTATCCCAGAGGACAGAAGAAAATAAACCCAGACATTATAACTGACCGCAGTGTTAAGGCCATTGTCCAAGATAGAGAACATATTTTACCAGGGAGATGTCAGGCTTCCCATGAGCTCCAGATCAATGGGCTTTAAAACAGCATCCTGAACATCAGTCCGAATGACCATTTTATTCAATCGTTGAATTTGATAGATTTAGTGAATTAAGTTTTCAGAGTCATTCCATCACTTAGAACACTTGCCCCACCTTCCCCCATGCCCCTCCCTCCACAGTGGATCTGCCCTGGCATTTGCATCTTATTCCAGCCTGTTGTGATGTGGTTATTGTTTTCATAAAAATATCTGGGTTTTCCTTTAAACACTGGCACAGAATGAACTGCAGCCTCTGGTCAGGCTCTGGGTCATTGTAAAATTTCTAACTTCTGGGGCTCCAGTAGGTAGAGAGTCCAGGGCAGTGGCAGGACTCAAATTCACAAAAATGAGAGTAAAAAAAGACAAAAGAAAAGGCCATCCACTTATACAGGTGATGGCAGAGACAGGAATAGGAGGATAGAGATGAACAGGAATAAGAGGATAGAGATACAAGGCCTAAAAAGAAACTCCGGCCAAATCATCTCTGAAAAATCTCACTAATTTGGCAATGAAAAAATTTTTTTTCAGTGCTAGAGATTGGACCCAGGGCCTCATGCATGCTAACCCTGAGCTATACCCCCAGCCCAGAGAACTCTTTTTAAAAATAGATGCATTGGCAAAACGGTCTTTAACCAACTGACCTGCTTCTGTTTCAACGATACCATACTCTTTATGAAACCAGGATGGACTGCACTGGACCTCACCTGAGATATTTAAGAAATTAATTGGGAGAGACATTTTTAAGTAGCCATGAGCATGATCCTATTTCTGATTTTCCTTATTGGTATATTACTATGTGCCTTGAGTCCACTCCGAGAACTGTTTGAGTTTCAACATTTCTATCTATTTAAAGGAGGAGGGAAGGGGAAGGCAGAAGAGGGAATCTTCTAGCTTTGACTAACTTCTAAAAGAAATCAAGTTATATAAGACAGGCTTGACTGCTGTCTTACTTGAAATGGACCCACTCTGACCCCAGAAACATCTTTAAAAGCATACTCTGACCTTCAGCTGTAAAATCATAGAGGAACTGATAAAGAGAATACAGGGTATGCTGCTATTGACCACTCCTAAACTTTGTAGGATAAATTCAGACATCCTTAGAATCACAATGCAGAGTCCTAGATAATATGGTTCTTCAATATCTATTGTATGCAATCTGTTGGAAGGAACAAGGGAAGGAGGGAGGAGACAGCAAGAGGAGAGGGAAATACTTTGTGTTAAATTCTTGATAGGTCAACATGGAGTTCATGTTGTGGAGGTTATAGGACACAATATTCACAGCTTTTCTTCACACCAGTTTCTCCTAGGAACAATCTCACCACTGTTCCCTGGACACCCTGTACCTATCCTGACCTCTTCACCTTCCTTCTATATGACTCCAAGTTCTACCCCTTGTCAAGGTCAAGTTGAACTTCCCCTTCTCTATGCCTTTCCCTACCAGCCTAATCTTTTTTCATCTCTCCCATCCATAAATTTTTAGCAAATTTAGGAAAGAAACTCATCTGAATTTTGAACCTTTGTGTGATTTTGTCTGTACAATGAAATATGAGCAGGTCCACTCACATACAATGTCTTATCTGTCCGTGTTTCCAGCAGCAGAAACCTATGGCAGGTACTCTGTAAATGCTCGATGGGTGAACATATGGATTAATGAATAAATAAACCAGTAAATGAATGCACTGATAAAACAGTTGCAGACATAAATGGAAGAAGCATGAAGAAGTGTCCAGCAAGAGGGCAACAAATCAGGTCAGGGCAATTTTATTGGGTCAGTTCTCGCTCTTCCCCACAGAGCTCTCTGCTTTCTTAAGAGATTGAATTCAGTTGTTTTGAAGCAGTCAAGGCAAAGAAACTGAGAGAGGACTTTTAAAAAAATGAATGTGCCCACAAACATGGAACCTATATTAACAGCCCTTTATGGACAATAAAAAGTCATAGGAGGCAAACCTAAAATAATTTTCCTTTCTCAGAACCCAAGGGAAAAATAATCATTGAACATCTTTCTTCAATCAAGCCTACATTTCCAGTAATGATAAAACTTGAACAAGTCCATTTCCTGTTTATGTAAAACTTTTTGTCACTGGATGCGGGAAGAAAAAATTCTATCTTGTTGGCCTTTCCTGAAGGTACCCCCGATTCACGGATGGCCTTTTAAAGAAAGACACATTCATGTGACCATCTGTTACCCAAAGACTATACTGAGGCAAGCCTCATGTTTCTTGGAGCCTTGCAGTTCCATAGAACAAACTTCACTTGCTTAATACCTCACATTGTTTCATGCTCAGGGGTTTTGGGAAGCATGATTTAAAATTGGACA
>JAJEJO010002876.1:81160-148606 GCA_020662805.1 Glaucomys volans
CTGGATCAAGATCCAATCTATGATTTTTGCAGCACTTGTTTGTTATTTTCAATTAATTAAAAATTTTTCCTAATTTTTTTGTCTTTTATAATCCTTATTATTGTTATAATTTTGAAGACTAGTGGCCATCTGTCTTGTAGAATACCACTCTGTAATATTCTGAAGCCTCTTTGAGGTTGGATTCACAAAATACACTTTTGCAAGAAACTTTGGAGGAGCTGTGTTGTCCTCAGTGCATGATCAGAAGGAGCCACACGGTATCTATTTGCTTCATTAATGGCGATCTCAACTTGTTCATTTTGTTCAGGGTTCTCATCAAATTTCCACACTTTTTTCATTCTTACCTAAAACAACCATTACCACAGTGGTTATTGAATCGTAATTTTCTGGATGTATTATGCTATCTGTATTTATTGTTGCCATTCTGCTGCAAAGTTTTTTCCAAAGCCAAAATTTCTGAAGCCAAAATAGTTTTTAAAGAGTATCTTCTAAACTCTACATGAATTTCACCAAATCATACTTCAGAGAAGAACTCTCTCCTCTCCTCTCACTCATTAATTCATTTTCTTATATTCCTATTCAATGTGGATTTGTAGATTCTTATTTTATGGGTTGAAAAAAACAACTTTTTTTGACCCAGATTATCTCAAATTTCACCAGTAGAGACCTGTTCTATTTAGTTTTTATGTCTGTTTGACATATTTCATCATCTTTTGAGCATTTCCTTACTTTAGAGCATAAACATATGTCTTAAGATTACCTTGGAATTTGTACTTACTGTAAGGAACCCTAATTCTTTTGGAAAATGATACTTAAACTCCAATATTTAAGGTTAGGGTTGATGATTACTATTGACAGTGTCACCATTCTAAAAAGTTTTCTGTGAACAGAATTAAGAAAAATGTGTATGTGTATAAAATATATGCACAACTAATTCACATTTATTTAATTAAAATTATATGTGTACACCCTCAATTCCAATCCAAGACTTTAGTAGGTTTATAGAACCCTAAAAAAAAAGAAACCTTTTTGTAAAACTTCTGTTCCGTCTGCATTTAGAAACATTTCAAAACATTAAACAGAAAAGGAAAATCCAAAATGAGATTTGATAGAATACTTTTTTTAAAAAATAACTAAATTGGCTATGAGGAGACGTGAAGTTATTGGGGAAAAACAAACAAACTGGGTTTATAATTTGATATCCAGAAAAAGATGTAAGTTTTGAGGTCAATAAGAGGAATAAATTCTGGTCCACCATAATCAAGAGCTGAAGAGGCATTCATCCAGAGTAACAGGAGAATTTTTCATGAAATGTAATGAAGTCTTTTTAAAATTCAAGTGAAAGAGAAATATTAAAAAATAACCAAGGATAACCAAGGGAACTTTGAAAGTGAAAAATAAAGAAGGAATTCCTATTCTAGCAAATATCTAGATATTATAAGTATTTAATATCAAAGCTGTATGGAAATTAGAGCAAACTAAGACTCAACAACCAACAGATCAGATCATGTGTGTGTATTATGCATGTGTATAGACAGGTAGATACATTGTGTGTGTGTGTGTGTGTGTGTGTGTGTGTGTGTGTGTGTGAAATGCTTACATTATGAAAAACCTTTTTATGGAAGAGAAATTCTAACACACTAAATGGTGTGGAAAAGCCAGCCACGCATTTGGTAAAATTTTAACTTAATCAGTAGATTTCAACATTACAGAAAGGAGTTTTATGTGGATCAGAGACTGACCTGTGGAAAAGAATTAAAATACAAGAAATGTGGGATAGTTCACTTAAACATGGGATATAGCTGCTGTTAGGGAGAACGTGACCTTGGCAACACCATCTTGACACATATGCTCCATCTACCCCGAGGTAACTGACAGCCTTAAGACAATACTCCATTATTACCCAAAGAAAGGGAATTGTTATCTGGGACTGAAATCCTGAGAAATACCTGGTTCATCATGGAACAGTGACTACCACAAAGAATGAAGGTCAGGACCACAAGGACCCTTTCCCTGACAACCCACTAGCAACAGCCTAACCACAAAAATTCCCCACTCCCTCACTCCCCTGTAATCGCCCTAGACTGTAAACAGGAGACAGACCCTCTGCAGGTTTATCCCAAATAAACTTATGTCACTGTTGAGTCACCTCTCCAATCTCTCCACTTCCTTCATTCCATTTTTTTCTTACAGTTGCCACTCTTAACACTCTGGACACATACAACAATGGACATGATGGTAAGTGTTGAACATATCAAGTTCAATGAACTTTTAACATTTTTTGTGGGACAAAACACAAGATAAAAAAATAAAATTTTAATCATATGCATAGATCTCTTATACATCAAAACAGAAAAGCAAACAATGCTCAAACAACTCAGAAAAATAGGCAATAAATATGAAGAAGTAAGAGGAAAAGAGAAATCCTCCCTAAACAGACAAAAAGTAAAGATGTTTGGTGTCTCTAGTGATGAAGAAAATTGCAAAGCAAAGTAAAATGTTTTCATTCAACAGACTAGCATCAATTTACAAGGTTGATAATAGAAAATATTGACCAACATGGTAAATTGTTATCATAGATGAAAATGTAAATTGGTGTGATCATTGTTGTTTAAAATTTAATAGTATCTATTGTATGAAAATATTTTAAATATTTTACAGCTCAGCAATTCTACTCAATATATCTGCCCTGAAGAATCACTTACAATCACTTCAAAACAATGCATACGATAATATTAATTGTAGCTTTATTTGATGTAAGGAAATATTGTCCATCACTATGGAAATTTCTATCAAAACCTATGAAGTTGTTATTACGTATATATGTGTAAGGCACATTGGTGGAAAAAATCCAAATAAAATGCATAATATTCTTTATGTACAGAAAACACAAATAAATATACATTCTATGGCACAAACAGTTATATAGGATTGCATAGAAAAATGTTTCAAATACAATTTAAAGAGTTTTAAAATGTCTGAATGGATTAAGGTACATCAGAATAAAATTCAATTATGGGTGTAGCACCAAGTACAACCTTTCGATTGGATACAAAAAGCTCTGTAAAAAAGAAAATATGTGACTCCCCCATTAAATACCAGTGCAGTTACAGTTGTGTGGGAGGAAAGGAAGGAGAGGGAGATGGAGAAAGGGAGAGGAAGAGGGAGAAGGGGATATGTGAGTGGCTGGGGAAAGGGAAGGGAAGAGAGTCGCCAGAGGAAAGGAGAGATGTAGAGGAGGGAGAGGCAGAAAGGGAGGGGAGAGGAAAACAAAAGGAGAGAGGGAAAGGACAGGCAGAGAGAAACAAGGAGAAGGAGAGCCTGAGGGGAGGAAGGGGAGAGGGAGGAGGAAAACAGAGAGAGGGAGGGAGAGGAAAAAAGATGGAAAAAGAGCAAAGGAGTAATTCAAGGCTCAAAGGAAAAGTTTAGAAATTGTGGCTCTTGTGAAAAAAAGATCAGAGACTGCAGAGTGGTTGAAATCTGACCTTCATCATTTACTAAAGACTTACATTCAATAAAAAATGGGGGATGAACCTACTGTAAGAAGCTGGGTGGTCATCATAGCTCAGCTCCAACACATAATATATAGAAGCTCTAATTTTTTATTGTGACTCAAGATTCTCCACCACCACCAAGAACTCCCCAGGAATTGTTTTGGAATCCATAAGGTTTTCAGAAAAATAACAACAGTGACAAATTGTATGCATTTCTAAATGATGTAATTTTCTTATCTAGTTATTCATCCCCTGCCTTCCATTAGATCATCAGCCCCATCATGAAGACAGGGATGTTTTTGTTCTCATTAGTTAATTCCCAAGATTCAGAAAAACTACCTTTGTAAACAAAGAGTAAGTTTCATCTATGAGTTTCAAGAGACATTCTGCCCCAAATTATTTGTGATGTTCTATTTGTTAGGGAATGGCAACATTTCCTTGGCAATCACTTTTTTGATGGTCTTTCTTTTCAAGATGAGTTGGAAATAAGTGAGACTCTGTCTCAAAATAAGAAATAAAATAATAGAACTGGGATGTAGCTCAGTTGCAAAGCGCCTCTGGGTTAGATACTGCAAATCAATCAAAGATACACATTTACATAATGTAAATGAAAGTCCCTTCACAGGTGTTTCTGCCACTGTCACTGTCCCTTTGTGGTAGTGTTTGCAAGGGGACGATGTGTCACCATGCAGAGGGGAGGGGCACCAAGGACAGATAATATATATTAGAAACACAATCCAACTATATACCTTGATAAGGGGAGTACTAGTAAATGGTGACAAATATACAATTAGAAAGCAAGATCAGGCAAAGCAGATAAAGTAAAAATACACAGGAAGGAGATTTAGATAAACATTTGAATGTTAAGATAGTTTCAATACAATATTCACAGAGAAAAGACACAAGAGAAGAACGATCTCTGAACATGAGTAAAATGATCAGGATGTCTGTTCAAGGGATAAAAACCCTGCACATATTTTATTACTTTTTATTATTTTATCTTATCTATTAATTCCAATCAGCTCCACATGCCAACAGCCTCAGAGCTGCAACCAGTCACATTTAACAGACCTTTGCATCATATATTCTAAAATTTTAAAAAATCAGTTTCACTCTTAAAATATTAATGATCGTTGTTGTCAGAGAGCTGTCTGTCTGGAATAAAGGAGACTGGTATTTGTTCAAGTTTGAAATTAACCCTGTGCCTCCCAACGTTTCCTGAGCAAAAAGTCGGATGAAGAACCTCCCTCCCCATCCCTCAGGAGGTTATGTTCCCCCATGCCCTTTTCAGATGCAGTCAAGGATGATCAGGAAAAAAAAGAACTTCAAGAAATTCAGAAAGAATAATGAAGAAAGGAGAGTAAACCACTACACAGGAGGAGGGCCTGCTCAGGGACATTGCACACTCCCCTGACAGGAGAACCCTAATCCCCATCCAGTGGAATTTGGGAATCACTACACACTCCTGTTGACTGTGTGTCTACCTTTCTTCTCTTCTCCAAGGAGAAGTGCTTCTTGGCATCCCCCAATCCTCTTCAAGTAGCTCAGATTGACCGTACATGATTCGAAGAGTCAGTTAAAGTGTGCTTTCTGATCAGAAGTCTCTGAGGTGATGTGTTCCATATTTGGGTTTGAGGTTGAGAATAGTAAGTATTTTCCTTGGTGATGAAGAGTAGTTAGCTTCTACCAAAGAGCCTGGACTTTGAATTTGATGACATGACTAGACTTTTGGCTGCTTTCCTGGTTGGAAGAGCATGGCTTTTGAATGTGGAGATGAGAATGGACAAAATGTTTGATGAAGACAGAGCTATGATTGGTCATTAAGGCTGATCACAAATCTTCAATTTCTCTTTCTTCCAGGCGTACAGTGGAAATGGATTCCCCACTCTATTCCTACTCTGCTAGTTAAATACGTCCCAGGGCTCTGTATTGCCCAATGGTAGGTGAAGCAGAGGAGTCTGCATCCCTCCACATGCAACATTTAGAGGTCAGTCCATTATTAACTACATAACTTTTCTCTCTGCCATGGAAATGCCTGCTATGGATTGGATAAGTGTCCCCCAAAGGCCTATGAATTAAATAATTGGTCCATGAAGTGGAAACTTTGAAAAGTGGGACATAACAAGAAGTTAGATTGTCAGGGTGTGCCCTCAAAAGGGAATGGGAGACTCTGGTCTCTTCTGCCTCTCTTTGTTTCCTGGCCATCACAAAGTGAGAAGCTTGCTCTGCCATGCATTCCACAGGCCTACCAACTCACCACAGGCCTAAAAACAGTAGGCCTGACAATTGTGGACTGAAACTTCTGAAATTGTAGTCAAAAATAAACCTTTTTTCTTTATAAATTGACTAACTCAGGTATTTTGTCACCATGACAGAAAACTAACACACTCCTTATGCTCCAGATTGTGGTATCTGCATCCTATGGTAAGGGATGAACCAAAACATAAAACAAAAACAAGATAACCCTCAGTGGGGCCCACATAAGGAAGAAGAAATAAATGCCATTGAAAACCAATGAGATTTTGATATTATTTATTAATGCAGCTAGCCTTACCTATACCAACTAGTTCAGGAAGGACATTTTTTCAAAATAAAAATACAATTAAATATTACCAGCTGAGTTACATTTTTTAATAAAAGCAAGGGAAGTTCATGCAGGTATCTAGAAGTAAATTCGAAGAAAATGCAGATAATTTTTCTCTGTAAGAGAATTGTCTAGGCCAATTAGCCCAAGCTGCTTTAGGAAATTTTCATGTTATAAAAAAAATAGCTAATTTAGCCCTCACTATAGCAGATTGTATAAAAAAGTACTTCTTGTAACACTAAGTTGAAAAAATGGGAATGAAAACACTAACCAACTCTCAAAATAACAGATATTAGCTTCTTGGATTTTTTTCTGACAATATCTCCCTGTGCTTTGAAATTAAAACAATAACCATGACAGGGTTGTTCTCTTTTCTCAACACATACTTCTTTGTGACATAAGTCATATTCATCGTTAGGCTCCTCTACAAGGGGTCTCAGTAAATCATTGTTACATGGAAAACTAAATGACTTCGTGGACAATTGAATGAAATCTGTATCAGGGATTTTAGCTGAAGACATACAAATTTTGGTGTACACATTTCTTGGTATCCAAGGAGAGAAGGGTATAAAGTAATACCTCCCTTTTACACACACTACACCGAAACATCTGGTTCTTTCCAAAGTCTATTGATTCCATCCCTTCAATATCCCATATCGACCCCTGCACTCCCACTCTAGTGGCTTAATTTGGAATTTCATTATCTCTTGCTTGGACTATTGCTAGAGCCTGCTAGTTGGACAACAGATCTTCTTCATCTTCACCCTGCAATCCATCCCCCCACAGTCTTTTGAATGTAAAACAAAGTGTGCTACTTTCCTACTAAAAGAAAATGATTAACTCCAGTTAGAACAGAATTAAATTTAACTCCTTAGCATGGCAGGAAAGCCCATCTAGGCCTACCTATATTTCCAGTGGGATTTTAACTCATTCTTTGCCAAGTACTAAGCTCCCTGCATCACTTGGCTTATTGCCTTCTCCTCCGCCCAACCTAAATGCGCATGAACAGTCTTACTGTTCCACTATTCCTTTAGCAAAGACTTACCCACCTGTCTGAGGATTACCTGCATAGAACAAAATGTACTTTATTTCTACTGTCTATTGTCCATCATGTGCCATACATACGAGTTCTTTTATTTAAGTCTGATGACCTTCAGAAACAGTGTTATTAAGACAATTGGACAGGAAGGAAATTGAAATTTAGAGCTTCCATGATAAATAGATTGACAGCTCAAGTTGATGCTGTTGTGGATGCTCAAGGATGTGCAAGGGCTTTTCTGGCAACCGTTGGATCATAACTTGAGGCCAAGTTATGATTATGATCCAACGGTTTTACCAAGTTTCTCTTACAGAATTTGACATGTTATGGTTATTTGCTATACATCTCTCTATGAGTAGATTATGAGTTCTCGAAAGGCAGGTAACAAATTGTATTTAATTTTGAATTTTCCCTTTGCCATCACTGTTGAGCAGAGTGGTTAGGCAAGAGAACTGAAATGCTTGGGAAAAGGGAGGTAGGGATAATGTGAGGCAGAGACAGGGAAAGTACTATGTTCTCAGTGTGTGTGTATGGGTGGGCCGGGGAGAAAGAAAGGGAGCCAGGGAAAGATAAGGATCATTTCAAAGCAAAAATATATAAATACTAGAACATTCTGTTATTGTGGAAATAATGTTTTACAGAGATGTTCTTTATATTCCCAAAGGAGGAAAGAAACTTGATGGATATTAGGAATGACAACAAGGCAGGAAACTGTAAAGTGAATGAGAACAGAAATAATTGGACATTTTTTATTTGATTTCTTCTTATAAATACATCTTATAAATATATCTTTTTAGATATCACAGGTTTCATGTTTACCTCTTTAAAGGTATAATGGTGGTATAGGGAATAAGTAGATTCAAAATAGATTTAAAGGGAAAGATTCTGAATGCAATGAGTTGAAAAGAAGAAAACAAAATTAAAATTAAGAGTGCCCAGGACTTGTAAAGGGAGATGATAATGTATTTTGGCTTTGAGCAAAGATTACTTGGATAAAAACATTGATTAAGACATTCAAAGAACTTTTATCTAGGTATTGGCACAAGCCTGTAATCACAGCAGCTTGGGAGGCTGAGGCAGGAGGATCCCAAGTTCAAAGCCGTCCTCAGCAATTTAGCAAGGCCCTAAAGAACTTGGCAAGACACTGCTTCAAAATAAAATATAAAATAGGGCTGGGGATGTAGGTCAGTGGTAGTGTGTTTGGGTTCAATCCCCAGTACAAAGAAAAAGTACTTTTAGAATTATACTAGAAGCTGCTAAATATTTTAGGTACCAAGGAATATATTCATAATTGCAAAAGATGTTTAAGCATCTAGGCACTGAGTCAAATAGAATATTGATTGATACTAAAGGGCATGAGAGCAATGCAAAAATGTACCATAGTAAACTTGATTTTAGAAAGGATGGACAGAAATACCCTCTACACTGATTGCTTTAAAACAATAGCAGCATCAACAAAGTCTGGGTAATCTGTGAATCCACATATCCTAAATGGAGACAAATTGAGAAGTACCTAGAATTCAATTATTGCAGTCCAGTTTCATTTTAAATAATTATGGATGTAAAAACAAAAGAGGATCCTCAGGAAGAATAAGTCCCTGTTTTGTGCAATGTCACTTCAGGGACTGTAGAACACCCCAGGACAGCAAGTGGAAGGAAACACCATCAGGATAAGAACTGGGTGAGTGATGGGAACAATTTCAGAAGCAATGGGTTATGCTTGGAATGGAAATTTGTCTTTGTGGAATTTTAAACAGAAGAAAGGACATCCAAGGTTAGCCAAAGCTGGAGGAGAGATATTAGCCCAGCGTGTGTGTAGAGAGCAAAACGCTTAAGGACTGAACAAATAAATGCTCATGATTTCCAAGAAAGCATTTTAAAGCACAGTTTGCACAAACTGTCTAGATTTCACTTCCAAAAGGATTGATATCAGAACCATCATGCTTCTTTTTCTAAGGTTATACCCTGGAGGTCAATTTTGTACCAAATGAACATCTGTGAGATGTTTTTTGAATTAATATGATCTAATTTGGTTTATTAGGATTCAATACCTAATTGTAGATAGCTCAATCAACAAGTGTTTACCTAAGAGCTCCTATGCAAAAAGCAATGGATGCTCCAGAGTTTTATATGAATGTCTGAGAATGGCTATCATAGGTCATTTTTATCACATTTTGTGTTTATTTGGAAGGAGAAAAAAATGGGAATGAGAAACCTATAAGTTATAGTTTAGTTCTCAAGTGAAGCAGTGGGGCCTCATTAAAACATACTTAAACTGGGGTCTTCAAGTTTTGTCTACACATAGACTTTACTTCTTTTCCTCCAACTTATTCTTTAAGAATATATACTTTGCATCCATTTTTCAAATGCAAATATTTAGGAAATCTTAATACACAGAAAAAGGAAAGAGGCATGCAAGTATCCGTCCATCAAATTGAACAAATTTTTATTCATATTTGTCAATGATCATTAAAAAAAATAGCACACAAAAACTTAAAACCTCTGTGCTCTGTTCCATCCCTCCTCCGTCCAAGATACAGCAACTGTTTTTTGGTTGTTAGACGACATATCACATTTTTATTGGTAAATTCACTAAATATGCATGTAGACTTTCTTTCTTAACCTAGCATCATATGTCCTAAAATTGCATTTTGAAGTTTGAAGATTTGATTTTTACTTGCAGGACTCCCACATTTCATTTTCTTTTTTGGGGGGTTGGGGATACAGGAGAGTGAACTCAAACACTGAGCCACATCCCCAACCCTGTTTTGTATTTTATTTAGAGACAGAGTCTCACTGAGTTGCTTAGCACCTTGCTCTTGCTGAGGCCGACTTCTTTTTTTTTCAGTCTCATTCTACTATCTTTCCTTCCTCCACTCTCTCCTGTCCCCTTTTCCTCTATACCATCCATATTTCTTCCATTTTTTTTCTTGTCCCTCCCAGTCCCCCTCCCACTTTATGTATCAGCATCCACTCATCAGAGAAAACATTCCACCTTTGGTTTTTTTGGGCTTGACTTATTTCACTTAGCATGATATTCTCCAACTCCACCCATTTACCAACAAATGCCATAATTTTATTCTTCTTTATGGCTGAGT
The DNA here is from genome assembly GCA_020662805.1 of Glaucomys volans. NCBI lineage: Eukaryota > Metazoa > Chordata > Mammalia > Rodentia > Sciuridae > Glaucomys > Glaucomys volans. The sequence goes on from JAJEJO010002876.1 coordinate 91,376, forward strand.
AGTATTCCATTGTGTACATATACCACAGTTTCTTTGTCCATTCATCAATTAAAGAGCATCTAGATTGGTTCCACAATCTAGCTATTGTGAATTGAGCAGCTATGAACATAGATGTGGCTGCATCCCTATACTTTGCTAATTTTAAGAACTTTGGGTATAAACCGAGGAGTGGGATAGCTGGGTCAAATGGTGGGTCCATTCCCAGTTTTGTTTTTTTTGTCTTTTTCCTTTTTTCTTTTTATTTATTTATTTTTTAATTTACTTATTGATTCATTGAACACAAATGGAGTACAGCTATTGTTTCACTGGCTGTACACAAAGTAGAATCACACCATCTGTGCGTTCATGCATGTACACAGGGCAATGGTATCTGTCACACATTCTGTTATTATTTTTACCCCCCACCTCGCCCCCACCCCTCCCTTCCTTCTATGCTATCTACCCTTCCTCCATTCTTGCCTCCCTTCCCCCCCGCATTATGCATCATCATTCATTTATCAGAGAGACCATTCGGCCTTTGGATTTTTGGGATTGGCTGATCTCACTTAGCATAACAGTCTCCAACATCATCCATTTACCTACAAATGCCATAATTTTATTCTTCTTTATGGCTGAGTAATATTACATTGTGTATATATACCACAGTTCCATTCCCAGTTTTTTGAGGAATCTCCATACTGCTTTCCAGAGTGGCTGCACCAATTTGTAACTCCACCAGCAATATATGAGTGTGCCTTTTTCCCCACATCCATGCCAACACTTATTATTGCTTGTGTTCTTGATAATAGCCATTCTACTTGGAGTTAGATGAAATCTTAGGGTGGTTTTAATTTACATTTCTCTAATTACTAGAGATGATGAGTACTTTTTCATATATTTGTTGATCACTTGTATATCATATTCTGTGAAGTGTCTGCCCAGTTCCTTAGCCCATTTATTGATTGAGTTCTTCGGTGTAAAGTTTCTTAAGTTCTTTATAAATTTTGGAAATCAGTGCTCTGTCTGAAGTGTGTGTGAAAAGATTTTTTTCCCACTCTGTAGGCTCTCTTTTCACATTATTGATTGTTTCTTTTGCTGAGAAAAAACTTTTTAGTTTGAATCCATCCCAATTATTGATTCTTCCTTTCATTTCTTGCATTCATGCAAGGGAGGAAAAAAAGCCTCTTCAACAAATGGTGCTGAGGCTGACTTTGACCTTGTGATCCTCCTGTCTCAGCCTCCCGAGTTGCTGGCATTACGAGCATACAACTTCACACTTCATTTTCATTGCTAGGATCCATAGTGTGTAGTTTTGCAGATCCAGGGCTCAATAGGCACACAGTCACTGTACAAAGTAGAGCTCTGCCACTTATTTGCTGTGGGACCCTGGGCAAGTTCTGCAGCTTTCTGAGCCTTGGTTCATTCCTATTGCAAAATTGAACCAGCCCTGGCATATAATGAGCACTCAATGAATGTTATTCTATTTTTATTGATGTTATTGCTTATTTATTATCACACGGAGTAGAAATTGTAAGTTAATTTATTATTGATGGATCATTACTCCAACCATATTTTTGATACAACCTTTTTATCCTCCTCTGATTCACAAACTTCTGTGTATGCATAAGTGTTTGTGTCTCTGATGTGCCACGAGTCTCTTGCTTCCTTATTGCTTCTCTCTGTTTCTATTAGTAGCTCTTAATTAGAAAGATAATAAATCTCATACAGGATCTGGGAATGGCCAGTCAGCCACTCCCCCTCTATAGTCCTGGCAATTCTAAGCCCTTTGCTTTCTTCATATTAATTTTAGTATCCGTTTGTTAAACTCCTTTCAAAACAGCAAACAATTCACTGTGAGGTAGTGTTTAGAATTATACTTTAAATATTTATTCTTCTCACACATGGACGTGGTTTATATTCCCAAGTTCTTTTGGTCTTTTTTGAATATCCTTCACTAAAGTTTTATGATCTTTCTGTAAAATTTATCCCTGGGTTTATAAACCATATTCCTATGGACCTTTGTTGCTATAATGGAAAAGATTTGTTAAGTAATATTCAAACTTTTTTTCTAGTCTTCATAAAACATTATTGTTATATTCAGGAATATTGAGATATTTTTATTAATTCTATTTTAATGTGCATTTCCCTTCCTTTCTATGGAGATAACCATAGGAGCTTTAAATCAGGTTTCATTTGCTTCTCCCCAGTTGCACAACTTTTCCATTTTTCTATCTGTTGGGGCTGGCTCAGACTGGATGTACAATTCTGAAAGAAAGTACTGTTGGCAGGTATCCTTATAGTTTTCTTTACTTAAGAGGGAATGCTTTAGTATTTGACCATTAGGTACATTATTAAATTCAGGACTTTGATTGATAAGTTTTATAAAGATAATGACAGTTTTAAAAACTTTTAAAAAACAATCAAAATTGAATTTTAACAAGCACTTTTTGCAATTTAAATATAATGACATTATCTTTTTAATCACTAAGCTTTTCAGTTAGAGTTGAAAGAGATTCTAATGTTAAACTACTTATGAATTCTGGGGATGCATTCTACTTTTTCGCTGAAAAAAGAAATATCGGATTTAGTAGAGTTTACTAATGCTTGTGTACATGATGACCCTACAACTCTTCCTTTTGGTATTTTCTTGGTTCAGTTTTAGAATTGATATTATACTAGTTTTGTAGAATGAGTGGGAGAGATTCTTCTCTTTGCTTGAAATATATTATTTGTTAAGGTTATCTTTACTCATTTTCTAGGTAAGGATATTATTTTATTTTATTTTATTTTATTTTATTTTATTTTATTTTATTTTACTGAGAGTGGGAAAAGAGAGATAGGCAGATACCTGACAATTAATTGAGTAGCTTTAATAACATAATTTCCAATCTAGTTTCTTATTTCTCCTTAAATTATTTTTGTTCATTTGGATATTGCTAGGACAGTCTATTAAGTTTTCAAATTATTGGCATAAGTGTTTCTTAGTAATCACTCATGTTGTTTTCTAAGATGTCTTATTTGCTCCTTTTCCATCTCTGTCTTTCTCACCATCGTCTTCCTCTCTCTTTCTCTATCTTTGCCTCTCTACAGGACTTATCTATATTAATATTTTCAATGAACCAGTTTGAATTTTGTTGATCTCTTCATTTTCCTTTCTTTTGTCCTTCTCTTTCTTGTTCTCTCTTACCCCTTCCTTTCTTTATATTTACCCTATTACTTTTTCATACTTCATAAATCAAACACATATCCTGATTTTTTAAATTGATATTCATTCTTCATTTGTGCATTTTAAGTTTTTATCTTTATTATTTCATTTGCAATTCATGGATTTCAATGTACAGTTTTTCACTTCTCTATATTCCCATGTCTATCCTGATTCCTCCTTGACTTTTGAAATACTTACGTATTTAACTTTTAAACTTTTCTACAAGTTGTTTGGGTCCTTTTGAGGTTATGTTTTATAATTTGTTTTTAATTTTGTCTGTTCCATGTCAAATTCAGGCACATGTTTAGATGTGACCCACTTTTGTCAGTATTCTGTGATCATTACAAAATAATGAGTACCTTAAGTGTTGGTAACAGGATTTTATACAATAATTTAAGCAAGCTTGTTAATTGTGCATTTTGGTGATTTTTACTCTTTTCCATTTTTCCCCAATCTACTTCTGACAGGTAGTCTAAAATCTTCTGTTATGAGTTGATTTGATCAATTTTTCTTGCTTTATGCATTTTGAAGCTATACTTGTGTAGGTGGATAATTTTGTTTGCCAGGGAAATTTTTTATTATTTCTATGATTATCTTTATCAATATTCTTTTATCCCTTTAAATCTAATTGTTTTATAATACTATTGTTTACTATTTATCATCTTTAGTTAGATTAGCTTTTGCCTATTGTATGTTTCTCTTTTAAAAAATTCTGTGATTTTTCCTATATAATTCTTATAAAATATGTTATTAGCTTTTTTTAACCAAGCACAAGATCTTTATCTTTTAACTGATGAGTGTAGTGTATAATCTATGGAGATTTTATGTATATTTATATATTTAAATATATATTTATAATATATATAAAGCAATTGTATAGCAGTTTTTGATTGTGTTATTTCTTGTTTTTTTTTCTCTCTTTTTCTTAATCATTCCTCACTTGGATGACTAGAATTTCCTTCTGCATTTTTCCCCACCACTAATTAAAAGATTTTATTTTTCTTGTCGAATGTACTGTTAAAATGCATACCTGAAATAATAGGTTTATCTTGGGAGCAGTAAAGGAAGTAGAAAAGCTACCTTTTTGGATTTATTGCTGTGTGACATTTTAGTTACATATTGTTTTACCCTTCCCCATTAGACATTGTTTTAAGTATAGTAATTAATTTTAAAATAAATTTTCTTTAAATTTACTCACATTTTCCTGATTTTTTTTCCCAACCCCTCATTTTTGCTTCCTTCTTTTTATTTCCTAGATCCACTTTTTATCTTTGTGAAATGCACAAAGATTTTCAGTAGGTCCTTTAGCACTACACACAAATGGTTAAAATTGGCATTGATGTGAAAATATTTATATTGTACTTTTACTCTTGAAAGAGAGGTTTCATTGGGCAGAGAAGGCTAAGTTCACATTGTATTCCTTAGCACCTTGAAAATATTATTTAATGATGTTTATTTTCTCTTTTTGCTGATGTGACATCTAATTGACAACCTGTTCCTTCTATGTTTTTCTTGTGATAATCTTTAAGAGATAGGTGTTTCTCCTTTCCTCTAAAATTGTACTATGATGCATCTCACTGAATTCTTACTTTTATTTATCCAATCTGGATGATATTTTATTGTGAAGCTTCACAGATCAGCAGATATGAAAATTCTTAAGCATTTATCTCTTTGTTTAGGTAACTGAGTGTGTGCATGTGTTTGTGTGCTTGAATATATATCAGGCAAAAAAAAAAGTTTATAGTTTTTTGGCTGTTAATAAGTCTGCACATGAGACTATCTTCATTTGAGAACTAATATTTATGCCAGTTTTCTCTGCCCATTTTGCTATAGCATAGGTGAGTTCCATTTCTCAATGATAATTTTTTTTCCCACTTATTTTTCCAAGAAAAAATAGGGTCTGCATCTTTGCTTAGAGTGAGTGAATGGATATATTTTAGCTTTCCTTTTACTCAGGGAGCTACCCTTCCCAGCTCCGTGACTGTCCAACAGGTCAGCTTCCATGATAAGCTGAGGATAGCAGTTTGGGTACAAGGGTTAAGTTACAAACTGCTTACACATCCAGCTAGGATTTTTGTCACCATACAGAGGCTGCTTTGGGTCAAATATCATCACAAATGTCTGAAAACTAACTTTGGCTGAACCTACTAGTTTACCAACGGTCATGCAAAAATATGTTATGGTGGATTTGTTTGTCTCAAGGGGTCATAGTTTGCTTACTCTTGAGAAAATGGAATTGCAGACACCTACAGTTATTTATTTATATTGCTATATAGAGGTCTAGATTTATTCATCTTAATGTTAATGTACAAGTGAGTTTTATTTTTTTCAAGTTTATTGCTAATACTAATATTCTGTTAGAATGAAGCTTACATGTTTCCTGGTCCATGTATCAAAAGATGAAATTGCTTAATATGCATACATTCACTTTTGAAAATATTCCTAAAAATATCCCATACTGCTTGTACAGATTTATACATTTCCTCATGCTATAGGTTTGTCAACGTTAGTAGTAACAGTATATTAGATTTTATTCTCAGTGATACATAATACTATCTTAATGTGATTTTAACTAATATTTTCTTGATTTTTAATAAGGTTGAACACATTCTCAAATGTTCACAGGACTTTTTAATTGCTTTCTCTGAAGTGCTTACTCACATTGTTAGACCATATTTTAAATTTGATTATCTACATTTTTCTTGCAAATTTTTGAAGTTCTTAATATATTTCAGATAGTGATTCTTAAGCAATTAACTCTATGTCACCAATTTTTTTATGCCTGTGGCTGACTTTTTTTCTGTAAATTCTATCTTGTAGTTAAAGGAACTGCTTAACTTATACGAAGTTTAATTTGTCAATAACTTATTTTCATTTAATAAATATTCCTTTATTGATAGGTCATTAATTATGTCCTTTTATAGCTATATTGTGCTCATACTTCCAATTTTGTATTTAGGTTATTAACCAACCTGCAACTGAAGTTTTGTGTACACTGCAGAGAAAGATTCAAATTTCTTTTGTACACATGGAAACTCAATTGTTCTAAAGCTACATAAGAAAAAGTTATAATAATTCTATCATATAGTAAATAAGCACATATTCAAGACTCAGTTCCATAAGTAGAGTACTCTTTCTCTATTCACTGTAATTGCATTAGCCCCATGCAATTACAAAGCAGTTCTTATTATTGTGGTTTTATGATGAGATTGGAAATCTGGTAGAGTAAGTTCTCTTGGAAAGATTCCTCTGTAAGAGTGACTTTGCTTTACTTGATTCCATTTTCACATTGCTTTTGCAGTAAGCCTAAAATACTGCAAAAGAAAACAACAACAATCGCTAGGGTGTTGATTGCTGTTGCAATTGATTTTTTTATCTGGAGTTTCTTTGGATGTTTTTCAAAAACATTGAATAGCTCATAATTTCTACGTGGAAGACTTGCATGAGTTTTCCAGATTTCTCTTAGTTCTTCACATGATTTCATGTGAAAAGAGTAGTTAAATAATTTTTATTTTCTAAATTTTACAATTTCTAAGTTTTCATTTGTTGCCATAACAAATGATTTGCTTTTTAAATGGCTTCAATATTTGACTACCTGTTTAAAACCCTCTTATTCTACTAATTTATTTATCAATGTTTTTAGATATTCAATGAATGAAATAATTATTTCTATGTAGCTGCTCTTCACTTTCAGTATAATCCTTTGTTCTGCCTTTTCACAATGTGATGCTGACTAGAAATAGTGATGGCATACATACATACCCCTTTTGGTTTCAGCTTTTAAGAGATGGTTCTGATTATTTCACCAGTATGATGCTGCTATAGGTTATATACAATTTATCTGAGACAAAGGAGTTTTTCTTCTACTCTAGTTTGAGAGTTCTATTATAAGTGAGGTTTGCATTTTATCAAATGTTTCTAAGTGTCTTGAAAAATATCACATGAATTTTCTCTTTAAATCTATTAAAATTATTAATAAGATCAAATTTGAAGCTTATAATTTAATTTAGCAATCATTAGTATATAAACTATTTTTAAAGACAAAGACATTCATAAACTCAAATGTGGAAGAATGCAGATACAGAACCTGGAGGAGATTCAAAGTTTTGTAATGTAGAGGGAGCTGTCCTATAGTGTTGAGAGGGAATATTTGGTGAAGGAGAAAAAATAGTAGAGAATTGAGTAGCCAAATAAAATATGTATTGTTGACAACATGAAGACCTTGGGTAACTCTTACAACAGATATCTTGCCAGAATTGGTGAGGAGTTGAAGGTTGGGTATAGAGAAACCACATCTGAAGAATTCAAATTGGATCCCAATAAAAGGTCACTAAGGTCAGTGCTTCCAAAAAAAGAAGCTACAAATCTAATATGAAATATTTTCAAAATCTCTTTTAAAACCGTAAAACAGTGAAAACTTCCTGAAAAAAAATTCTGAAAGAGAACTGGAATCTAGAAATTTAAGCAGATTTTGACTGTAATCAAGTCAGTTTTCTCTGGCAGCATTTTGAGGGTAGTAATCAAGGGCAAAAGATGACATCTGAGAATTACTGAAGGGTCCAGAACTGTCCTCAGAGCTAGAATAGGGAGATTCCTACCCTTCCCACCACAAATCCATCATAATAGCACCAACCATAGCCATGATATTCTATTTATTAATGCTTCCTGGAACCTGAGTCTTTTAGAATCCCATACTTTGTACTGAAACAACACCACTATGACTGCTAATATCTACTCTTTGACAACCTCTCAAGGAAGCACATCCGCATATCTTGCCCTACATACTTGAAAAAAAAGCATTTTTTTTAGATTCTATAAAGATTTGAGCATAGTGCCCCTACTGACTTCAGTGAAGTCACAGCTTTGAACTCGAGTGAGTTTGAGTGGTATAACTGATTAGGTAAGAGAAGCAATCCATTATTAACTTGTCAAATCCTACCTCTTAGAATGAATGCAATAGATTTTTTTTTATGTTTTCTGCAAATGACAATACCTTTTTTGTTTCTTTTGTGTTCCAATTGTGAATCCAGAGATACTTATGCACAAACATGGAGTATGGTATCAGTAAGAACTGCAAATAATGTCTGAGGAACATTTCAAATATTAAAGTCCCATTACTGTTTATTTTATTTTTTATTGGTTCTTTTTAGTTATACATCACACTAGAATATCTTTTGATATAATTGTACAAGCATGGAATATATCTTATGCCTGTGTCTTGAAGGTTTTTCTATAGAATATCACATCTCACTGCACCCTGGGCCCTGCCCTCATTGAAATTAATGCAATGATTACTTAGGTGCATGTATGTCTTAAAAACGTCTAGTCTCATTCATTAAGTGTTTAACCTATATTAGATATTTGATAAATATTTGTTGCCAAATGAATGTTAAAATAAATTTGTATATAAGGGAGACTGACTTCAAAGCTAGGTTGAGCCCTGATTCTGCTGACTATCCATCCCTTCTTTCTTAGGCATCATGTTCTCTTCCTACTGTGGTTACTTTTGACACTGGCAACTTGACCTTGATGGTCTGAGATGTGAACTATAAATGATTCTTGTTGTAGTTTTCCTGATGTATTTTATCCTTGGAGACAACCTGTAGAGAAGCCAATAGGACAATTTCCTGATGCTGAGATTCTATAGTGGACAAGGTATAAATCACATCGACATGCTTAAAACATCTCTTCTGGGCAGGATCACACCTGACTGCTTTAGTTGAGCAAGTCCATGTGGGCCATGCTGCCATTACTTCAACTAGTGATAATAAGAACAACACTGGTTTTTATTATTTCTATGTCTTGAGCCCTTAGTATATGCTAATCAATTTACACATCATTTTATTTATTCATTTTTTTTATTTCATTCATTTATTTATTTCCACTAACTATAAATTAAATGCTATGATGGATGCCATAGTTCTCAATGTCCATATCTGAAAAATGAATGAAATAATCTTTCTCCTGGGAGCTACCTCCAGATGAGACAAGTGAGCATTAGATCAATAGATCCTTGATGGAATTTGAACCCAGAATAATCCAACTTCAAAAATCAGCTCTGATCTTAGAACATTCTCCTCTCCTACTCCAGCAGCCCACATACCCACACAATTCAGACACACACAATCAGCATGTAAAAATGGCAAAAGAAGAAATAATAATCCCTCTAGCATATGCTTTTCTACATCTGCTGCTAGAAGAAGCTGCAGTTAGAATGATGGGGAGGAGAGTGATAATTCAACGCCCTTTCCTCTTCCTCACCTTACTTTTTCTCTGAGTCTGAAGCTGTCTCACCTCCCAGCTAAACCGCTTGAGGCAACACACAGTTCTATGCTCAAGAAAGGAAATCTTGACAGAATGGGCATTTGTCTGTTTGAGGTTATTGAGAAAGACACATGACATTCATTTTCTAAGTGCCTAACTAAAGTCTGGGAATTAAAATTGTAAGATTTCTCTGAACTACTGCCATTGGATTGACCCTTCCTGCCGGGGAAGGCAGTGTAGGGTGAGGCGTTGCCAGGTGAGTCACTGATGAGCACTTTCTAAAAGGAAGTGTTTGGTAGAAAAGTGCCCTTACAAGCATGAGTCAATTGATATTTGTTTTGGAAACTGCTGGCCCCAGAAACTTTGAAGAAAATTACCTGGGAGGGCTGGGGTTGTGGCTCAGTGGTGGAACGCTTGCTTAGCATGTGTGAGGCACTGGGTTCCATCCTCAGCACCACGTACAAATAACTAAAATAAAGGTCCATTGACAACTAAAAAGATATTTTTTAAAAAAGAAAATTACCTGGGATTAACCACTGAATAGTGAGATGTTACAGTTCCTGGTAGGCTGTTCTGGACGTGGGGCTGGAATTTTTTTATATCATTTTTATGTTGAACTTTGAGTAGTGAAGTGACCAAATGTTTCTGTTTTGTGAAACAATTTTTTGAGCAGTACAATGCCCCTCTCAACTTGCTCATTGCCTTAGAGACAAAGAGGTAATAACCTTTACAAGAAACTCCATCCTCAGCAATTTGTAATACATTGACCTTGAAGGACATTCATCTCATTTTAAGTAATGAATTTTATACCTTTTCCAGCCAAGTTGGATGGTAAGCAATAGTGTTTGTGTCTCATTCCACAAAAGACTTGAGGCAGCTTAAAAATTGTATTTCAATTGGAATATTTGATGGAGATTGTGGGAAGAGCTAGAAAATAGATTTGTGGGTTGTGTGTGGGGGGCGTAGCAAATAAGTCCCAGGTGGGGAAACACTTGAACTAAATGGAAGAAAGTCAGTTTTTCAGGAAAACCCCCTTCTGGTGGGTTGTGGCAGGACACAGGGAAGGTTTAGAGTTCAGGGTGATATTTCCACACATGCATACAGTGTGCACTGATCAAACGCAACCTCCCTTTATCTACCATCCCTACCTCACACCCTTCCTAACCTCTATTAATCACTATTCTACATTCAGGTCAACAGTTTCTAGTTTCCATATATGGGAGAGAATATGTCATACTTGTCTTTCTCTGTCTGGCATATTTCACTTACATAAAGTCCTCCAGTTCTGTCCATTTTGCTGTACATGACAGGATTTTATTCTTCTTTACGGCTGAATAATACTCCATTGTGCATATATACCACAATTTCTTTATCCATTCATCTGCTAATGAGCCCTTAGACTGATTCTGTACCTTAATTACTGTGCATGGAAGATGATCGTTTTATTAAAGATCACTTTTTACATGCTAAGTTCCCCAAATCACTTGGTTATATGACACATTATGTAATGATTAATATGCATAATAATCTGCAAGATTAGGTCTGTTCTCTGCATTTCAAAGAAGACTGAACTGAGATTTAAAGAGGCAAAATGACTTAATTAATTTTACCAACAGAATAAGTAGAGGCATTAAAATTGAAAACTAAGGGTAGCTCCAAAGCCTGTACTCTTTCCCGCACTCCACGCTGCCTTCTAGAAAAACAGAATTGACAGAGACTGATGGATATCCACAAAGGAAGAGAACTATACCTAATGCAAGGTTCTCTGTATTTGCTAACAAAGAAAATATTTGCTTATACAAAACAAGCTGAACACAACATATGATAATAGATAAAAGTTATCAGATTTGAAATGGGGACTCCAAAGGACATTTTTTTACCCATGTTCATAGCAGCATTATTCTCTATAGACAAGAGATAGAAGCAAACCAACGGTTCATGCATATATTTGGTACGTGGCTATAATGGACTACTATTCAACCTTAAAAAAAGAAATTCTGACATATTACAACATGGATGAACCTTGAGGACATTTTGCTAAGTGAAACAAATCAATTATTTATTGACTTGTGAAAGTGCAAACATTATTTACTTCCGTTTATATGAGGCCCCTAGAATAGTCAAATGTCACAGACACAGAAAGAATGGGAGTTTCCAAGGGAAGAAATAAGAAGAAATGGGAGTCAGTGTTTAATGGGTGCAGAGTTTTAATTTTATATGGTGAAAAGAATTGTGCAGGTAGGTGGTGGTGATGGCTGTATAACAATTGAATGTACTTCCTCCCCCTGAACTGTACACATTAAAAATGGCTAAGAAGGTGCATTTTACATTATGCTGAGATATTTCAGGACTCAACTTAGGCATCACTGTCTCCAGGAAGACTCTTTTCAGGCCAGGTGACCTGAATAATATGCCCCTATGTGTGTTCCTGTATAACCCTGCATATGCTCCATCACAGAGCTTATTATGCTTTATTAAAATTGTTTGTATTTTATTGTCATTGTTGGTTTATGTCCCCAAAAGGCTACAAGTTCAATGAGAACAAGACTTTTTCTTGTTTTTATATACTGCTTAGCATAGTACATGACATGTTATGCCGGTGATCATTAGTATTGGTTCAATAAGTAAATAAGAATATAAAGATATTTAATTTTATGCAAATACCTCATTTATCTTTTTAAAATTTCCATGTGAGAGACTGAGCAGATCTGATGGCTCCCAGCTCATAGATTTGAAAACTGAAGTCAAAACAGTGAAGGCAACAATGTAGGGCTTCATAGAAATCGGTGGAGCCATCTGTTGCTCTAACTCTTGTCTATATCACAAGACCTCATACCTTGGCTTCCTACTTCACACAAAGAAGACTTTTCCTCTCATGTATTTCTGTCCAGATGCAAACAGTGAGTGTGCGTGTGTGTGTGTGTGTGTGTGTGTGCATTGCAGCTTCCTTCTGCTGACTGAGGCAGACACTATTGGTTTCCCACCTCAATATCCACACAACTGACCTCAAAGTCCACCTGTGGCTGTAGTAGTGTTTCCAGATTGTTCAAAACATGCCAAACCAAGCACTTAACATTTCTTTTACCCTCTGCCTGAGTTTTTCAATACCATGAAACTTATTCTCTACTTAGCTCAAAAGTAGGTGTGGAAAGGAGGTTAATGCCCTTGGGAGAAACCCAACCAATGAGGCTGGGAGTCAACAGGTGAGCAATATAGTCTCTAGTGGGAAAGTTCAGAGATGTGCCCCCTCTCCATGGCTTCTTAGAAAGTCCCCCACTGGGATTGCACCCCAGTTTCTACAGATTTAGCCAATACAAGAACATGCCCTTTATTGAGTTTGTTCCCTCCCTGAACCATTGTTATAACCCTTTTGTTTGTGCTTCCAAGGATTACTTCAGAAATCAATTACTCACATCCATGTCTTTTCCTCAAGATGTTCTTTTGGAGAAAACAGTCTCAGAGACTGACAAACTCAGTACAAGTGAGAAGACAGGAGCAAATCAGGGGCCTTCTCTTCTAGGTGTTCTCGGATAACACCCCTGGTCTTGCTGTTCACCTTCTTCTCCACCAGGCGATCTTTGGAGGTCTCTTTGGTCTCTGAGAGGTCACTCATTTTATTCTAGGTACTCTAGATGCCATTCATCAGATGCCAAGCTTGGAGATAATCTTTCTTCTCCAGCCTGCATTGACCTGTGTCAGTCTGGCAAGGGGCACCAAGTGAGCAATTTCCAACTCCTATGCCAGTTCTTTTTCCTTTGTTTATTGGAACTGGCTGAAATTACTGACTAGAATCCCTCAGGGGAGGACAGAAGTTGCAAACAACCATGGCTGCCTACACTCCATTAGCTGAGGCAGACAGAGACAGAAGCACAATAGAGCATTAACTTCCAGACATGCACATTTAGTTTTAGACAGTCCGTGAAGAAGGGTGGGGAGAACATGGAAGAAAACATACCCACGCAGCAAAATGCAAACACCAGTCAGCACCAAATGCCCTTTGTCAATTATTGCACAAGAGCTTTCTGAAACCAGTTTTCCCAGACTTGCTGAAATGTTTGTTTGTTCAAGAAGCATTTCTCTAGAATCCAAAGGTCAATTTCCTTGATTCATGTCAGTGCCACCTCTACCACAAAAGGTGCACCTCTAACTCCTGTCCTCCTTTTACCTTTCTCTGGGGTTGAGGACAGCTACCTTATTGGCACCACCTGGCCTCCAACTTATTGTTTCCTGCCCCACCAACTAATTCAACATGGTGTCTGCTCTATTTCCAGAAAGTGATCACAGGTGCAGAATGGCAAATGTGTTTCATTAGAAATGGGTTACACTTCATCGAATTTGGGGCACCTAAGTGAATTTTGACTTATTTATCTACACAACCAATGCCTAAGTAGAGTGTCTGGAACTTAGCAGATGTTCATTGAATATTTGTTGAGTCCTTGGATGCAAACAGGAATGAATTAATGAATGTATGCATACTTCTTCCCACTTGAAGTTTTCAGACTTATGCTTTGAAGTTATTTCCTGAGTAATTAGCTCTGTGCATAGTTGATGCTCAATAAATGTGAACTAATAGATCAATAAAGGGCCTGAAAGGACTTTGCAAAGGATAAATAATTGTGAAATCCTATGGATATGCTCCCACCTTGCTGTTGGTAGAAGTACACATTATCCCACTGAGTGACACCCTCTAGGTGCACTGCTGAGTCTAGTAAGATATCATTTTAGATGGGTTTTCCATTCTGACATTTGTCTTTTGCCCATATCCTACTTTCTATTAGGTTTTTTGTGGCACTTATTAAGGGCTAGAAACAGGAAAGAACCAGGTCTCCAACAGGACTTCAGACAGATCTCTTAATTGAATAAAAGTCTTACATGCAGGCAACTGATTCCTGAGGAGAGGTAACTAGCTATGTTATCTACAGTCATTCAATACAATTTATGAAACCATAATAGAGTAATAGGTGTAACCATCCATTGTTATCTTTATCCATTTAATGTGGTTTCATGATGGTATATTGGATGCAACTTTTTTCACTTTTTACATTGTGATGATGAAATATTTTGTTTTTCTGTTCTCAAAGCATCAGATATTTTTGGAATGTTGGATAACATAATATACCTTGATTCAACATTTCTTGTATGTAAGAATAATGATGATATTAATATTAGTGGTTACTTGAAGAATTCTCTATATGATAGACTCTACCAAATGCTTCATATGCAGTTTCATTTATCCTTAGATTAAATTTTTGAAGCCTTTATTATCTTCAGTTTTTAAATGAGGAAACAAATGTTTATAAGGATAAGGAGTTTGATCAGTATCATTTGACCTATTGTAAATAGAAAAACAGTTTCAAATTTGATTCTGTTTGGTTCAAAATACTTTGCTGTTGTTATTTTACTAGTATGCAAGCAGAAACATTCTATAGAAGGCTAATATTAGGACCATCATTTAAAAAGGAGACTTGGAATAGTGACAGCTATGATCAGTTGCCGTGCTAAGTATATTATACAAATCATTTCACTTAATGTTTTGGCTGTGTATCTTATAAATTGCATTCTACTTCCCTTTTATACAGATGTGAAAATTTGAGCTTTTCAAGGTCATGTGACTTGTCATAGATAATCGGGGACCAGGCAGTAGATCTAGGACTCAAAACCAAACTAAAGTTTTATCAGCACACCCATGACATTCTAGTGCCTAATAAAGTAGAAATTTCTAAGGCATTTATGATAGACAGTCATCACTCTTTTGTATGACATCTACATCGCCTTCTTATCAACAGCATAATTTTTCATTCTATTGTTTTTTGTGGCGGCGGGGAGAAAAGGACAATTACTTTTCCTTATTGTTTACAGAGTTGTTGGCATAGAGAATCCATGTTCTTACCTTTTACTAAAGATAAAGAGCCCAGATTTTACCTTCTGTCAACTCATGTGAACGAGGTATGGACAGATTACCTAAATTTGACATTTGGGATACTTTTGTTAGAAACTTCGACAAAGGACGATTGCAGATAGTGATTAGAATATAGCAAACTCATTTCTTTTCCATCAAATGTTCCTGCTATGAGATCATTCTGTTGATTCTAACATCACTATTTTCTTATTCAGCTATGAAACATTGGATGAAGTAAATCCTTCCATGGACAGATTCCAAAGAGCATATCTCATTAATTTTGCTTAGGAGAGATATGAGATAAAATCTTCTCTTATCATAGTCAGTGGCTCAAAGTTTGGTCAAATAATGAGGAACTTGGAAGGAGCCTGATAAGGGATTTGGTGACAAGGCCAAGTTGAGGTATGTAGCTAGATGTTGAAAAGTAGATCCCATGTTAGTTAGGAATAGTTTCAGTCTACTACAATAGAAAATTCCCTAAAATGGTAACCAAAAAAAATACAAGGTCATTCTGTTTTGTGTCCTGTTTTCACATAAAAGTTTTAGGTGGGCATTCAGACCTATTTTAGTGGCCCCCTGGTCATCATGGTTGCTTCAGAATGCTGGTAAAATATTAACCAATTCTAAAGCATCGGGAGAAAATAAAGAGAAGAAAAAGGAGAATATTGAAAAGATTATTACTTCCCAGCTAAGTCTGCTTCTTTTAAGCAATCTTCCAGGCAATTCCATATATTTCCATTGAATTCTCATTTGACTACACTTATATGTAGGATTGAGTTAGAGAGCTTGAATAAAATCAGCATTCAATTCCATTTAAATTCTTACCAACATTCTGCCACTGCAAAGAGGGATCATAATAATTAAGTGGGCAAGCTTGATTTTGGATGTCAGCAAATTCCTTTATTGGTTAGTCCAGAGTGTGCTTAATGCTTTCGTGAACAAAGTAGATGTGGTGTCAGTGATGGTAACTGAGCATTGACTCAGCCACAAAGTTGATATGTAACTGGTCGTTGCTGAATACCCAATCCTGGGCAGCCAGTACAAGTTCAATTTCTAGATTGTCAGCATCAAAACAGTAAATTGCTCATATTAAGCATATTCTATTACAAAAGGAGAGAAATTTGATTATACTGACAAGGGCACTTCATCTAAATTAGCATTTACTCCACCTGTCATGTCTTTGTCTTTGTTGTGAATTCTCATAGCTGAAGTTTATTCATTCTAATACTAGCATTTTGCAGAGGTCAATACTGTAGGTTTTGTTTTTTAATACTCTGGGGTGCTTTCCTTCTTGTATATTTCAAAGTGGTTTGTAGTGACTTGCAATTCTAGGAAGTTAGGAAAGACATAATTTCCAATCGTTCCTATTTTAAACTATTAAGTATAGTTTAAAAACCCTTGACATGGTATGTAAAAGAACTTAAAATGCCATGAAAGGTGGAGATAATAAAGTTAACCAAGTATGGACCTGAGGACCTTGGTAATGACATGCTGATATCTTCGCAGGACTTTCATTTTGCTCTGTATATCCTTGATTTGGTCTTGGTGAAAATGAGAACCCAGAAATGTTCATGAGTATAAACATAAGAGCCACAACAAAAGGCTGTCGTCTCTATCCAGAGGATCATGAAAGGAGCAACCTGTAAGAAAAAAAAAAATCTTTTAGAAATAATCCATTGTATGGCAGCCAAACATCATACAAAAAACTGCTGCCCTAACCCTCTGCCCATCAGCAAAGGACAGGTGGGAAACCTATGCTATAGTGAAGCATCTTAATCCCTAGATATGTTGGCAGAAAAAAAAAAAAAAGAGTAAAGACCCAGGACACTCATCAGGGCTGGGCAGTGATGAACCTCTCCATCCCACATGATGCTGGCAGAGACCATGTGAAAGTCTGGATTTTGACAAGAACCAAAGTGCCTTTTCACCTTCATGCTACAGTGATATCAGAGGGGACCCAGCAGAGAATCACTACCCAGTGGTGATAAGGACCTCCCCCCACCATGATCCCTATGGGGAGCAGCACAAAAGACAGTGCCTCCTCCTCACCCAGCTAGTATCATCTGAGGTTTAAGTGTAGATACTGAATTACCATCTGGAAATACTAAGCAACACTCCCTCAATGGAGGCCCAGTAGGGAACTTGAATTTCAACCTCCACCTGGCAGTAATGAAAAGATATTGCTTTTCTGATGAAATGTGTCCAAGGAAGCCTGCTACACTAGAAATTTTAAATAAAATCCAGATATGTTAATAGAATACCCAGGACTTCCAAGCTTCAGTCACAAGTTACTTGTCATACGAAGACTAGTAAAATCTCAACTTGAGTGAAAGCAATTAAGACACAAACAAGGAAATAAACAATATATCAGAATTATCAGAATAAGTTTCAAAACAGTCACCAGATGAAGAATGCTTCAATAACAATTGCAAACATACTTGAGACAAATGGAAGATACAAAATGTCAGTAAAGACACAAAAGAAAGAACCTCCTGAAAGTTGTAAAATTTAAAAATAGACTAACACAATTAAAAAAATAAATCAACCAACTTGGTGAATGGGCTCATGAGCAGAATAGAGAGGAAAGAAGGAAAACAGTGAATTTGAGGTAAAACAACAGAAATTAGCCAATTCAATAAATTAATTATCCAAACATAAATAACACAGGAAATAGATTGAAAAAAATAAATAAACATCCTTAGGCATAATAAAAAATGTATCATTAGAGTAATGAAAGGGGAAAAGGAAAGTTTGAGTCTGAAAAAGAAAGGGGAGAGGAAATAATGGTTAAAAACTATCCACATTTGTCAAAAATATAAAACTATGGATTCAAGAAACTGGGCCAATCCTGACTAAGTTAAAAGGTCTACAATAAGATGCATCATAATCAAACTTTTAAAGATTAAAGGCAGAGAAAATTCTTAAAAGAAGTAAGAAATGACACTTGCCTATTGGAGAAAAATAAGCAGAAAAACAGTGGATTTATCACAAGAAACCAAGGAAACCAGAAGGAAATGGAGCACATTGGTTCAAGTGTTGAATAAAGGAAATGATACATATTCTTCAGTAATAAAATGGAAATCAGGACATCCTAAAATGAAAGGAAACCAAAAGAATTTATCAGCAGCTGACCTACACCAAATTAAAGGAACTTTAAACAAAAGTGAAAGGATAAAAGAAAAGATCCTAGAAAATCAAGAAGGAAGACAGAGCAATGCAAGTTTAACCTAGGATCTGTAGCCAAAGATCAGGTAAATGCCATAGATTTTTCCATCTACTTTTGAGTTTTTCAAATTATGTTTGAATTTACAACAAAATTTTTAACACTTTCATATACAATCCTCAAAATACATAACAGACATACCTAAAACATGAATGGGACAAGATTAAACTATGTAAAATCAGGTAAGAAGACTTCTATATCTCATTTGAACTTAACCATTAAAAATGATCTATAGGGAGATATCCTCAATAACACTACACAAAAATTTAAAAATAATTAAAGGTTTACATCATCTGCTGGAAGACAAGAAAAGCAGAGAAAGAAAGAAAACACAAATTGAGAAAAAGGAAAAAAATAAATAGCAGCCATGAGCCCTAATATGTCAATAATTACATAAAATGTAAACGTTGTAAATATACCAATTTAAAAAGAAAAATTAAATAAGTTGATTTTAAAAAATGCACACCCTAACTATATCCTCTGTATAAGAAACTCACTTCAAATATAACAAATAAAAAAGAGCAAAATTAATAAAAGTAGAAGTTGTTATGTAAAATCACATAGCAAGAAAATGATCAAAAGCAGAGGGACATTACATGATCAAAAGGTCAATCCATCAAGACATAACAAATACTAATTGTGTATATACTAAAAGACTTGCAAAATAGTGAAGAAAAAATTAATAGAATTGAAATGAGAACTATATCAAAATATGTCAATTCACAATTACAGTTGGAAATTTCAATATGCCTTTCTCAGAAATGCACAGAACAACTGGAAAAAATAGCAAGTATATAGAAAATCTCAACAACATCTGACATGATCTAATTGACACTGAATCAACAGCATAGACTGACATGATCTAATTTAAACTTCATCTAACACTAGAAAACACATGCTTTCAAGCATTCAAAGAATATTTCCTAGACAGATTTTATCTTGGGTCATAAACAAACCTCAAGAAATTTAAAATAGTTGAAATCATACATATTGTGTTCCATAAACATAATCAAAGTAGAAATCAATAACTGAAAGAAAAAAGGAAAAATTCCAAACACTTGGAAATAAAAAGCAAACACTTTTTAAAGAAGTTATGAGTCAAGAAAGAATTCTTGAGAAGTTAAAGGTATACATTGAATTTATTTAAAATGAGAATGCAATATACCGGAATGTGTGTAATCCAGCTAAAACAATGATTAGACAGCAATTATCAGCACTAAATGCGTATATTAGAAAAGAGAGCAAGCCTTAACTCAACTACCTAAACTACTTCTGTGAACTAAAAATAATGACCATATTTGCCTACAACCCACAGAAGGAAGGAAATAATAAAGAGATGAAATGGAAAGTAGAAAAAATAGAAAAGACAAATGGAATAAAAAGACGATTCTTTTCAAAAATCAAGAAAATTAAAAAACAACATCTGCCAGACTAAGGGGCGAAAAAGAAGACATATAATTCTAATAACAGGAATAAAACAGGCTACTGCTGTTAGCCTCCAGATAGCAAGAGGATAATATAAGAATACTATAAAAATTCCACACACATATTAATGTTACAACAATTTCTATGAAATGGACCAATTTCTAGAAAAGCAAAAACTACTACTACTCACCCAATAAGAAAAGGAAAGCCGGGCAAAATGGCACATGCTTATAACCCCAGTTCCTGGGGTCGCTGAAGCAGGAAGATCATTAGGTTCAAGGCCAGCCTTGAACAACTTATGAGACTCAGTCTCAAAATAAAAAATAAAAGGGTCTAGGGATGCAGCTCAGTGCTTAAGCACCCTGGTTCAATTCCTAGTACCGAAAACAAAACAAAACAAAACAAAACACAAAAAGAATATGAAAAAGATAATTGAGCACTCAAACTACTAAGGAAATCAGATTGCTGCCTTAACCAAATCAAAACCAAATTTCTCAAACATAAATCTCCTCGCACAGATGGTTTTACCAGAAAATCTACCAAATTTATTTAAAGAATTAACCCAAATTCTTTATAGTCTGTCTCTGAAAATAGAAAAAAGAACAATAGCCATTAATTTCTATTATAAAGTCAGCATGAACATGACACCAAAACCAGACAATATCAAAATTCAAAAATATAATCCCCAAATTATAGAAGAATATCCTTTATGAGTATAGGTGCAAATATCCTTAAAACATTAGCAATCAGGATTTGGCAACATACAGAAGAAAAGTACATACTTTGGTCAAGCAGAGATGCTGTGCTGGCTCAGTTTATGAAAATCAATATAATTCACTCTATTAATAAGTGGATAAATAAAAAGTACATGACTATACAGATTTCTACACTGAGAGGTTTGACAAAATTCACCATTCATGATTAAAACTCTCAGGAAACTAGGACTAGTGGAGGACTTCTACAATCCGATAAAAAATATCTACAAAAACCTATTGCAGGCATTATGATTAGAGGTGAAAGGGCATGATGATTAATCTATATCAACTTGAATGGCCACAGAGTGCCGGATTTAATGTAGTTTCTGGGTGTGTCTATGAGTGCATTTCCAGATGAGATTAGTGTTTGGACTCTGTAAATTCGATTGCACTCCCCAGTGTGGGTAGATATCATCCAATCCATTGAGGTCTTGAATAGAATAAAAATTGAAAAAAAGGTGAATTCACATCCCTTACTCCCTATATTTCTGCTTGAGCTGGGACATCTTGCCTCATCTTCTCGGCCCTCAGGAGATTTAGTTTCAGACCTTCATTTTCTTCTTGAATTAAACCACTGGCTTTCCTAGTTCTCCAGTTTGCAGATGGCAGATCATGAAACTCCTCAGACTCCATAATTGCATAAGTCCATTCTTCATAATAAATCTCTGTTTATGAATTTATCTCCTACTGGTTCTGTCCTGGGAAGAACCCAGCCCAATACACAGACTGAATGCTTTCCCTCCAATAAGAACAAGACAAGTTTGTTCACAACTATTCAACACCTACTCAAGTTCTAGCCAGAATAATGAAGCAGAAAAATAAAATGAAAGGCATTTCACATTCTTTCTTATCAAGTTACATGCCTTTTATTTCCTGAGAATAGTCCCAATTTGTAGACACCATTGTTTGCATAGAAACTCCAAGAAATCCACAAAAGAACTCCTAGAACCAAGTGATTTCAGCATGTTCAAGACACAGGATCAATGCACAAAGATTAATTCTTTTTCAAATACTGTCAATGAACTCAGAACTAAATTAAAAATGAAATTTCACTTGGAATTCTTCAATTGTGTGAAATGCATGTTCATTGAACAAAGCATATACAAGGCTGCACACTAAAAACTTCAAGACAGATGAAAGAAATCAAACAAAATATACCTAAATGGAGAGATAAACTGTACTCCTGGATCAGAAGACCTAACCTGATAAAGATGTCAGTTCTCCCCAAACTGATAAATAGGTTTATCACAATTCGTGTCAAACTTTCTGCAAGATATTTTTATACCTACAAAGTTACTCTAAAATTTTATAGGTAGCAAACAAAACTACAATAGCTTATTATTGTTATCATTATTATTATTATCATCATTATTTCTATAATGATAATAATATCTATTAATAATAATATCTATTATCATTATTTCTATAATATTTCTAAAAGAGCATGAAGTGGGAGGAATAACTCCACCTCATTTCTAGAGTTTTCCCATAGCTGTGGCAATTGAGATTGTATGGTATGTGAGGAGAGATAGACACATAGATGAATGGAACAGAATAGAGAAACTAGGAGTAACCCCACATCGGTAACCAACTGTTTTTTGCCAAATATATGAAAACGATTCAATGGAAGAGAGACAGTCCACATTAGATATAGTTAAACAAAAAGAGAAGAAAAAAGAAACAGAAAATAGTTGAGTAGTTTCTTAAAGAAAAACAGAGCTTTGACCTAACCTGCCTCTTGTAAAAAAAACTAACTTAAAATAGATCATAAATCTAAATATAAATGCAGAAATTATAATCTATTTGAAGAATACATAAGAGGAAAAAATTGGAGACTAGAACTTGGCATAGGGTTCTTATACAAGACACCAAAACATAGTTCTATAAAAGAAAAATTTCAATAAATTGGACTTTATCAAAATTATAAATTTTTGTTTTATAAGATCATGGAGATATTTTGAAGGGTCAAACTACAAAAAGGAAGAAAATATTTTCAAATCACATATTAACAAAGTATTCATATGTAGATTATCTAAAAAACCCTCTGCTTCTTGTCTCTTCATTGAGCCCACATTCTCCCTTGAATGTGTGTCTATGGTCCTATATAAACCTCTGTCTATGCCTTAAAAAAGAAAAGAAAAAGAACTCTTAAAACACAGCCATAAAAAATTAAACAATTAAATTAGAAAATGGAGAAGACATAAAGAGACATTTTATCCAAGAAGATTATGGATAGCAAATAAGCGCATGAAAAGACGTTCCACATCACTGGTCACTGGGGAAATTAAGCCACAGTGTGATACCAGTACACACCTGTCAGGATGGCTAAAATGAAAAATGTTTGCAATACCAAATGCAAAGATGCAGAGAAACCCTCTCTCACATGTTGACGGTGGGTGTGTAACATGTATAGTCACTCTGGAAAATAGTTGAGCAGCTTCTTATAAAACTACTCACACATTTGCCTTAAAGACCAATCACCTCCTTGGGCATTGATCTCAAAGAATTGAAAATGAGCCATACAAAAATCTGTACAACAAATTTTCCTATCAGCTGTACTTGTAATAGCCCCAAACTGGGAACAATTGATATGCCCCACAAAGGGTGGATGATTAAACCGACCGTGCTACATTAGTACCATGGAATACTACCTAGCAATCAAAAGGAATGAACTACTGATAAATCAACAGCATTGATAGAGCTCAAGGGCATTTGGCTGGGTGAAAAAGGCCAATCTCAGAAGGTCACACTCTGTGATTTAATTTGGTTGGTTGCCAGGAGCAGGGAACCATTTGACTGAGTCATGCACCAGGAGCAAAGCTGGGGAGTATTTTATTTCTTTCATGTTAGAGTGATTTTAAAAAATAAGCTTTTCATGGATATTCAAAAACCAGGGTCTTCAAACTATTCTTTTTAATCAAAAGGTAGGTTATTCATGGACTTTCTTAGTAGTCCTGTAGTGCTCCTCCTTCAGTATGAGTCAAATATTTGAAATGGAGGTGATTTAGTATATTTTTTTTTCTGCTTTCATCTGCTTGGCCTGTATCCCAAGAGGATTGGGTCATGGAGTACAAAAGACAGCCCATTGGGCAGCCAGGAACATAGACAGAGCAAATTTCCTTAGAAAAGAATTTGAGCACAGCAGGAAATAATCAATACCATAACTGAGGCTTTGCTTTAAGAGTCCTAGGGAGGTTTCAAATCCCCCTAACCTGTCACACTGCATGAAATTTCATCTGCATTCTTTTTGAGTTAACATATCTTCAGTCTCAAAGTACAGAGGTAGAATTGCAGTGCTAATAAGGATATGTTCCTTCAGTGAAAGTCTGCTCTTTTCAAGAGCAACCTGATATGCTGAATGGATATTTAATCTCAGTTGTGTACCTAGGTAGAGTTGCCATGAGCTTCAGGCCAAGTGGGAATAGCACAGAAAACCAGCAACAGACTGAGACAGAATGGGGAGGGGGGTGGACTTGAAGGGGATGGAATAGCTGGAGTATCAGAAGTGAGACTCCTGAAATTATTTATTAAGCAAAAAGAGTCGGGGGTGTGACTAGCATGAGAAACCTACTTTGCCTCAAGGGGATTATAAAATCCAGGAAACTATCAGCATGAAAGACTTAATAGCTTTGAGGTCACCTCTGGGAGAGTAAAACAGGAAGACCCGTACAGACACCAGGACAGGGACAGGGTAGGACGAACGTGGAGAGCTGCGCTCATTGTGTTCAGGCTGTTTGTTTTAAATATATAATTCATTGGCTAAAGTAACTAGTAAATCCAAGGGCACAGCAGGCTTCAGTCAGCAATTTGAAAAACATCATCTAAGCTCTCTTCTCTCCAACCCACCTCTTCCCACTTGTCTTCTGTCATCCTCTTGACTCAGCTTCTCTGTTTCTTGGCTTTATTCTCAGGTATGTTCTTTATATAGTCAGCTTATAATCCACATTTTCACGAACATCCTTCAGTATTCAGATGTGCAAAATCAGAGAAGAACATGAATGGCCCTGTGTGGGTCCCCTGCCTTCTCCTGTAATGCTCACTGTGTTGTGAGTGACAGAGCACTGACTTCCGACATGACCAAGTCGTGTGCTCATGTTCATTGGCCAAAGTGGATTGGCTACACTGGTAATACGTAAACTGAAAAAAGGAAGTTCCCCATTGATCCTGAAGCGTTAAAGGGAGTGTGAGGGTGCCCTTGCAATGAAGACCCGGCACGTGGGGAATTGGGAGTTGGGTATAGAAGCATTGGAATATTCAAGAAAGGACTGCATATGAAGAAACATGGATGGAGGGGGCACTGCAGGAAAACTCATTTACTTCAGCATCTTGTCAGAATAGGTATGTGGGAGGAGACCACACAAGGAACAACTTTGACATACAGATACCAAATTAAGATAGTCATACAAAAGGTCAAATGAGGGAAAACAGGAGGTCTGAATTGCGCTGTGACCACACTGGGTGTCTCTGGACTTAACAGTTACCCTTAGGGTTTACTTCTATGGAGTAAGAAATCCCATTTCTGAGGAAGAGAGTTTTGAAAAACAAATTGGGAGAGGCCAACCTTACATTCTGCTCAAGACTAAGAAACTGAAGAACTTGGACCCTGAAATAGCTTATAGCTGTTCTTAAAGCCATGAGTGAAACATCAAATGAATAAATCATAAACGTAGCTCATATAGCAAGTCCTGCTAAATACTTAACACTTGAAGATGTTTTGAGGATTTTATTTTTTTATTTGGAAGGGAAAAAAAGTGTTAATGTTATCGTTTCATGCCTGAGGCTTATGGTCTACTATAGACAGCAGATCAGACAAGGAATAGCTCTTGTGTTTGGAAAGGTGTCCTCTAACAGGGCATTAGTCTTACTGTTTACCTGATTCACTGGATGGACTAACAGCTCCTGGATGACATGTCTTGAGACCATGTGTTATATATGCACAAAATACATATGTAGATACACACACATGTATGTAAATATGGATGCTTGTTGTTTATCTGGTATGTGGAATATAAAAAGCACTTCAAAAATTATCATTTAATGCTCTAGAGATGAAAGCTGTAGAATCAGGCATCTGAAGTAGGTGTGGGAATCATAAAATCTAGCCTTGATTTTTTTTGAAAGCTACCACAGTACTTTAGCATGGTACATATAAAGACTTGAATACGCTGACATTGCTTCAGCCCTACCAGATGTCAGGACCCATGTCAGGCATCTCTTTCAGTGCTGCTGAGAATTCCAGACTAGGATCTATTCCTCTGTGCCTTGGACCACAAATCAAGCCCTCTCTTCCTCTCAGTACAGAGGAACAATCCAGGTATGTAGCCCAGTGATGTCATTAGAGTCTCTGAGATGGGCCCAAAAGAAGCAACAAACCAAATCTTATTCTGCTTTCTCTATCCAGGGAGGTCCTGTTGAAAGCTAGAAAGCATCATTCACTTTCCACACCTGTGAAATCTCTCCATTATTGTTCAATAAAGATTCATGGTAATCCCTATTTTTGGATTAATAGAAATGAAAAGAGGACACATTGCAAATGCCCTTTGTGAAATTCCCTCTCTCACCTTTGAGGAGCCCGGGAGGTGACAGTGACAGTGGGATGGAAAAGATGATGTGACATTAATAGGAATTTCTACTGAACATGGAAAAGGACATCTGCTTTCGTTTTCCACTCTTTTTTCTCTCTGTGAGGGAACTTCTTACAATTGCTGCTGCCCCTGGTTTTCAAATTAAAGACTTCTGAAGTAAACGGAACTGTTTATGAAGTATGAATTAAAGAGTAGAGTTAAATGGTGTGACTCACTGGTCCTTGGAGGGTGATTCACTGTAGGGGAAATCTCTGCCCTAAGTCATCAGTGCAGATTTACAGATTAGAACCGTCATTTTGGCTTCCTGTGTCTCCAGGTTTCCGCTCCTAGAGTGGCACGGAAGGTAAGATGAAACAGGGGGACAGGAGTAGAAGCTCCCACCAGCTGGGGCTGGAGGCTGAGACCTCCATTAAACCTTAGGAAGGACCGCAGCAGACAGGCTTGCAGTGTGCTTCTCTCTCTCCCCACCAGACAACAGCATCCAGTGTTGGGAGTTCCTTCTCCCTTGACAATTGTTCATGAAAGAACAACAGAGAAACCATTGCACTGGGGGCCAAGCCCTCCGTCCTGATTTCTAGTCCTCTCACATTCCTGTGCTCTTAGAGCTTAGGCAGGTCTCTACCTCCTCTGGGCTACATTTCTCCATCAGCTAAACTGAAATAAGCACAGCACTTGCCTTACCAAATTTTGGTAAAAAATAGGTGACATAACCTGTATGAAAGCATTGCATCAATCACACACATCTACTTTGATCACTATTATATCCTGAGCTCTTTTATCTAAGCCATTCCTGATGCTTGTGCTTCAGGTCTCCATGTTCAAAGTTTTGTTTGATGTGAATTTAAATATGATGTTATTGGTGTAAAACTGTGTTGAGGGAAAGATTGACAAAGTCATTTGTCCCAGGCTGGAGATTCTCTAGAGCTAAGGAGAGTCCTTTTTTTTTTTTCTTTTTCTTTTTCCCTGAAGAACTGAATACTGAGTGACTTGGTGGAATTTATAGCTAAGTGGAGGAAGCAATTATATCAACAGGTAGTTTTGAGATAAATGCAGCGACAGAGGCAAACACAAAGCCCTAGGCAACACACAGGTGGGGACAGTGGAGGTAATGGTGGAGGAAGAACTCCCCACAGCTGGTGCCTCAGTTGAGTCTCCAGGGATTTGTAGAAGCTCCTGGGGAAAAAAAAAAAGGGGGGGCAAGTACTGAGGGCATTCCAGGCTCTCTCTACATGCACTGGAATGACTTACTCAATTATCTTAAGTTAGGAGGAATTACTAGAACCCAACTACACATGGTGATATTGCCTGGAAAGGGCAGAAGACCATGTTCCAGGGGAGCTGGTGGTCACACACTGGGGGTTTCAGGTAAGGGAGGTGATGGGATTCTTGGGTAAATTTCTTTGTTGGCCATGGTTAATTGTTCTATGCTTTATCATTCTATTTGTCATGAGCACTGCCCATGTTTAATGGAAACAGGCAGGGCCCAGCCTCAGTGGAAAACTGACCAGGGCTCAGCATATCTAGCTGATGTTAGAAATAGAACCAAATCCCTGTGGACTCTGCACATGAATAACCTTGGTGCACTCATTAGTGAACCAGAGAATATTAGGAAAAGAGAGATTGTCCAGTCCAGTACTTTCCTTCTACAGATGAAGGAACTGAGGCTCACTAAGGCAGAGAGAGATGGGAAAAGAAGAGAGCAGTAATACAAAAACCTAGTCATTTATATCTTTTTGCAGAAGATCCCAATTTGTATTAAAACTTTCCAGCTCTGTCTCTTCTCACTAACTTTTGAAAAGATATTTTATTCATTAATTTTGACATTGCTTAATAAACACACCAAAGTAGCTTCAGTTTAAGTCCTAGTACCTGTCTTCCTTCAATAAAACTGTAGTGAGCAATTGATTTGGGATGCTTCCATTTTAAGAGAAACCATCTATTTCCTGAGTTTTTTGGCCCAAACTGTCTTGAATTTTTACTGCACCCTTCATTTAACAATAATATTGCTTTTTTTCTATATATTTGAGTCATAGTATTGAAACTTGATGGTACAAGAGAATGATCAAAATGAAATGTTTCTCTTTACAATATATGCAAACATTTTTCTGAATGCTTTTGGATAGAGAGATGTGTGTGGGTCATCAAACTAAGCTTTCTCTCTTCAGAAAGAGGAACACTTTCATGAAATGTGAGATGAATTGTAGGTAATGGCTTATGTTGCACTTGCTAACAAGGAAAGGAGAGAAACATCATAAACTAGTGGCTCTCAGACTTTAGCTTGTAAATGACATCACCTGGGAACTTGTTAGAAAAGTCAGTCTTCAGACTGAACTCAAAACCCACTGAATCAGAACCTCGGAGAGGGTTCACAGCAATCTCTGTTCTAGCAAGTTCTCCACAAAATTCTGACACAGTGTGAAACTGAGAACCAGTGTCAGAAACTGGGGACAGCAACCCTTTCAAAGAGTTCACTCCGGACTCTGTGAGAGGAGGTCGAATTTCTTCCATGCTAAGAGCAGCCATTTGACACAGGCTGGATGTGTCCCACATCTGAAAGTTGGAGATAATGTTACAACTTTTAGCACAAACTGACTGGCCAAAGGGAAGTTATAAATTGTACGTGTGCTGTGATTGCAGCCTCTGACCCTAACCAAACTGCTTTCCCTGCTTCTTTCCCTTGAAATTTTACTGGTGAAGGTTTTAAAATATACTAGTTTTTAGTTCTGTTAAAATGCAAATCCACAACTTAGGGAGACCCTGTTTCAAAATAAAAAACAAAGAGTACTGGGAATGTGGTTCAGCGGTTAAGCGCCCCCTGGCTTCAATCACCTGTTCATTCATATATACACACACACATACACACACACACACACACACACACACACACGAGCTATATTCAAATATGATGAAATATGAAGATACCTGTTCTTGAACTTCTTCCTCCTCCCTTTCTTTCTTTTTTTCTTTTCTTTTCTTTTTTTTTTTTTTTTTTTTTTTTTGGGGGGTGTGTGTGTGTGTGTGTGTGTGTGTGATGCTGGGGATGAAATCCAGGGTCTCTTGCATGCTAGGCAAGCCCTCTACCACTGAGCTACATCCTCAAACCTCATAGCTCCATTTATTTCAATGAATATTGCAATGCTTACAACAAAGCTGACATCATTTTAGTTTTACTTTAAACGCAGATAATTTATGTCATTTGGAATCTAGGAGTGGGATTAGAGACATCTTCCGCAGTGAGCATTAGTGTAACCAAATAGTGTTAGAAAAATATTTTTTCTGAAAGGATCAGAATGCAATACTATAGACCTCTCTTAATTTGTCCAAGGCCTTCCTCTGAAGTTTCTTAGATAATAACTTTTTCTTCAAGGGGAACTGGAGAGGCCAGAAGTGCATAGAACTCTTCAACGACTTTATGTCTTGGATTCAAGTAAGTGAGCTTTCCTTCCATTCTGTTCAACAGTGTATCTACAGTGTACCTAACAGCCCTCACCACTAATAACAGCAAGACAGCAGCTGCAAGTGGTTGCGTCATGTTTGCTCTACCTAGACTAATCTGAATGACTGGCCTGTGTTAACCCAAATGATCATCGTGCCCTACAATGTCAGTATTGTTGTTTCCCTTGAATTGACACTCAAATGTTGAAAACGTGTCAAATGGAGGAACTGGGGTTCATACCCAGGCACTTCACGCAGATTGGAAGGTTGCTGTGAGGAGAAGATTTCTGTGGGCTTCATACTCTGTATTCCAATTCCTAATCTCAAGTTGCATACTCTGCATTGCAAATCCCTACTCTCAAATTTATTTTATGGCTAGAGAGGATTGAACAGTGTGTTGATTTGTTGTATTCATTCATTTCATATGAGCATTTTTAAATATTTCATCAACACCCTCATTATTGGATATGAATGGAGAAGAGAAATGATAAAGAAGAACTCTTTAAGTTTGTTTTGTTCTAGGCTTGTTTTGTATTTTTTTAACATGGACATTGTTTTAATTTTATCTTATTACCATGTGCCAAAGACTATATTTAAGGGTATGTGCAACATGACATTTAATCTATTCAGTAACCCAATGATGTTAATACTGTTATCAAAAGCACTTCACAAATGAGGAAACAGAAGCAAAGAATGACAAATTCACCTGCCTTGGGCCACAGAATTTTAAGAAAAGGTTGGACTTGGTAACAATGAGCCGATCAGGTAGCTGTCACCTTGCTTTAGTCTGCCCAGGATCTCTGTCCCAACCAGAACTTGAATAGGACATCAGGGATGGCCATAATAAGACATCTTCAAGTGGACAGTCTATTTGCATGTGCTGACCCCATCGCTGACCTCTGAGGAGAGTACGTGTTCCATGGAGTCACACACAGCTAAGGGAGGCCCAGGTGGGGTGTTGGGCACAAGCAGAAGAAAGAGATCTTATTTCAATGATAATATTTGTCTCTACTTGTAGACGAAAATCCAAGTAATCTCCTTCAAAGCCCAAGGCAATGATTTGGCTTTTCCTGTTTGACTATTTACTGATCTTTCTTTTCAGTGCTTAGTCCTCTGACTAATCTTTTCACAGTGTGTCTCCACTTAAGCTTCTTGGACGGTAAAAATCCTAAGATAGCACTGGCTATGGAGGTAGGATGAAGAAATGCTCTCCAATTTTTTAAAAAAACATAGAGAAAACCATATATTGACTAGTGTTTTTACTTTATAGTGCAGAAAAATATAAAAGAAGAATGCAAATTACCTGTGCTTCTATTAACTTTCCCAAATAAAACATCATTTACTTATGGACTCTGAGAGACTCATTGGGGTTGATTTAAATGGTAATGTCTGGA
Organism: Glaucomys volans; assembly: GCA_020662805.1. Lineage (NCBI taxonomy): Eukaryota > Metazoa > Chordata > Mammalia > Rodentia > Sciuridae > Glaucomys > Glaucomys volans. Next base: position 122,540 of record JAJEJO010002876.1, read on the forward strand.
GGAGGAACCCTGGGTGTAATAATTTCTCCAGGTCTTCCCAGTCCTCCTATGAAGAAAGAGATATTTCTAAAAAATAGGAAAAATTCTTGGCCTGTGAGTGAAGACCAGAATCTGTAACTTTCTTGGAGCTCAGTGCTGAGTATTGCAGGTTGCTATCTCCCTCTTGTGGTAACTTAACAGAACTATAAGCAAAGACAATGCAATAAAAAGAGGGAGCCAACACTCCCTAGTATGCTGGGCCGGGTTCAGAGTACAAATGGACCTGTCATTCGTATATATATATACACATATTTAAAGATCATAAACAAATCTAACAGATATTCTATTATCTTCACTTTATCTTGACCTGGAAATCTATATCAAATTAAAATTCTCAGACTACAGGGTGTAACTCAGTGGTAGAGTGCCTAGTTAGCATGCTCAAGGCTGAGTTTCATCCCAAGCCACACAAAAGGAAAACACATATGGGAACAAAAAAGTGATAACTGAGTGGTAGGTGCTTGTCTAGCTTGTGCGAGGCCCTGAGTTCAGATCCTCAGTATTGCCTGCCCCCGCCCAAATTAAATCCTCAGACTGTTTTAGAATTCCATGTCAAACATAGAGACAGTTGGTGTCTGACTGAGCTCCACACTTCCCAACACTGCTCTTTTGCACACTTCGAGGGACTGCCCCATCACGCATGGACTCCACCTGGCTAAGCTTCATCGACTCTCCTCACCTACTAGAGAATCAATCAATCAACCAATCACACAATGAAGAATGAACCCAGAGTAGGGGACTGTGCTATCTCTAGAACTATATATGAAGCCAATTTTGGTAAGAATTCTGATTCCCAAGTCTCCAGAGCATAATCTAGAAAGAGTGGAGGTGATAGGGGTTCTTCTAAGGCAACTAGGGCATCCACACTTGTGTGCGTAGATATGTCTTCTTTTAGCACTGAAAGTCCTGTGACCCTGGGAAGTCCATCAGCATAGTAAAGCCAAATTCCCAGTCTTTTTTAAAAATTTTTTTATTTGTTCTTTTTAAATATACAAAACAGTAGAGTGTATTTTGACACTACTATCAATTGTCACTATTAACTGAAAAATTTTTAGGTTTAAATAAAAACATTTATGTGACAGGAAAGTAATACCAATAATAATATAATTTCAAATGGATGCTTCTTTTGCATGTCTTAATGATAAAATAGTAATGCGTGCATAATTATTATTTTGTAAAGATCGTGTCTGGTATAGTTCAATTTGTTCTATAAAACGTTGGTTATCTAGAGGTGAGTTTCTTTGGCCCCAGGTCTTCTTGCCTAGTGCCCTTTCCTGTAAGGAACATAGAGGAGTCTCAGGGCCCATGGAAATGGATTCCAACAGAGTGCAGGTGAAATCTCTGAAGGGTACCTCTAAGAAGCAACAAAACTGTTTATGGACAATTAACAGGTAAATGCATAACAGAGTTTCATCTGACATTTATACAGCTGCCACGGAAGCATGTGTCCAATAGATTTTTGAGATTACCAAGGAAATGACTTTGCAAAAATAGTCATTTATTTTTTGATGATGCTTACATGCAGGAATTCAGTTTTTTAATGTTACTGGGAAGCAGATGCTAAACTGCAAAAATTAACGATTGCATTTCAGAAAGCAATAATATCCGACTCCTTTATTAAGTTTACTGTTAGGTGAGCAAAGAATAAGAAGAGTATTTCTTCCATTAGCAAAGCAAATAGAACATCTGTGCCCAAGAAAATGCAAGACAAAATGTGGTGGGTGAAATTCATTGTTGTGGAAGGAATAATTGACTTGTAGGTACAGAAAGTTTTATAGTACAGACTTGAAATCCAACAGGAGTTCACAGGGTGTTTTTTGTTTTTGTTTTTGTTTTTGTTTTCGTTTTTTGGTTTTTATTGTTGTTTGGTTTTTGTTTTAGTTTGTTCTTTTTTCAGTACCAAGGATTGAACCCAGGGACAGTCTATCTACTACAGTTCCCAGATTTTAAGAAATTCTTCCCTTCCTTCCCTCTTTCCTTCCTTCTATGTCTCTTTTCCCTTTCTCTTGCTTTGTTCTGGGGAAGAAGAGGTTAGTTTTAGTTAGACTTTAACCTTGGTTTATAGACTTTAAACAATGAAGGAACTGGAACTCCTTCCATGAGCCTCCCTGTCTTGACCTCACACTTGGACCTTTGGTCCAAGTTCGAGGGACCCATCCACCCATGGTTAACCCAGGAATCAGAGTAGCTCAGGTCCTGTGAGCACTGCAGAGTGGACATTGCCTGTTAGCCATGTTATACAGCTATTATTCCTTTAGTGATTTTTGCTTTCATTGCTTTTAAAATCAACCCAAGAAAGTTTCCTTAAATGACCATACTAACCTTCATTGGACTTGGCACAAGCTCAAGAGGAGCCCCTTTCTTCTTGTCACCAGCACTGGTAGGTGGGGGGAGGGGCAACCCAGGTGAAAGTGAATCTGTGTGCAAGCCTTCGGCCTCCAAGTCCTTGCCATCCCCTCCCAGGTGAAGGCTCAGAACGTTCTGTCCAATCCACTGCCACGTTCCTTCCAGGCATCTCTTAGGGGCCAGTTACGCTGTTCACCATTTGTGACCTTCTTGCCACTATACGAAAGGAGAACTCTTTTTCTCTAATGGAGAATGCAACATATCTACTTTAGGTTCTTCTTAAGAAGACTTGTGATGGTGAATTTAATGTCAATGTGACAATGTGTCTATACTTATGGATTTTTTAATTGTTGTTATTTGGATTTGATGAGGTTAATGTTTAAATTGATGGACTTAAGTAAAGCAGATTGCCCTCCATAATAAGGGAGGGTCTCTTCCAATCAGTTGAAGGCCTTAATAGAATGAAAATGGACTTCTCTGAGCAAAAAGAAATTAGAATTCTGTCAGCAGATGACCTGTGGACTCCAACTGCAGTACCTGCCTGCTCTTCCCTGGTCTCCAGCTTGCCAGCCTACCCTGCAAGCTTTGGACTTCCAGCCTCCTCTTTCTTCTGTCTGTCTCTGTCTCTCTCCCTCCCCTTTTCTCTATATATGTCTTGACAACTGTATTCATAGACACACATGAGTCTATACATGCTCATTGTAGGATTCACTGTTATATATTTGTACTTGCACATGGTGTAACAATATAATTTGACAATCAAATACATAGAGAGAGAGAGACAGATGTATGTGTATGTATGGATCTAAACATATACATTTATATATATATATATATATATGTGCATACAGTAGTATAGATAAATACATTATGGATCTATCTATCTCTCTGTACTATTGTTTCCAATTTCTGGAACACTCTATTACAAAGCTCTAATTACAGAATCTCACAAATTCATAAGACTATCAAAGGAGGTATCTATATATGAGCATAATTTGGTGAACATTGCTCACATCAAAAACATAAAGGATACTGTTTCATCCTGTTGTTGACTGACCTTTTATTATAATCACAGATGCAAGCTCCCTACTATACAAAGAAAACATTTTTTACCTTGATTGTGGTCAGAGCAAAAAGGTTTAGTATCTTGAATAAAACCATTTTCCGAAGGAAAGAACTTGTACTCTACCCCTCTCTTTCAATATGGGTGTTGATTGAGTCTACACCTATTGAGAAGCCATGACCTATTAGATGCTATAATAGGTTTTGATTATATCTGACTGCATTTATAGGATAAGCCTATGACAGCATCCTTCTTGTTTATCACAGAGATAAAATTTTCTGATCCTAGATCAGAGTGTGTCTGTCTGGAATTTGACCATGGGCTAGTGGGGCAGTCTCTTTGTTCTCAGTCATAATTCCTTCTTGACAACTATATATATAGACACACATGAATCTACACACACTCCCCCAAAAGTTTCTTTTTTTCACATTTTATTGGTGCATTGTAATTATGCACATTTGTGGGATTCATTCTTACATATATGTACATGTACACGATGTAACAATGTAATTTGAACCAATGTCCCCCAGTATTTCCCCTTTGCCTCCCTTCCTCTTTACCCCAGGCCCTTTCCTGTATTCTAGTGATACTCCTTTGCTTTTCATGACATCCTCCACCACACACACACTTGTCTTTACTTTTGCTTCTCTAGATCCCACATAAGAAAGAAAATATACGGCCCTTGACTTTCTGAGTTTGGCTTATTTCACTTAATGTAATATTCTCAAGATCCATCCAAAATTATGTCATTTTCCTGCAAATGACATAATTTCAATTTTTATGGCTGGATAAAATTCCATCATGTGTATTTACCGCATTCATTTTACTCACTCATCCAGTGACAGCCATCTAGCCAGGTTCCATAGTTTGTATATTGTGAATTGTGCTGCTATAAACATGAGTATGCATGTATCACTATAATATGATGACCTTGATTCTTTAGGATAAATATAAAGGAGTATGGCATGGTTGAATCATATGGTGATTCCATTCCTTGTCTTTAGAGGAATCATAGTGGTTATACTAATTTACAATCCCCCAGATATTCTCCACATCCTCTCCAGCATTATTATTTGTGTTCTTGATGTCTGTCATTCTGACTGGAGTGAGATGAAATCTCAGTGTAGTTTTCATTTGCATTTCCCTAATTGCTACCAATGATGAACATTTTTTTCACATATTTTTTGACCAGTTTTATTTTGTCTTTTGAGAAGTGTCATTTAGTTCATTTGCCCATTTATTAATTGAGGTTTTTTTTGGTTCTAAGTATTTTTAGTTCTTTATATAGTCTGGATATTCATTCTCTGGCAGAAGAGTGTCTAGCAAAAAATTTCTCCCATTCTGTAGGTTCTCCTTCAATTTTTTTTTTCATTTAACACTTGGCAAACATTTATTCCTTCTTTTTGGCTACTGCAAAATAATGCTGCTGTGAGTATTCTCATACAAGTGGGCATAGTTTTCATTTCTCTTAGATAAAACAACTGTTATGTGATATGGTAAATGTACATTTCACATCATGCACAACCATAGAAATGAAAAATTGTACCTTATTTGTGTACAGTGAATCAAAATGAAGTCTCTTCACATTCTTAATTGTTTCCTTTGCTGTGCAGAAGCTTTTTAATTTGATGCTGTTTCATTTATTAATTCTTGACATTTCCTGAGCTTTAAGGGTCCTATTGAGAAAGTCATTGCCTGAGCCTGTATGTTGGAGTGTTGATCCTGTATTTTCTTTGAGGAGTTTTATAGTTTCTGGCCTAATTTCTTAGTCTTTGATCAATTTTGAATTGAGTTTTCTGCAGGATGAGAGATTAAAACCTACTCTTATATTACTAAATATGAATACCTTGTTTTCCCAGCATCATTTGTTAAAAAGGCTGTCTTTTCCCCAATGTATGTTTTTAACACCTTTGCCAAATATCAGATGACTGTACCTGTGTGGATTTATGTGTCTTCTCTTCTCTTTAAAATTATTATGTTTATCTGTTCTAATTGGTTATAAATGACAGTAGAATGCATTTGACACATTGTACACAAATGGAGCACAACTTATTCCTCTGACTGTACAGGGTGCGGAGTCACAGTAGAAGTATAATCATACATGTGTAAGCATAATAATGTCTATCTCATTCTACCATCCTTCTCATCCCCACCACCCCACCCACCCTCAATCCCCTCTGCATAATCCAAAATTCCTTCATTCATCCCTACCTTCCCCACAACTATGGATCAGCATCTGCTTATCAGAGAAAATATTTGGCCTTTGGCTTTTCGGGCTTGGCTTATTTCACTTAGCATGATATTCTCTAGTTCTATCCATTTACCTGCAAATGCCATAATTTCATTCTTCTTCTTCTTCTTTAGTTAGTATTTTTACATTTTGATTTATTGTACACAAATGGGGTTCAACTTTTCATTTTATGGTTGTGCGTGATGTAGATTCATACCATTCGTGTAATTATACATGTCCATAGGGTAATGATGTCTGTCTCATGCCACCATTTTTCATACCCCCACCCCCTCCCCCTCTCTTCCCCTCTCATTTCATTGTGTGTGGTAAAGGTTTTCTCCCATTCTGTAGGTTCTCTCTTCATGTTATTGTTTCCTGAGAAGTTGTATGTTCTCTTCTGTCCCAATGGTTTATGTGTGTCTTCTTATGCAATACATGCAGTTTTTCTTACTACAGCTCTCCAGTATAATTTGAAGTCAGGTATTGTGATACCTCCAGTGTTGCTTATTTGGCAGAATTGTTTGGCTACTGTGGATCCTTTATTCTTCCAGAAGAACTTGGTTTTTTTTTTGTCCTAGTTGTCTGTAGAATGTCATTGATATTTTAATGGGATTTACATTTAATTATATATTGCTTTTGGTAATATAGCCATATTGGCAATATTAGTTCTATCTATGCATGAATATGAGAGTTGTTTCCATTTTCTTGTGTCTTCTTCAATTTCTTCCTTCAGTATTCTATGATTTTCATTGTAGATGTCTTTAACCTCCTTGGTTAGATTTATTCCCAAGTATTTTATTTTTTTAAGGCTATTGTGAATAAGACTGTTTTCCTAATTTCCTTCTCAGAATATTCATTATTGGTGTATAGGCAAGCTATTGATTTTTGTATGTTGATTTTGTAACTTGCAACCTTTCTGAATTTGTTTACTAGTTTTAGCTGTCTTAGAATCTTCTAAATGTAAGATCTTAACATCTGCAAACAGTGATAATTTAACTTCTTCCTTTCCTATTTTTATTCCTTTTATTTCCTTCTCTGGCCTAATTACTCTCATTAGAATTTGAAGAACTATATTGAATAAGAGTGGTGAGAGTTGACATCCTTGTCCTATTCCAGATTTTAAGGGAAATACTTTCAGTATTCAGATATTGGTCTGTAGTTATATTTCCTTGATGTGTCCTTATCTGATTTTGACTAAAGATGATAGTGTCCTCAGAAGAATTTGAAGTGTTCCATCACTTTCTATGTCAAGGAATAATTTCAGCAGCATTGGCATTTATTCTTTTTAAAGATCTGCTAGAATTCAGCTGAGAATCCATCTGATCCTGGGCTTATACACTTCTCTCTCATTGCTAATTATTTGTTGGTTTAGATTTTCTATGACCTCGATTTAATTTTGGCAGATCATGAGTCTTAATATGTATTTATTTCTTCTAGATTTTCCATATTATTGAAGTATAAGTTTTCAAAACAATCCCTAACAATCCTCTGTATTTCTATGACATCTATGGTGATTTCTCCTTTTTCATCTCTGATTTTATTAATTTGGGTCTTTTCTCTTTTTCATTTGGTTATTTTGGCAAAAGTTCATCAATCTTGTTTATCTTTTGGATGGACCAACTCTTCATTTTATTGATCCTTTGTATTTTATAAAATTATTCTCAATTTCATTGATTTTGACTCTGATATTATTTCCTTCCTTACACTGATGTTGGAATTGGTTTGTTCTGATTTTTCAAGAGCCTTGAGATGCATCATTAAGTTGTTTATTTAGTATATTTCTGATTTTCTCAGGCAGATACTTATAGCTGTAAACTTTCCTCTGAGAACCACCTTCCTACTGTCCCAGAGCTTCTGGAGTATTGCATCACTATTCTCATTTGATTCTAAGAATTTTTAAATTTCTCCCCTGATTTCTTCTATAACCCATTCATCATTCAAAAGCATAATTTTTAATCTTCAGGTGTTTATATAGTTTATATAGTTTTGTGGTGTTGATTTCTAATTTCATTTCATGAAAGAAATTTTATCAATGGTTTGTATTTGCTAAGAGTTTCTTCATGGCCTAAAATATGGTCTACATAGGAGAAGGTTGCCTGAGCATGAGAAGAAAGTAAATTTTTTTGTTAGATGAAATATTCTATAAATTTCAGTTAAGTCTATTTGTTTTAAAACATTTTTAGGTGTGAAAATTCTTTACTGAATTTATATCTGAATAATCTGTCTATTGGTGGAAGAGGTGAGTTCAATTGCTCATTATTATTATATTGGAGTCTATCTGAGTCTTTAAGTATTTTCTGTGTTTTGTAATTAGGTACAACAATGTTTGGGACATAAATATTTCTTATCATTACATTTTCTTGTTGGACTGTTCCTTTTACCAACATGAAGTCACCTTCTTTGTCTCTTTTGATTAATTTTTGCTCAAAGTCTTCATTTTTGAATATGAGAGTAGCTACTTCTGCTGGCTTTTATGTATTTACTTTTTTTACTTTTTTTATGTACAGTATCAATTTCCATCCTCTCACTTTTAGTCTGTGGATGTCTTCCTGTAAGGTGAATGTCTTGAAAACAACAAAGAACCCACAATAGCCAATGTCTTGAGTCTTCTTTTGTAATGAATTTACCAGCCTATGTCTTTTAATTGGAGCATTGAGACCATTTATATTCAGTGTTATTGTGGAGAGATGTTTACTAATTCCTGCTATTTTGATTTATTTCTAATTAATTTGGTCATTTTCCTCATTTGCTTAACTACTCTTCAAATGATACTTGCCCCTTTGCAATCTCTGGGGTTTGTTTTTGATTTCTTCTGTGTGTAGTATTTCTTTAACTATTTTCTGTAGTTCCAGCTTAGTAGTCATGAATTCTTTTAGTTTCTGCTTATCTTGGAAGATTTTTATTACTTATTTGGGTCTGAAAGATAGCTTTGCTGGATATAGCAATGGTTGGCAGTTATTTTTTATTTCTGTGGCTTGAAACACTTCATTAAAAGACCTTTTGGATTTTAGAGTTTGTGCAAATAAATCAAAAGTAATTTTTATTGGATTACCTCTAAATGTGACCTGATATTTTTTTCTTAAGACTTTTAAAATTCTATCCTTGTCCTGAATATCAGGCCTTTTAATTATAATGTATCATGGAGAGGTTCTTTTTTAATCTTGTCTATTTGAGGTTCTGAATGCCTCCTGTAGCTGGATGTCCATCTTATTTTCAAGGTTTGGAATTTTTTGTTATTATTCTTATTATTCCCTTAAAGGGTTATCCATTCCATTAGCCTGCATCTCACAACCTTCTTCAATTCCAATCATTCTTATATTTTGTCTTCTAACATTGTCTCAGAATTCTTGTATAATCTGATCATGGTTGCTTCTTTTCTTTTCTTTAATATTGCTTAAATGATCAAGGCCAGTCAATTTGTCTTCCATCTTTCTGATTCTATCTTCACCATGATATACTCTTTTAGAGAGACCTACAATTGAACACTTTATTTCATTTATTGCATCTTTCATTTCAAAGATTTCCATTTGGTTCTTTTTCAATATCTCGATCTCTGAATTTCTCATTATCTCCTCTCCTGACTTCCTTAAGTCATCCAGTTATTTTTCTATGTCTCTTGAAATTCATTGATCATTTTTCCAATTTTCTTCTCAGTGCTTTATCTGGTATTTTATTCCCTTCAGTATCATTGATAGATTATGAACATTAGGAAGTATTATATTACCTTATTTTTTCATATTTCTTGTCTTCCTGTGTTATGTTTTATGAATCTGTTGGGATAGAGTTCTCTCCCACTCTTATGTGTGGGCCTTTTTAGGGAAAAGACTTCTCTTGCCAGAGAATTCTGAAATATCAAGTTGTTGTGAATTTTTTAATACATTTCAAATTGGTTTTGTACATTTTTCCCTGCCAGTTTATTGGTGATGGTTAGTGTATTTTGATACAGTGTAAATTGTGTCAGGGCTTGAAGATTCCATTTTCTCCATAGGCTTCAAAAGAGTTGGGTTCTTCTTATAGATCTGGAAATAATGTTCTATATAGCAGGGCATATGGGATACACCATCTGTGATTCCTCTTCCTTACTTAGCAACTCTGTATATTTTAAAGGGGTATGAGATTGTTCTACATTGAGAAACTTCATGGGTGTGATATCCACAGGCTTTATGTTAATTGTGATTTTGTTCTGGGAATGAATGTCCATGAGTTTTCTTCTGAATGTTTTATCCAGTATTTTAGCCCCTTCAGTATATTTGGATACTAACATACCCCCTCCACCCCAGTTATTCCTATTTAGGGTCTGATCATGAGTTTGAAGGTTTTTTTCTCTCCTATTATTTGTATTAAAGTAGCACTTATGTTTGAGCATAGCTAATTTGTGTGTAAAGGAGGGGACTCACTGCACTGTGTTTTGCTTGGGTTTCATCAGCAGCAGTGTATCTACCCTATGAACTTTGTGGTTTTCCAGAAGATTCCCAGTACCTCACAAAGGGGGAAACAAAGAACACCAGCCACAAAGGCAAACAACACAGAACATTAAAATAAACATTGAGTGCCTACTATGACATCTATAATATTCACTACCATAAAAACAAGAATGGTGGGGTCAGCAATTAACAATGACAAAAATAACTAATAGCCATTAGTGAGATCTGGTATTACATTTAACATCAGGTGTCAACTATGACACCCATAGTACTTATATATGCAAAAACCTAAATGGTGGGGGAAGGATATCTATAAGCCAAACAGTTCTAAAAATGGTAAAAATCAGTTCATTTAAGAGAAAAAAAAATGATAGGATGGTACATAAAAGTTTAGAATATTCAAAATGTAAACAGAGAAATCAGAAGAGATGTAGCAAGGGATGGCTACAGAGAAGGAGGAGAAAAAAGAAGAAACAATGTAAGTGAAGAGAAAGAGTTTGACTGAAAAGGAAGATAGGGGAGAAAAATAAACAAAAAACAAAATAAACAACAAAATCCCTAACCCTCAAAAGACAACACAAAGAAAAATGACAATAGTAAAAAATGTTAAAAATGAGAAAAAAGAAACAAATATATATATCCATGAATCAATAAGCACAGCAAGAACACCAAATAAAAGAGGAAAAAGGAGTCTTAATGCATTCTTAATGAAAAATGAAATAATTTTCTCCACTGCAGGTGTAAACCATTAACAAAGTTGGATATTTGCAGTCTATGCTTGACTGTAGTTTCTTCCTTCTTGGAGGAAGGATCTCTTAGAGAGAGCAAGAGTTGGGATTTTTTAAACCCTGCCTGCTTTTGAGTTACTCACCAAGCTACCAGCTGGCATAGCCTAAAACTGAAACTGGTTGGTGTAGCTTTTATCATCCCTTCTCACCAGTTTAAAGTAGGACAGGATGGGAGGTACTGTCCATTGCTTTTGTCTGCACAGACCACATCAATGTACTCCCAGGATGGGGCTGCTGCAGAGTTCTGGGAGAGGGGGTGGGCAGGGGCTGGGGTTTAGCTTTAATCAGACCTACAAAGTGTTGCTGGGTGATACCTGCTCTGGAGAAAGATCAACACACCACTACAGCTGGGTAGATGCCAATCTGCTGGGAGTCTGGATCTCGGGAGTCTCCTTAGAATTCTACTCATGTAGACCCTCCACAGGTCTCTCATACTCCACCATCCACATATATTCCCAGGCTTAGTCCCCGAGTATAAATATACTTGCCTGTTCAATTTCCTGACCCTTTTCAGCTGGTCATATAAACTTCCAGACTCAAAGGGAAGCTAGTTGGACTCTTCTTCATTTTTTTTTACTTGAATCTCCCTGAGACAATCTTCTCTGTGACTGTTTCACTGATGTTCTGCTAGGTACATCCTAGGCCACAGGGTAGGCACTTGCTGAGACAGTGTGACAATATTTGCTATGATCTCCTGAGCTCCTTCTGGGGCATCATAGCCTTCTCGAGATGGCTTCTATCTAAGCTCTCCACTTACCAGTTGAGAAACACAGAGCATTTTTTTAAACACCAGTTTGTGGTGTAGCTTCTAGATCAGCCAAGTACCAGCAGCTTTTCTGTTCTACAGGTTTTTCCATGCCAGATTTGCCTGTTGCGTTTCTTTCTTCATCTTATCCTTCCCTTCTGGTAAGCTAGAGCTTCCCTTCTGGTAAGCTAGAGCTGCTACCGCTGCTGTAGTTGGCTAGGCTCCATTGCACCCTTTCTTGCTCTTTGTTCAAGGAACCTGGATTTCAGACTAAAAGACTCTGATTGTCCAATATTGGCCTTCAGTGAATTCCCTGTTTCACCCATCTCACTGAAAAGCAGTATTCCTGCTGCTTGAATCCTGAGCAGCAGAGTAACTGGAGAAGCAACCTTCTTTCATCTGAGAAAATGGTTTCTGCAGCACTTCTTGGTTGCATGTCTTCTAGGTCTGCTCTGCATTCTCCCTGGAATTTGCAGGGAGGAGAGCATGACCCTTCTACTCCATTCACTGTTTATTTCTTAGACTTGTTTTTTGTTTGAATTAACGAGGGATTCAGGGAGCATACAGCATCATCAAAGTACTACCATTTACTCAGGGTGGCTATCTCACAAATACAGATTAGCTTTACTTCTCACAAAAACACTGCAAGGTAGCCATTACACTCATTTACATATGTGATTGCTTAACCTTGCTAATGTTAAGCAAGATAAATAGCTTTCATTGTACATGAAAATCTAGACATACAGGAGCTTGGACCCCCCGACTACCATTTTCTCACACTTGCAGAAGCATCATCATCATAATAATATTAGTAATAATGGTAAAAATAAATAAAAACATATTTTGTTCCTAGAAATCTTGAGAAAAGTGTTTACTTCTGTACTGAAAGTTTGATGCCCATCATTTGTACCATAAAATTGAAAATGGATCTCTGTCTCAAAAAATCATCTCTTGAAACATGAACAAGGCTTTTGGGTTAATTGTTCATCAGCAAAATAAATAAATAAATAAATAAATAAAGCCTTGTTTGCATTTGTTCCATTCTTCTTCATAAGGCTTACATGCAAACAAATAAAACCTATTCTGAATGCTTTAAACGTTCCTCTTCCCTCTGCATTCGATTTATTCACTTCTCCACATATTCAACGTTCATTGAAAATTCTGTGTCAAGCTCTGGGTTCTCTCTGCATGAACTTGGATGCATTTAAAGTGAACCAGTTAAGATGGCTCTTTGTTAATCCTGTCACTCTGAAGGATAAGATAGGGCCCTGTTTAGAAGAGACTTATATTAAAAACCTGAAGAGACTGTGGCATTGCCTCTTAAGTTCTCAGTCAGAGAACTTTGTCAGTATTCATCAAGTGTGCCTGAGTAAGACCAAGAAAAGTCATGAATCTGTTTTACCCTGTTGCTTGTTTAGGAGTCACATTAAACCTTTTCTTCATCATTTCCACCAAACCCTGAGGATATGGGAAAGTAAGAATGCCACAATGCCCGCGTGGAAGACATGGTTCATAGCTTCTTATCAAAAGCTCCAGAGTTGACCAGAGTCCCAGAATTCTCTTCCCCCAGGGTACTGAAGATTGGCGAGAATTGCTGTGAGTACTTGGCAGATAACCTAAGCAGTCTTATAGTCTCTAAATATTCCTAGGAAATGTGGGAAGGAGTTGAATCCTTCTCCAATGGCATGATAGGACTTTCAGGGTAATCCCAAAGGCCTTCTAGATTGAGGTGAGATATGCTGCCAATTCCACTTGACCAGTGTCCACACAGGAAGGCAACTTCTTGGAAGGCACTAACTTAGAGACTGCTCAATGATCAGGAAGTACTCTCTGACCCCAGAACAACAGAGGCCCCTAGAATTTAGATACCATACCAGGTGCATTTGTGGGTACAAATTGGGGGCAGGAACAAACTTAATGGAATTTACTTCAAATCGGCAAGATTAAAGTTTTCTGGCTACCTGCTCTTAGGCAGAAAGGGACTTTGAGATAGAAACTAAGATAGTAAAAGATTACACTTATTTACACTGAATATGTTGATTTACTATTTATTTCTTTTTGGCTCATTGCTTTCCAAAGGTCAATTATTTCATTTTATAAGTACAGACTTCTGGTGTAAGAAGAAGAAAAAAGTCTTCTAAAAAGAAAAAAGGAAATTAAAATAGAATTTGCAAATCTATGTCCCATGTGGAAAGGTTTCATGGGTTCCCACGTCATTAACTGCTCTTTTTCACATTGGTGACTACCAGGTCTTTATTATCAACATCCTCTTCCTATATATATCCATTTGAGCATTCCTAAACTCCTTCTACCAAATTCAATACAGGCAGGGAGAAGAGGGCTTCTCAGGACTCACAGAAATAAATCCCTGTTCTAGTCCCTGAATCAGAGCTTAGTATCAAGTTAATAAATCAAGTGAATTTTTTCTTTAAAGAAATCAACAAGGAGATGTAGCCATGAGCAAGTTTATTTGGTGTTTGAAATTTATATTGTTTTTCTATTACTTGGCAAACAGAACAGGATGCATGTCCTCCTCTGTGGAGGTCTGAGGGAAAGTGTCCCCAGCTGTTTGCTGTTAGGCAGTGATCAGGTAGGGCAGGAATATTTCTGGCCACATAAATTCTCCTCTGTGAGGACAATAGCTCTAAGCAAAGGAGAATATGGTATTCTGTAGAGGAGAAATGTAAATAGGGCTGGATAATTTCAGGCAAAGCCCTGACCTTCATCGTCCAGGTCCACCTACCCATCCCCAGTGGAGACTCTGTACTGGGGAGAAGGTGGACTCTTAACCACAAGGGTGGAGGGTTGCCTCTCGGGTCTTATCCCTGACATTCTTCAGGAAGCTCAGGACTGCAGTTCCACCTGTGCCCCTGTCTTCTAAAGCCTGAGGTGGCCCTGGGAGATGGTTTAGTCTCCTGCTCCTTGCTCTGGCTGCAGCTGTGACGAGGTATCTGGTCACCATGGTGATGTGATAACTGCGCAGCTCTGCCAGGGCCTCCACGCACTGGTTATAGGCTGACAGACAGTGATCATGGCCAGAGGACAGGATGAAGTCCCTCAGTGAAGGAGCTGAGTGGATGTCTTCTATGAAGGCCTTATGGGAAGGAGGCATGTAGTCCCTCATTCTGTACAGAAAGTCAGCTGAAAGAAACAACCCAGAATGATCTTAGCACCATGCGGAAATTTAGGAAAGCTTGACTGCTTTTACAGATAAGAAGGCACCCCAAACTCTTGATGGCATCCTAACTTAATCTTACTTGCTCGCTCTTTTGCTTGTAGGTGTCATATATTCAAATGAGAATTTCTGACTGTTGACAGGAGATAGAGAAAAAGAAGCAAGTGCATTGCAGATAGCTGAATTGGAACTAGATCTATCAGCCAATGTACAAATATTTATTGTATATCAAATAGAAACCAAGAATGCAGTTGCTAGCTTCTATGAGGGATTTCCATAAATGTAGGACACAAACCTTTAACTTGTTAAATACTCTCATAAATTTTGTTTCCTAAGTGCTTTTTTTTCTTTTGGATGGAGTCCTAGGAAAGTTATAATGTTTATAAGAAAGTTATAATGTTTATAAGAGCAGAAACACAAAGAATGAGCAACTGTGTTAGTTGCCTCTTGAAGCCATGTTGTTTAAAAATCAAATCAGTAGATACTTACAGCAAGTTCATTGTGTGTTTACATTATGTGTAGTGTATCGATGCAAAAATCCATGAAAACTCTTCATATTTCTACAGAATTGACTTTTGTCACAGAGATGACTCTATGACACTGAGTTTTGTTCATGTTTTTCTAATCCAACTTGAAAACTTTATAGTATGAACTGCCTTTTTTGCAGCTGTTAAGCACATAGCTCGGTGCTGGCAGGAAAGGAAATGAGCAATTTCAAGCTTCCAAAATAACAGACCCCCCTCTTCTGGTCCAGATGGATTTGGCTGGAAGTTGTGCCATTCCATGGGGAAGGACTGTAGTGGAGAACCTCAGACCCATTTCCAACTGGCTCCAGACTCAGCCACATGTCATACCTTCAAATCCCACATTTCCCCATTTTAGAAAAAGGAAGCTACAGCCGAAGGATCCAAATAAAAATTACAGAGAACAGCTGGAATTATGGCAATGTTTTAAGATTTGGAAATGAAAGCCAAGATCCTGCTAAGATCTGGAGTCAATTGACTTGACACAGTAACATGTGGCAGAAACACAGTTTCCTGATTGATTTAGGGAAGTACAGACTGCATGACATTTTAATTTAAACTTGGTTTTATCAATTGGTAAAAACACCTCTCTGCTCACCCTCCCCTGGCGGGGGGGTAGAGAAAGAAACAAAAGAAAATGCCTGACTTACCACTTTCCTTGCTGTGACGAATGCCCAGGAACTCATCAAAGGCATGAAGTACTGAGCTCTGAGCTGCACTCCCTCCAGAGTATTTCAGAGGCTCTTTGGAGATTCCTTCATATATTAGCCCCTTGGGCATTGCTGAGTTATCTTTCCATCTATGTAGAAGTAAAAGTCAGGGAGAAGTGGGTAATAGGAGTAAAGACTGTATTGTCTGATATGGAGAGTGAGGAAGAAGGTGAAGATGGAAGTGGTGGTTTGGGGCCAAGGGATTGGGAGTCTTTGCAGGATAAGTGCTGAAGCATCATTTTGACCTCAGTTTCATAACTCACCATGGAATTGCAGCCTTCTCTTCCCCTTTTAAAGGATTCTTTCAAAGAAGAAAAGGCTGCTTAGAGAGAAACCTTTGGTATTGGTTGCATGACACTTATTCAAAAAGTTCGGTCATCTTGTTGACTTCAATACTGATCACCAGAACGATTTAGGGGTTCTGGAAAGCTCTTCATTTCCTCTCTTAGACTGAACCTCAATGAACTGATACTTGTAATTATAAAAGTACAACTTCACAAATGCACACAAATACACACATATGCATACAGCACACAGATACACACAGGCACACACTCAAATGCATAAACATTATGATTTCTCTCCCCTGAAACAATAACAACTGTAACAGTTTCCTCATTAAACCATCAGTCCTATATGACCTGCCTTTGTGAGAAGGCTTTTATCAAATGCTTTATTGACAGCAGGCCCTGGTAACATGGGCAGCAGCAAAGAGAACATAACACAACCCTGGGGCTTATGAGAAGCTAATGGGATGGCATGGAGGACTGGAACTTGGGCTCGCAGTCACCCTTAGATTAAGTGGGCTCTCCTCCCTTCCCCTTGTTTCCTCTCCTCTCCTGCTTCTCCAATTGCCTTTCTTCACTGTCTTCTCTGAAACCCCTCTTTCTGGTGCCATCTCCTTCACTCACTTTTCTGTGTCTGACTGTTCACAGTCTTGACCAGTGACCAGTGCACCTGGTGACTCCACAGTGAGACAAGACCATAGCGACAGAAGCTCATCTAGTACATCTGCACCTACAGTGCTCTATGGTTTATCAAGCACCTTCTACCTTCAAGCTCTATGGTTTATCAACACCTATGCATGTTCTCACTTTGCCTCTTGCAAGTAGATCAGAGCAGACTTTTTTAACCTCAGTTTATAGATGAAGAAACAAAGACTGCATATGATGCTACAACATGTACGATTAGAAAAATGGGAAATTATACTCCATTTATGTATGATTTATCAAAATGTATAAATGCATTCTACTGTCATGTACAACTAATTGAGCAAATAAAAATAATTAAAAGAAAAAAAGAGAAACAAAGACTCAAGGAAGTTAAGTTTCCAGGGTCACATTGTTAGAAAAAATAGAACCAGAACTTGAATGCTAAGTGTTTAATTATCTATTTTATTATTTCCTCAGAACACCATTATGTAGATTGTTCTTCTATGAAGGAAAAGAACCTTTACCTCCTGTGCCTGGGATCAAGTTACCTTCCCTGTTATAGCAGGTTAAGTAACAGATTCATATCCATGTTCCTGGTTCTTCCTGTACCTCTAAGTCAACAGAGAAGGGACGCAAAACACATACAAAACCCAAAGACAGACTGTTCTGCTTGCTGTGTGCGAGCTTCCTCAAATACTTCCCTGAGGTTAGAAAGACTATAAGGGGCTGGGTTGTTTTCATTGGACTTGGCTGTCCTGTGGCTTTCACTGGATGAACAGCATAGTGGCCCTTGCAATTAAGATGCTATCACTCTGGAAAGAGATGAGGTATAGAAAGCAGAGCAGGACACTTGGGAAGAGTGAAGGAAAGAGTCCCACTGTAGGATGATTGACAGAGTGTAGCTATTAGGAGCAAGGGCTTTAATCCAGGCAGGCAGAGATTTTAATCTCAACTTTTATATTTATTAAATGTGAGTTTTGGCTTAGTTAACCTTTCTCAGCCTCTGTTTCCTCATGTGAGTAATATTAGTTAACTACCTTATTGGATCATTATGAGAACAAATTAAAATAAGACTTGCCTAGTGCCTGGAACATATGAAGCATTAGATAAATATTAGTCATTTTATCATATTACTAAGAAGGAGGTGGAATCCCTGGTTATCTTTTCATTATTTGCTAACTGTACAAATCCTTCTAAATCTCAGTTCCCCCAATTTGTATTTACTTCCTATAACAGAAGAACTAAATGGGTTCCAGGGAGGTTTTGTGACTTGTCAAATGTCAGGACCCTGATCTAATAAAATGGCTGAACAATAGGTGTTCAGTGGGGAGGAAATGTTGAACACATGGCTGCTTCTGGATGATAATCAGAACCAATAACACACATGCACACTTGATCAGATTTCCATGTAATATGGATGATAACCTATAATCATCTCAATCTCTTTTACTATTTCCTCACCATCTCAGACCACTTCTAAATGTTGGACAGGTCATTTCCTTGGACTTCTCAATACTCTTATTTCACAAGTGATCCTAACGAGTCTTATAACAAAATCAACCTTAACTATTGAAAAATTTAAACTTATAACTGGTCTTCACCACATACTTCAGAATCCTATGTCTCCCCACTTGAGATCTCCACAGAAAGAACATGCCCTTGAAATGATCTCTCAGGACCCCTTTCCCTTCCCAAGCCTGTTCCTCCTCCAGTGTTCCCAGCAGAGGAGCCAACAGAATGAATTCCTTCAGTGGGTTAGGCCAAGAAACCTTACAAACACTGTAGACTGGTGTGCTTCTCTTCAAATCCTTGTGTAAACCAAATAGCAAGTTCTGACAACTTTAGCTTCAATACAACGTGCAGATTCTGGCCATTTCTCAAACCCTTCACTACTGCCACCCTAGTCCAAGCTACCACACTGAATAATAGTAATAGTTTCTCAAATACTTTCCTTGTTTCCATTCTTGTGTTTAAATAGTCTACTTTCCACTCAGCAGATAGAGTAATGATTGGGAACCAAAGACAGATCATGCCATTATTGCCCAGAGAAGAAGGGCCGACATGTCCTCACATGACCTGAACTCTCCTGCCACTTGAATCTTTCTCATTCTCCCCCGTACATTCCAGCTCTGAAGTTCTTCCCTCATAACAGAAAAGGCCCCACTCAGTGTCATGGTGATTGTCCTTCCTTTTGCTTTGAACAAGAATCTGGGTGGATCACTCTCTTACTTCCTGCAAGTGCTGTCTGCTCAGATACTCAGCTGTCCCCTGTGATGTGGCATACCTGGATCACAATGAACAAATAAGACATTTCAGCTACCACACTTAACACTCCTTTCTGAATATCTTATGTTCTAATTAACATTTCCCCACATTGCCTATTTTTCCAACACATATCATATAGGATCCTTCCTTTTATTAGGCTCTCTTGAATTCCTTGTATTCATTCGTTATCTGTTCTCCCTCCTTAAAACAAGAACCAAGGTTGTTTTGCTTCACTGCTCTATTCTCAGCACGTACAACTGTGCCTGGTATGTGGTAAGCACCCACTACTAGACAGTCGATGAATGAATGAATGAATGAAAAAACAGCATTCTATGTATCTGTATCAAATATCCAGAATATGCAAACCCAAATGTATTTCTTGAAAGGATCCAGCCAGCTTAAAAGAATGACCAGATATTTCAAATTATCAAGAAGCATTAATAAATCTCCTTTTAGTGCCACAAGGTGGATACAATATGCTGAAGTGATATTGAAGAACAGAAGAAACCCCAGCATGGAGGTTCCAAAGAGAGAAAAGATAAAATTGACATTCTGTAGGTCAATTCTGTAGGTAGGGTAAGTATCATTTGAGGAAGGGAAATTGGATTTCTCTGGGCAGTCTGAGAATTTCTCTCATGTACTCTTGGATCCAAACTACTTTTGGCGAAGGAAAGGAACTCTTTTCCTTCTTAATCTCTGTAGTCAAAGATATTTTTAGCCTTTATTATAGCAAATTCTAACAACCCCAAGAAAACGGGAAGTTTATACAACAAAATTTGTTATGACATCTTTTTCACAACGGCATCTAACTTCCCTGAGAAATTTAATGTGAGTGGGAACTAAAGGGAATCTGCTCATTTACAGATGAAATCCCTCAATTCTCCTAAATAAAAATGTTTTAAAAGAAATAAACAAAAATAATAAAGCAAACATAGGACAAATCAAGAACAAAAGAATAAATTCACATTTTCCAACATAACCCTATTGGGAATTCTCAACAGTCCAGATGTTTTGGCCATCTGTATGTACTATACCTTTACAATTTACTACTGGTCACTTAGTTATATGGGAAATATTTTAAGGATTAGAAACTGAGGGGAAAGCATTTATGTAGATTGCAGATAAAATGTGCCACTGACCCAGAACTTACTTTAATGAAAACATAGTCACTCTCTGGTGCCCATCTCATCATGAGGATGTAGTTCTTTTTCATCTAATGTCTCTGACATAAAGAAGTAGAATTTATTTATTCACTTGAAAGAGGCTGTGGCGAATAAAATTCTAAAAAGAGTTCCCCCAAATTTCCACTCTAGTTCCTAGGACTATTAAGTTCCTAGGACTATATTAAGAGATACCTTTCCAACGTTGTGAATTATAGGGCAAAGCAGAAGAGACGTTGCAGATGTAATTAAGGTTACTGATCAATTGGCTTCAATACAGTGAGTTAATCTGCATTATCTTGGTGAGCTGAATCGAACCACACACCATTGAATGCACAGTTTCCTCTCTCTTCTGGCAGAAAACAGAGTCAGGGAAACTTGCAGAAGAGAAGGATTAGAAGTGGCCAAGGTTGCCAAGGTGCAGGGAGCCACTTCAGGGATCCGGGAGGCCCTAGAAACTGAGAGCAACTCCTGTCCCACAGTCTGCAAGGAGACAGATATCAGTCCTTGGGCACAAAAATACTGCATTCTTGCAGCAACCTCAGTGAGTTTGGAAGCAAATCTTCGCTCAGATCCTCAGCTAAAAGGCCAGTCCAAAAGATACTCTGATTTCAGCCTCTTGAGATCCTAAGCAGAAAACCCCAATGAGCTTGTCTGGGCTTCAGATCTACAGAACTGTGAGATGATAAAAGTACATTGTTTAAAGCTGCTAAGCCTGTAGTAATTTGTTATGTGACAAATGGAAAATGAATGCAGATGTAGAAAGCAAAGTGCAGCACAAAGAGATTTTCCTGGAATAACTGTTTCCTCAATCCCAGGCTATTTCTGTACATAGTGTAAGCTTTCTCTATGCTTCCATAAACTTTTGTTCAGAAAAGGATCCTTTATCTCATACCTAATCCTACCAAAGGGATACAAAGAAAGCCTACTTTCTGAGACACGTTTCCAACTTATTTTGCACACACTTCCCTCCTGTGTTACCTCGTTTTTCTATTAGGGACAAAATACCTGAGAAGATCAACATATAAGAAAGAAAATTTTATTTGTCGCTCATAATTTCAGAAGTTTCAGTCCATGGTCACTTGACCCTTTCACTTAAGGTCTATGGAGAGGCAGGGAATGTGTGGTGGAGCAAAGCTGCTCACCTCATGGCAGCCAGGAGCTTCCAGGGTCCCAACATCTCCTTCAAAGGCACTGACCTACTTCCTTCCACTGAGCCACACTTTGAAAAGATTCTACTACCTCCCAATAGCACCGCAGGCTGGCTGTCAAGCCTTCAACACATAGCCTCTGGGTGGCATTTAATAGCCAAACCATAACAATCTACCTATTTGTTCCTTTTCCCCTCTTAAGTCACATACCCATTACTCTTAAGTTACTCTGGAAACCATGCTTTTTACCATTTAAACATTAAACACACACACACACACACACACACACACACACACAATTTTTGTCCATGTGACTAGGAAGGCAATCTGATTAAGACAAGTAACGTCTTAGCCTCTTCCTGTTGCTATAACAAAACACCTTTCACCGGATGATTTGTAAGTATTAGTAATCTATTTATTTCTCATAGTTCTAGAGCCTATGAAGTCATAGATCAAGGCACGCACAGGATCAGGCTGATGAAGACCTAGTCTCTGCCTCCAGATGACTCCTTGAGTGCTGTGTTTTCACAGAGTGGAAAAGGCAGAAGGGCAAAAAGACCGAGCTTGCTTATTTATTTATTTGTTTGTTTGTTTGTTTGTTTAGCAGTGCTGGGGATTGAACCCAGGGCCTCATAGGTACTAAGCAAGTGCTCTACCACTGGGTTACATCCAGCTCTCCCCAGACCTTTTTTTAAGTGCCTTAATCAGCCCTGATATCCTAATCACCTTCTAAAGACTCTACCTTCTAACACCATCATTTTGTAGATTAGGTTGCAACATAGGAATTTTGAAGGGGTGAAGACATTCAAACCATACCAAGTAGCTCTTCCTGGGACTTTGGAACACCATTTCTATGCTGTTATCTACCTCCACTTGCTTCAACAGCAAGGGAAGAGAATGGGTATAAGTGATAGGGATATGTGGGTGACATAGTAGAACCCAGTCATCAAAGTGGGATTCTAAGAAAAGTGAACATAACTGGATCTAATATGAAGACTAAAGACTTAACTTAAATAGTCAGCCTTTTATATCATTTGCAGATGGCGCCCCACTTCCTTGATCCAAGAGTGGATCCAGGTGATTACTTTGCTAGCAAGGGTCACTTGGTATGTTTCTTACTTTAGGAAGGTTCTGTTTGTTTCTCCTCTCATAAATTTGGAAAATGCTACAGAGGCCTCATGCAGAGAAACAATTGAACTATGCTTACCCAGAGAGAAAGATCCGGATGACTGCATAAAATATGTCTGGATCTACATAATCTGGAAAAGCAATCAGAATATGAACTTTACTACAGGCAAAAGCAAACAATTGGTTACATGTGCATGGGCCCTGCTGCTCTCCTGGGGCTGCATCCTCTATCTGATCTTCACAGAGACCAGAATGGAAGTAACAGCAAGAGGCAGATGGAATGTTCTTTTCTGTGGTCTCCCTCATTGGCCCTTACAGAACTTTTAAATGATTCCATATGCTGGCCTTTTCTATTTATGGAACTTCCCTTACCTTCCCTTAATCACAACAAGGCCATCTTCAAAATTAATATTTTCAACAGACATTGTGAAAAAATGTGGGAAGTGGAAGGAAAACAAGCAGAGTCACCCCACTCAAGGCGTTCACAAGAGAGGAAGCCAAATCCATCCATGCTCAAGTGAGGGTCTGTGTAGTGAACAAAGGATACAAGAATGGAGTACCCATTACCCAGGATTGTCACAACAGGTCTACCACTGGGCTACATCCTAAATTCATTTAGATCTAAACTGCATTTGTTTAGGTGTGCATCGGTTGCTGATCTATGCCAATGCTTGGGGATAGCTGATCCCACTGGTTTGTTAACTTGTATGTAAGGAAGCATGTCCTCTTGTTTTTACTAAATTTCTTTCATTAGCTTTGTAGAGTAATTCTCCCCCTTCTTTCCATAATGAGGCCCCTTAGAATTCTGTGACCTTGTACATGTTTATCTTATTCAAATTTCTATGTTGTTTTGTTTCTTGAGTGCAAAAGAAATATCTATTAAACAAGGCCTAATAACATCTCCCTACCATCAGTTTCCCTCTTCTAACCATCATGCATAGTCTCTGGTCCTCCATCTCTTTCCCACCTCCATTTCCTATGAAGCCCCATGGGTTTAGGTAGCTCATACTAGTCTCTTACTTTGGTATCAAAAGGTTCAAAGGTTCCTTGATGATGTGGAACACCATACATAACAATGACCATGTGCTGGGTTTTTATCTTAGTCCTACTTCTTGATTTTTTCCCTATTCAGTGCTCTGTCCCCATCCAAATTGCTAAGTACTATGGAATGTTCCAACTCTATATACAACTTTTCTGCTGAAGCAGTAATGATTGGCAGTCATTTAATATTTTGTCTAATTTAACATGTGAAAGAAGTCAAATGATTATTTCAATAGCTGTAACATATTTTTGAGATAAAGTAATTGTAATAGATTTTTTTTAATTCATACATGATTAAGGCAGCCAAATAATTCAGCTAATTTGGAAGTGAAGGGGACATCCTTAAACTGATACAGGACATCTACAAAAAGCTTATACAACATGTTACACTTAATAGCAAAATTTTTAAAATAACTCTTTTAAAGAGTAGAACTAAATAAAGATCAATGCTTCCATTCACTACTGTCCCTTATTTTAAAGAAATTTTTAAAAATTGCAAATGAGAAGATAATCTTTATATACCATGCCAATGGACAAGAAAACCCAATGTCTAAGAGAAGAAATGCATTAAAGAGATTTCTTTGTGGATTTGGGTCAGATCAAGTAATGTATAACTTTGTGAGAAATTCTTGCTTATAAAGTCACAAAAATTGCTACACATATAATTAAAAACAAGCAGCCTTCAGAGTGTACAAAAAAATCAATAAGTAAAAGGTGAAGTTCAACATGAAAATGAGGAAAAATATATATCCTACAGAAAATGGACATGAATGGTGAGTCCATGCCTGTCTGAATGTGCATGTGCACATACACATACACACATGCACACACACATGCACCCACACACATGCACACACACATTGCACACACACACATGCACACACACAGATTTGGGACAGAGACAGAAACAGAGTTGTGAACTTAACAGAAATGAAGAAAATTCCAAATAAAACATGAAGAAACACTATTTCATATCAATCAGATAGGCAATAACCAAACAGATAAATAATTGAATAAATGAGAAATGAATTAGTAAATGAATAGAACTGACAATATTAAATGTTGGTGAGGTAGGATTTCAATTATTACAAGCACTTTGAGGACAACTTGGTGCTAGTTAGTAAAATTGAAGATGTTCTTACCTTCTCATTGGGCAAGTCAACTCCTTGGTATCTACCTTAGAGAAACTCATGTATAGACACTCGGAGTTATGGGTGTGAATACTTGTAGTAGCATTGCTTTAAATAGCAAAACAAACACTCAAACCCAAAACAAATGAAGAAAAAACAGAAATAACCCAGAAAAATAAGTAAATTATAGTCTAGTTGTACAAAAAAACACTACATAACAGTGACAACACACTTCATCTATATGACCAAGAAGGATGATGCGTGGTGAACAGGCAGGATGCGGGAAGCAAACGTACATCTTCATTCTTCTTATATAAGATTCAAAAACATACAAAACAAAATAATGAAATATTTTCTTAGCTAAAATTTACAGAAGTGAATGAAAATGACTAACACATTAATCCACATGTTGACAACTGGAAAAATGTTCTGGAGAAATGAAGTTGAAAGGAAACATTCAGAAAGTTTCAGTTTTAGGTAACAGTCCACTTTTTAAGTTGGAAGCCAGGCATGAGGGTTTTATTTTACTATTCTTCTATATATTAAATTTCATGTTGTTTCCTCCTTGAAACAAGGAGGCCAGCAAAATACATTTTCCTGAAAGGCCACTTTTCATTCCCGAGAACCTAGCCAAGTCAAGGGAAAATGAATGCAGGCCCAGACTGGAATGTCCAGATAAGCACTATCTTGAAGAACACTGACTTGTTCTCCCATGCACTGGAAACTAGGGCAAACTAGCATTATCTGCCGGGACTGTTTTCTTGCACGTGCACTAAGCTCCTTGGGATGCTGGTTATGCAAAGGGGACAGAACAATCTCAGGTTGTCACTGCTTCTGGAACCTAACCTATAAAACCCCTGTCCCTGTAGGAACTGGTGGAGAATACTCCACTGTGGAAAGATGAACACTCATCCAGCCAGCTACCCCTCAAAAAGTGCCTCGACTGCAAAGACACTACTTTTTGGCAAAGCATCATGATGGATGGAGGTGCTGTCTATACAGTCTGATGCCACTCTAAGCAGTTCTCAATAAACCTTGTGTATCACGTGCTATTTCTGGGTATGTTCTTTTATTCTATCCATTTGCTTTAGCACAACTGGGCTGTGTACCATACACATATTCAATATTGTTTATACATTAAATATTTTGTTCTTTAAAAAAAAAACTAAGACCCATTGCAATACAGTTAAAAGGCTCATTAGTAGGGCTGGGGATA
>JAJEJO010002876.1:148706-189099 GCA_020662805.1 Glaucomys volans
TTCTGGGTATGTTCTTTTATTCTATCCATTTGCTTTAGCACAACTGGACTGTGTACCATACACATATTCAATATTGTTTATACATTAAATATTTTGTTCTTTAAAAAAAAAAACTAGGACCCATTGCAATACAGTTAAAAGGCTCATTAGTAGGGCTGGGGATATAGCCCAGTTGGTAAACTGTTTGCCTTGAAAGAAAAAGCCCCGGGGTTGGGTTTCAACCCCCCAAAAAAAAAAAAAAAAAAAAAAAAAAAAAGGCTCATTAGCAAGTTTAGAGTTGATTCTAAATCTGGTATTTTTTTTTTTTCTGTTGTTGTTGTTGTTACCACCCAGTTAAGCAATTTGGGGGAACTATTCCAAACAAGGTCCAAAGGATGCCAATTACATAACTTCTTCCTCTACCAACATAATGCTTTCAGATTCAATGTATATGTTTTAGCTGAAAAGGTTGGTTCCTATAACCCCTTCCAATTGATTTCCTAGCAGAGTGGGAAAGTGGCATTGTGGACTAACACTTCTGCTCAGATGGCATTCCCAGGTCCATGCAGTGCCTGGCTAAATATTTCCAGTGTTTCTGTTGTTGTTCAGCAATATGCAGGAGGCCGGGGATGTAGCTCAGTAGT
Source organism: Glaucomys volans (assembly GCA_020662805.1). Taxonomy (NCBI): domain Eukaryota; kingdom Metazoa; phylum Chordata; class Mammalia; order Rodentia; family Sciuridae; genus Glaucomys; species Glaucomys volans. The sequence continues at coordinate 149,330 of JAJEJO010002876.1, forward strand.
AGAGTGCTTGCCTAGCACCCACTAAGCTCCAGGTTACATTCCCAGCATTGAAAATAAATAAACAAATAACACGTTGGTTAAGTATCTTTCTCTTTGAAACCTAGGTGAAATTCAAGAAAAAAATAAAATATCTGGTTGTGATCAATTACAGGCATCTCATAAAAATTTTTATAAGTATGATGATGATGATGATGATGATGATGATAATGTTGATGATGATGATTGGAAAAACCAAGGAAACTTCCTTTTTAAGCGTTTTAGGAGTAGAGATAATGGGTTTTACACTGAGAAGAAGCTTTAAAAAAAAAAACTCAGAAAAAAATCCTTGTTTTGGGTCAAGACCACGAAATCCACAGACCCAGAATGACTACAGTGTTCTCAGGTTGTACAAGTGCACACCAAGTTCCCACTAAGAGAGGTGATGTGGCAATGCTCTATGGCCAACTCAAAAGGCAAGGCTTGGAGGGTGGGTGATCCACTCTAGGAGACTGCACTCTTCTTTCCAGGGTCTTGACCACCAAGCTGCATCTTGTAAAGCCACATATATCCACTGAATGTCTCACCATCACCTTTAGGTTTAACCATTATTTTTTAAAAATATGTTCCCTTTTAAATTTTAAAGAAAGTATTTAATCTATTGAGACTAGGTCATGCATGCATATGGTACAAAATTTAAGAGGTACAACAAGGATTAGAAGAAACAGTATGCTTTTCTGACAATCTTGCTCCCAATTCCAGTTCCCCTTGTCAATTTTATTGGCTTTCACAGAACTTTTTTTTTTTTTTTTTTTTGGGGGGGTGCTGGGGATTGAACCCAGGGCCTTGGGCTTGCAAGGCAGGCACTTTACCAACTGAGCTATATCCCCAGCCCCCACAGAACATTTTATATAGAATATTCTCTTTGGTTTTTGAGCAAAACTTCCAAAGCTTACTTTTGACTGTTCTTCTCAATCACTTGAAGATGTATATATGTGTATTTTTTTATTTTTAAGCTATCAATACATTTTGAGTCATAATTTTCTCACAGATTGACTCTAACATCTAGCAGGGTCTTGGTTTAGTTGTTCCTTTTGCTTCACTGTTTCACTAAATCCCAAATCACTTGAATCTCTAATGACCACTGACCACTGTCGCAAGTCTGAGAAAATTATTGCAAAATGTAAGAAATCACTAAGCAAATTTAGTATCCTTCCTTTGTAATCCTCATCTACTTTGAAAACCAACCAACCAAGCAGAATTTGATTCCATCAGCCAAATGATAGATCTTTACCAAAGGCATCATGAATTTTTTTATTATCCAGATTTGAAATTATACATATATATTTGATACCTAAACTTTGCCCATCTTCTGTCTTTTCCTTTAATGTCTCATTCATTTCTCTTGTTTCCATCATCACTTCATCTTCTTCCCCTCTTCCCAGGTTTGGGAGCAGAGTTGTCAGGGCTTAAGCAGCTCCCAGTGCCTTGGATAAGACCAGGATTCTTTCAGAGAAAGTGACTTTGGGGTTGATATATAAGTAGGAGTTAACTAGGAAAAGGGTGAGTAGGAAAAAGTGTTTAGTAGAAAAGGAAGAGCACAGGCCTTGAAGTGAAAGAAATAAGGTTATTTTCAGAAGCTAAAAGCTAGTGTCAGAAATTCTAAGATACCGAAGAGAAACTTGATAGCAAACAAAGCTAAATTAAAATTGAAACAGCATGGAGTCAGATCAGAAAAGGGTCTTAGAAAAAAGGTTAAGGATTTGGACTTTATCCCTAGGATAAACTAGCACTATTCAATAGAAATGTGATATGATTCGCATGTAGAATTTTAAATTTTCTTGTAACCTTTCAAAAAATTAAGTAAAATTAAAATCAGTAGTGTATTTTTACTTAACCCCAAATATCCATAACATTATCATCTCAATATGCAATCAGTATAAAAGTTACTAATGAGGTTTTTTTGGTAATAATTCTGTAAACACACTTTCACACTTCTATTTTACACTTATAGTGAATTTAATTTAGATGCTAAATTTTATTTATTTTTTAATAACTAGTTGATGTTCAGTTAGCATGAATTAATTATATATATTAATGGTGTTTGGTGTGATATTTACATACAAATACCCAGCATGCACCAATCAATTCAAGTCTCTCTTTATCTACCCTCTCCACCCTTTCCTACTTCTAGTAATCATTCTTCCACATTCAGATCAACTTGGTTTGGGTTGACACATTTTCAATCACCAGGTGAAATATGGTCTTTGTCATAATAAAAGGGCATTTAACTCAACATTATTTTATGCTGATTCAGTTTTTAAATTTTAATGAATTCAAATTACACCAAAAATTTAGTTTCCCAATCATACTGACCACATTCTGGGATAGGGCCCTCTTGAGCACTAAGAATCTTAAGATCAAAAGTGACGCAGCCTAAGTTACACTTTAAAAGTTCACGCAGGGTGTTGTGTAGACAATGAATTAGACCAGGTTGAAGTTGATGAGGGAAAGAATTTGAAAGAGTACTGCAGAAATCCATGCAAGAGTTGGTGATGAAAACAAATGAAGAAAGAGATATAAATGGCATTTAAGAAAGAGACTTCCAGTTGATAATGGAGTGCTATTATAACTTGGACCTATCTTTTTACTGTAAACAACCAAAAACTGTGGATAAAATATAAAAATGTCTAAAAGTCATCCAAGAGCTGTGGCAACAGCAAGGTAACCAGGCAGAACTCTAAGACGAAACAGGGACTCAGTGACAAACCACTTTGTCCAATCCTGACACAATGGGGCTTGGTTTTAGTGGCTTCTTCGTATAATGGAGTCAGAAGCAAGGACTTGGTCCCAGCCATGGTGACAAATTTGATATGATATGCTTCTCAAGCTAAGCAGAGAGCTCCAAATGTCAATATCCTTAAGTTCAGTGAGAAGCACAACCTCCCTCCCCACAGGAGACAAAATGAGAGTTACTTTGGTCCTGTACCAAACAAGATTTAAAAAAAAAAAAATCTGCCTGCAAAGTTGTACCCATAGTTTGCTTGGTTTTAGCCTGAGTGCAACTTCCTAATTGGTACATGGACCCTGGTTTGCCAGATTCGAATCAAGATGGTTCAGGATTTTAGTGTTCCCCAAAACCAGGAAAAACCAAATGCAAATGCTTCTTTGTGTGTGTGTGTGTGTGTGTGTGTGTGTGTGTGTGTGTTTATATTTGCTTTATTATTTGAAAAATCAGTATTTCTTAATTTTATCTGAAAATGCTCTCGCGAGTCATGTGGTAAAGTTCTGAACAAATGGTAGGTGTCACCTTTATCCTAGTCCCAAAACCCTGCTTACATGAATTGTTTTGTGTAAAATCAGCATTACATAGTTATAAAAAAAAAAATCAAATATACAAGAAAAAATGACAACCAACTGACAGAGCCAATTGAAAAAAAGAAAAGAAACAAGAAGCAAACAGCAACCACCAAAGAAGTTAGATGGACAGAGAAGCAATCAGGGGAAAGATGAACAGAGAGAAAAGTCTCAACAGTGATAAGGGAAATCTGAAGATATTGTACTGATAGTTTTAACATCTAAAAGAATATAACTACTAACAAAGCTATTTTTCAGATAAAGAAAAATCAGGTGAATTTTAGATGAAGGAGATTAGCTAGCTAGGTGCAGTGGCACACACCTGTAATCCCAGCAGCTGAGGCAGGAGGATTGCAAGTTTAAAGCCAGTCTCAGCAATTTAGCAAGGCCCTCAGCACTTGGTGAGACCCTGTCTCTAAAGATACAGAATAAGGGCTGCAGATGTGGCTCAGTGATGGAGCACCCTGGTTCAATCCCTGGTGACAAATAAATAATAAATAGTTTAGCAACAGCAGATGCTCACTAGAGGAAATCCTGAAAGATGTGCTTCAGATGAGAGAAATATGTGCAAAAGAGTGACAAGCAAGCTGGGGAGGTGACAAACATCCCTGTGCCCGGCTACTTAGGAGACTGAGACAGGAGGATAGCAAATTTGAGGCCAGCCTGGGCAATTTGGCAACATCCAATCTCAAAATAAAATGAAAAAGGTCTGGAGATTGTAGCTTGGTGGTTGAGCCCTTGCCTACTGTGGGCTAGGCCCTGGACACTATCCCCTGTAACACATACAAAATAAAGGAATGATGATTTAAAAAGTTTGTAAATTAAGTAAACTATAACTGTATAAAACTATAATAATCATGGTAGATTTTTAGGTAGTTTTGATACAGAATATGTCATTTATATTATTATGTCACTAAGAAGTCTCCTATAAAAATTGACAAAAATCTTCAATATTTTGTGAGCTGCTCTGTGTGTGTAGATAGACATCTGTTTTTAGACTTAACCCATAAACATGATAAAATTGTACTTAAGGTAAATAAAAATTGGATTTAAGTTGGTGGTTGAATGGCTTCAATACATTCTGATTACTCTGTGTAACTAACCCATGAATGAAGACAAACTCTAGAAATTTTAACATGATTTTATCATTATATGGAATTTAACACAGAAGAATTCCAGTGTTAATTATTTTCCAATTAGACAGAATGAGTTCACAAATTAAAACAGAAAACTCCTTTGACGAAATTAAGTGAACAAATTAGAAGAGAATAAAAGTTCTCACTGCAGTTTAGCTCCAATTTACTTAGAAAATGTAATTTAAAAGCACACACTAAATTGGTAGAAGGAAGCATTTTGCCTCCACATCAGAATTTAGAGAAAAATTATTAAAGCTGCCAATGGGTCAAGCAGGAGTCAGAAATTTTGTTGACTCAGAAGAAAATAAAGGCAAAATTTTCTATGGCTTCCTGGAGAGAAATTTATCATTTAGCTTCTCTAAGGAGAAAATTAACTCTTAGAGAACAGGGGTTATCCATAAACATGGCAAATATTACGTCTACAAATGATCCAAGTGCTTGAAAATCTGAAAATATTTTATTTTTCTAATGGATTGCAAAGCTCACACCTGGTTGAACACTGTGTAATCCACAATTCAAAAGGAGAATTAGCTGTAGATCCTACAAAGTCACAATGTTGACATGAGCACATGAACACAAGTTGAGAAGAATATGATAATTTTAGCATTGTTATGGACTCTTATGGGGAGGCATGGCACGAAAGCAGAGTAGTCTGGTTTTATAGTCAAGTACTAAGCACTGTGTCAATCTCTAAAGATGGACAGAGGTCCAATGACTTGGGATGCATAGCATGGTAGCTCTCTGAAGTGCCATCTAAAGTCTACAAAGGGCATTTTCTAGTCTGCCTTGAGCATGAACAGGCCTATGTGCCTTGAAAGGAAGTATCGATGGAGGAAAAGAGTAGTGCACGTGACACTTGCTACAGTTGGGCTCTGAAAGATGTGGTTCCACTTTAATGACTGAAAGCCACAAGAAGTCCAGCCCAGCTCTATTATGCAGAATAAAGTTAACAACTATGAACCAGAGATGCCGTTTGGAAACTTTGTGTGATTCCTCAAATCTTGCAGCTTTAGTTTTGAAACAATTTTCATGGTTCCTATTGCAGCTACTCTCTACCTAGTGGCATTAATATTCTGCTGGTCAGGTTTCTGCACAGGATAAGGTAGAGATGGCTTTTCTCTGCTTCATAGTGTCTGGGGACTTTGTTGAGAAGATGTCAGGATGAAGGAGAACTTGATATTAGAACCTAGAATCATTGGAAGGATCGTTCTCTCCTGTGCCAGGTGCCATCTGAAACACCCTTCTGTGTGGCTTTTGTTCTCAAGCAGCATGGTGGCCTCAAGGGCATTGGACTTTTTACACGGTGTCTCCATTTACAACACAGAAGCTGCTTCACCTTTTCTAGCCTTGCCTCAGAAGTCATCAGGAGCTGTCCCCTCAACTGTATTGGTCAAAACAAGACACACACTCTCCTCCTCTGGAGGAAAGAAGTGTCAGGTCACACTGAGGAGGAGCTCATGAAATGGCATGGGAGACGGCTGTGGCCACCTTTGGAAAATACAGATATATTCACTATTTCTTCACGGAGATAAACACGAGTTGTAGTAAAATCTTTAAAACAAATAATGACTGTGTGGGAAAATTCAACTTTAGGGAAAATAAGGATATCCCTGGGACCATCCCAGACCATCAGACCTCCTGCAGGGGATGATCATAACAGCAAAGAGGGTTGCTCTGGACTTAGGAAGTGACTAGGAAAACCACCATCAGATATTCGGAGAGTCAACTTACTGCACCATACCCTGCGACATGTGTGGAGTCTCTCATAGCTTTTCAAAGCTACTCTCTGTCTTCTCCATAAGATTCAAAGGCACCTGCATTATGTCTATTACGGTCCCATCCTAAGTAACAAACTCAAGTGACACTGAACTGTACCTCACTAGCTAGAAGAGTTTGTTTGACAAGAGACCTACTGATGTGACCATGAGGACTTTAAAGTTAAGATGCAAGGAAATAGGGAAAAAATGAAAATAGAAAATGTATAACAGGGAAGTTGATTGGAAATATTACATAATCCTGTGACTTGGGGTAGATTTCTACTAGTGCAGAAAATCTGAATGACCAGCATATTTATTTGGTTAATGCAAGGTACAAAGCTCAGCACCACCTTCTCCCTTCTCCTATCACATTTCCTGTGAACACTCTCTTTTCCCAGAATTGCTCAGTGAAACAGGATTCAGGGAAACAGATCCTGAGCCTCTACTTTTCTCTTGCTAATGGATCACACCCTTCTCCCAAACCTTCCTTAAGCACTCTCCAGGTATGATTGTCAGATATCTCTGGCAGAAGAAGTTGAAGAGCCTGCCAGATATTGGACACTGAATGTAGTAAACAGAATAAGATGTAACTCAGGAGGGGCAGGCCACTTAACTGGCCACAATGATTTATTACAATTCATACCTGCACCAGACACAGAGGCCTTAAAGCAAGGTCAGTCATCTCAGAAGTCAACAGAGAGAAAAAAATCCAAAGGTAGAGAGTAAAGAAATACTCCATCATCACAATCCCACCCTGCAGTAGCCAAATGTGGCTGGAGGAGCACACAAGACCAGTATTACAGGGTTGGCCCATCCCTTCATCCCAAGCTTCAGACAAGACCAAAAGCATATCTGGCCCCTGAAGAGAGGAAACTAATCCCAGGAAAATATAAAGCAGGACAAAACCATGAAAATGCCTTTGCCTACTAAGAAACCATTCTCTGTTAGTGTGAGCAGCAAAATTATTTTTATCTTAAAGAAAGATAGTGCACCAGCTCCATCTTGTGGAAAGATCAGTCCTCACCTATTAGGATGTACCCAACCTCCAGGCCTTCTTTCCCACAAGCAGAGCCCTCAACCTCTGGGGTTCCTTCAAGAGCAAGGGGGTATTATACCATGCATCCGTCCTAAGGTACTGGTGATGTCCTGGATGCAGAGCTTCAGTTGCTGCAGGGCCTTAAGCAGGGCATCCTGGCTGGGCTGCAGGACGGCATGCATTGCCTGAACAAGTGCCTGGGGGTGAGATTGCTCTGTTCACTAGTATTCCCTTCAAGCCCACTGAGGTTCCATGACTGGTGAACCCAGGAGCAGGCACTCCCCCACCCCAAACTGCTAGGCTGTCACAATCCTTCCTGGGAGGATTCTTTCTTTTTGTTGGTACTGGGGACTAAACCCACTGAGCCCCATCCCCAGCCCTTCTAAAAATATTTTATTTAGAGACAGGGTCTCACTGAGTTACTGAGGGCCTTGCTAAGTTGCTGAGGCTAGATTTGAACTCACAATTCTTCTGCCTCAGCCTCCCGAGTAACTGAGATTACAGGTGTGCGCCACCGCAACCTGCTGGAAATATTCTTAAAATTAGATCTTCCACGAAGTCTGGTGAAAGCCAGAATCTTTCTGGCACATTCCAGACAGAACCCTGGCTAGGTGTTTCTGATTCTTTCCAGTGGCTGCTATTTGTTATACCTCTTGAGGGACTGAGCTCTATTATTTTTTCCCTTTTCTTTTGGAATTACCACATATTCATTTCTACTGTACCTCCAGCTAGGCATCCTAACTCCAAAGCTCTGTCTTGGATAAAAATCATACAGATTCTAAAGTTCCCCCACCTCCAGGGCTCCATCTGCTACAAAGCTTTCCTTGTCCTATAGCAGTCTCTGCCTTATCTGAACTGTGTTGGGAAGCTGATATTTTATTCTGTATCTCCCAATGGACTAGACACATGCAACTAAGGTGGCCATATAGCTTCCGTTCTGAGTGAAAGAAGGTGTTACAAAAATTATACCAGGATTGGTCACCCTACTAAGGACACAGTAGGCACTCAATAGATGCTTACCAGGGGAGGTAGTGAAGAAAGGCATAAATTAACAAATATCTTTGGGCAAGGCATAAATGGTCTGGCTAATCACAAGCTACTCTACTGTCTTTTGTCTGATACCTGGCCTTTCTGATACATGTAGGACACCTGAAAAAAATTCAAACTTGCAATCCCCATGGTAAGGTCATCTTAATGCTACCTTTTACACTCAATACATTTTATTTCATTTTTCTCTGAATCGTTGCATAATAATTTTCTCTGCCAGGAATATATTTCTGTGTTTTTCTTGTCTCTCTTGTTTTCTTGCTATTCCAGTTTAACGTAGCTGTCGTATCTCTGGGGAAGCTTTGCCTGATCCTTTCACTCTAGACTAGACTTGTCTTTTCATGAAACATGGCATTGTCCCCCTTTCACCTTATATTAATCCATCTCCCTCCACTGGATCACAAGCTTCCGTCAAGGCTGAAACAATCTCTGTCTTATTTGCCTTGATTTCCCTTTCCTAGAGTGATGCACAGAGAAATTTTCTACTCCAAGTGTTACAGCAGTTGAGCAAATGAAGTTAACACTGTGGACTAGCGTTTAGATCTCTTCTCTCAGTTTTGAACTAAGTACAACAAGGTCAACATTCATCTGCACTGAGAATTCTACTTCAGGGAAAGGAACTGGGGTCGGGGAGAATAAAGCTCAGACTGATTTCTCAATTTAAAAGAAAAAAAGTTTTATCAAGTAAGAAGATACCTTAATTCCAGGGACAGCTGTTTTCTCCACTAAAACAGTTACCAGTATGAAACCACGCAGACTCTCTCCCCCAGGAAAGAGGATGATGGTGTCCAAGTTACTTGGGAAGGAAATTGTCACATGGTTAGAGGGGTGGACACTGCTACAAGTCATAGGTCCCAATACTGCAGATGCAATCAGGGAAACATTTTATCCACTCCTTAAGACAAACTTGAGGATGAACATCCGCCTTCAGCAACATCAGGGAGGAAAGAGAATAATAGGTTCAAGTCCAAGTTCACCTTACCTGAGGACTCTCAAAGTTTAGCATGGCCCTGATGATCCTGGACCATCAACCCAGTGGAATGGCCAGCCAAAACATGGATGGGCAATTCTTAGCAAAAGGCATAGCTGTTTCTTTAGGATCCCATCATTGCTGTCCAAAACCAAGGAGTCTGAGAGCTGGGGCGGACCATGCTCCCTTCTTACAGATATGAAAATATGACCCAGAGATGCAAAACAGCTTGTTCAGGGTCAATGTATAGCTCATATATCCCATAATTAGACCAGTGTTCATTTTAATCTGGAATTAAATGCCATCTAATAGAACAGGAGCTGTAACACCATTACAGAGGAATCCATTTTTTTTTAAATGACCTGTTGTCCTTTAAATTGATTTGAACATCTCAGATGTAGCTCCAATCAACAAAACCTAAGGAGCTAACTCCAAAGATTACTGTAACATAGATGTTACAGCTTAAACAAACCAAAACAGAATGAAACAAAACAAAGTCAGGAATTGCATTATTCAGCAGAGTTACATTAGCTTGGGGAGTGATGTTTTCGCCTTCCACCCGACAACTTCCTGAACTGCAGCTTTTATTCTGGATTCTTTTTTAATAGAGTCTAAAGTCTGGGGATGGAATAGGCAACAGTGGCTTCAGGGGTAGCTTTGCGTTCTAGGAAAAGTAGAGCCTGGACCAGACTGCACCTTGACCAGCCAGTTTCGGTGGCTCACACCTGCAACCCCAGCAGCTCCGGAGGCTGAGGCAGAAGGATTGCGAGTTCAAAGCCAGTCTCAGCAAAAGTGAGGTGCTAAGCAACTCAGTGAGACCCTGTTTCTAAATAAAATACAAAATAGAGTGGGGGATGTATCTCAATGGTCAAGAACCCTGAATTCAATCCCCAAAAAAAAAAAAAAAAAAAAAATGAAAGAAAGAAGAATGTCTTAACCAGACCTGCCCCATGAGCTCCAGCCCATATAATAATGAGATATCTCAAAGGGATTGTTCTCTAGGTGTAATCTGCTTACAAATTGGATTTTCATAGAAGTCATTGTGAGACAGAAATATTTTTCAGAGCATTAGACTTCAAAGAGTCACATACATGATAAGTTCTTTTTAAAATGTTTCCTTATATTGCACTTTACTTGCTTTATTATGTGCAGATCAGAAAATAATGAAATAAAGAAAAATAAGTCCCTCGTTCTCACAAGGTAAAGTCAACCATCTCAAACTTTTGGAAGGTTATTTTTTGGCATATTTCCTTCTTATCTTTTTTAAGCATTTTTATATAGTTGATTTTGTGCTATACAAATAAATTGGGATGCTTTCCTTTATGTTCTATTGTAAACTTTAAAAGTTAGCTGGGATTCTAGAGTGAATAAAAGATTTCTGACAACTTACCTAATTTCCATGGGTCTAGTCAAAGTTCGGTTATTGGCAACCACCAAGAGAAGGGGAAGAAAAAAAAAAAAACAGAACAATTGAGTTTGCAAACCAGATATGGCTTCTAGGGTCACATGTATCCAGGCACACACACTCATGTATGATGCACACTCACACATATATACATTCACACACATCTTGCACATCACAGATTGGGACTGGACTACAAACCACTGTGTACTTAGGAATGAGCCAAATCTCAACTCACACATCAGCCCCAGAATATTTGACCTGGTTTTTTATTCCTCTCGCACTTCTGTAATTAGCACCAAACCACCTTTTTGTTGTAGTTATTCTTCACCTACCCACTTTTTTTTTTCTGAGACTTGCCTTAGATCAAGTTCCTCCCCTTCAGCATGCTTTTTCTTGATTGTTAAGGTCTACATGGATGTTATTTTCCAAAATTCCAATGAACACCTTGTTTGTGTCACCCTTTGACCTTTGTCGTGCTCTCCTTTGTATTATTATTTAGCCACCTTGGGAGTCTTTTGCTTCTACATCTTTCATTTATTCAAAGCACTTAGCTCTGTGCTAGGCATACTAAAAGACTCCAAGCACCAAGAAGTACATGTGAGGAAGCCCAGGACTATGTCTGCTTATCTGGGATTAAATAAGCCCTACACTCTCACTCTGCAGGACACCAGCCTTCTCTGTACTTTCCCAATCCAGTACTGCCATTTTTCCCTTTGACCTTCTTTTCTCTGCTCTTTTTTTGAATCACAAATCTAGCTTATTCAATATTCAATGTATTGACAAGAAACTCATGTGCGTATAGTCATTGTTTCATCCCACCCAAATTCTAAGCCAGATTTAGCTATTTTCAATGGTTACCACTTCTGTTATTAAAGTATGATTGGTCCAAAATAAAACAATTATTAAAGGAAACAAATTTCCAGGTCTCAGAGATCCTTAGAGACATGAGACGACCCGCTTTTTCTTCTTCCAAGAAGATATAAATTAACCCTAAAAAATAGGTTATGTATTAAGTATTTAATCCTTTATAGGAGAGTCCCATCACCTCCTTCAGGAATCCTTGGCTACTACAACCACAGGGCTAAAGAGGCTCTTCCTCACATCCAGCCTGCATGTCTCTTTAGCTATTTTAATCCATCACAAAAGCGAGTGTGATATCTTGCATTTATAGCCAGAAATAAATTTGTCAGTGAAAATAAAGTTCAAAAGGAAATTTAACACTTTTTTCCCACCCATTTCTGACTCTTGGATTTCCTATTTGTTATAAAATCATGCTATACATTCCATAGACAAAAACTTTTTATCCAGACAATTGTCAAAAAGTGATGTGTTAGGTGGCATTGGTGACATTATTAATCAAATTCTCAGTCCAACACACCTAGAACACCAAGTCGCATGTAATCATTATTTTATGATCACTATATAATCATTATTTATTGAAGGTCCTAACTTGACTTCAATGGAGGGCATATCAGGAAATAAACAATTTGTTGAGAAGGAATGAGTGGATTAGGATTAGAAAAAATGAGTAAAGTAGGATTATACAGGACCTTGAAGGTTGGGTTGAAAAATTGAGAGATGACCTGAAGGCAGTAGGAAAAGGTGACGTGGGCCATGTATTCATAGTGAATTGGAGAGAGATTATGTTCAAGTTCAACCTTTCTTTGGAACCACAAAACAGACAATAAATGTGAAAGTCTCTAATGATAAAGTAGTTGAAAAAATTTGGGTCTTCGTTGTGGGGAAAGGTGAAATTTTAAGACCACCTCTTACTGAGTCTGTCAAAATTCAAAGCATTCTCTCCCTTTCTTACCCTTCTGGGTTCCTTTTTGTCCAATTTGCCAGCACCAAGTCTGAGTGGGTCAGGATAGGAGGGAGCCCCAATTTCCTGGAAACTTCAACAAAGGGAATGGCAAGATTTCTTGGCAGGACCTTTCAGATATAAATTCAGACAAGAATCATATTTTAGAAAGAATGTGGCAGAGGAAATAAATATGATTGTCTTTTATTCCAGCAATTCTGTGGTTAAGAAATGATTTGGGGATCCAATTTGAATTAGCCGAGTGACCCTTATCCACATGCTTCACACAGATGTCCATGAACAGTAACACAGTGGCAATATTGTTTATGAGTGCACACTGCAATGTATGTGAAAATTACTAACCTCAGAAACTGACTATGCAAAGACCATTGCTACAACAGGAGCTAAGGAAATCAGCCGTGGTAAAAATCTTTCTCTGCATAGTTAGACGTCTAGATACAGAGACACACATAGATGGAAATACATGTGTGTGCCTGTGTGTTTATGTGTCAATCAGAGAGATCGGAGCACACTAGAGAAGAATGAGAACGTATCGATCTGTGTAGAAACCAAGTCTGTGGGTCACCTCGTAAGTTAAACCCAGTGATGATTTTCAAGTTAACCGCTTCTGGACAGATCCTATTAATCTAGCTCTTCTGGCTTTTTGCATAACTTTTTGTAGTTCCAACCGCTGTTTGGGATATGAAGTCCCTGGTTCCACTACTCATGGTATAACATCATTAAAATATACCTAGTATCCTTACATCCAAAGATCCTCAAGTCATAGAACCCCTACCCCTTCTCCACCTTTTCAGCTGCTAATCTTCAGACTTCTCTTGAACAGATGCCACAGAGCCTTATGTGCTTATGGTCCAGAAAAGCTACTCAGATCCATGGGGTTCTCCATTTAAATTAAGACTAAATGAGTTCAGATTTAAACAAACAAACAAACACATTTGTATGTTCCTCATGTCCTCACCTCATAGCCTTTTAAGATAGAAATATCTATTAAAGAATCTCTACTTCACTTTTTTTGTTTTTAACCTTGGACTTTTAGATAGATTTGGGGACAAGATTTTTAGGTAGAAAATTATAAAACAGAGGAAAACTTTTCTTAGAAGGCAAGGGCAGCAGGGTGGTGGGGAAGTGAGGTCAAGAAGGAGTTACAACAAGAGTCAGACACATGGTCGACACAAATATGAAAAATACTCAATATCATTAGCCATGAGGGAAATGCAATCAAAACCACAATGAGAGGTCATCTCACATCATTCATAATAGTGATGATCAAAAACTGATAAACAAACGAAAATAACAAATGCTGGTGAGTATGTGGGACATAGAGAACCTTTATACACTGTTGTTGGGAATGCAAATTAGCATAGCCACTCTGGAGAACAGTATGGAGATTCCGCAAAAAACTAAAAAAACTTCTGCCTATAGATTCCAAGGAAATGAAATCAGCATACAAAAAAGAGTCATCTGCAAACTGCAGCAGTATTTACAACAGCTCAGATATGGAATCAGCCTAGGTGCCTATCAACAGATGAATGGATAAAAAAAATATGATATGCATACAAAATAGTGTATTAGCCATAAAAAAGAATGAAGTCCTCTCATTTCCGGCAAAATGGATGTAACCAGAGAATATCATACTAAATGAAAATAGCCAGACACAGAAAAGCAAGTGCCATGTATTCTCATATGTAGAAACTTAAAAAAGAAATGGAACTACAAACAGAATAGTGATTAATATAGATTGAAAGGGGTGTGTTTGGAGAGGGTAGAAAAATGAAGGTTGAATTTAATAAGTGCATGGAAATATAAATGAACCCCATTAATACATGCAATCAATATGTGTTAATAAGAACATTTAAAAATAAAGTTAAGAGATGACCTGAGGCCAGGTCTGAGGGCTAGAAATGAGGAGCCCTGTGGGGTGACTTGGAACTACATGGATACAGCTCTAGGCTGGAGCCTGCCTCCTCTTGCCCTTTGTCTACTTCTTCCATTTTAGGACATTGGTCTATATAGCTGAAGGCATGAGGAGACTCACTGAGATGTCCATGTGCCTAGATTTCAAACTTTTCAAGATCAGACATATAACTTTTTTAAAATGAGATGTCCATCATGAAAACCTTGAAGCAGCCCTGCACTCTGTGCCTCAGTCTCCTCCGCTTTGGGGAGGAACAAGACATAGAATCAATCAGGCAGACAAACTGAGTGCAGGCTCTATTCTAAAAACGGGTAACCTTCTGATTTCTTGAATAGGTACATTTGTGAAAAATGAAAAAGGATATTAATTTAGAAGATGGGTAGTAGAGCTGGGGAATTAATTTCCCAAAGTTCAGGTTGTAACTAAAAAAGTTTATGCAAATGATCAGCAGAGAATAAATTATCAAAAGATAGGCTAATAATTAACCTAGAGAGCAGTATTAAACAAAGAAAGATGAGTATCCTAAGTGTCAATGTGTCCCTCTGGGGAAAGAAGGCTCTACTAGGGAAATCAGAAGAGCTGGGTTCTGGCCCTGGCTTTTCTACTAATTTGCTCTCTGATTTTGCCCAAGGAACTTAACTTCTGTGCTCCTTAGTTTGTAAAATGGGCATAGTGTAACCCTATTTATGAGATTGTAAAAAAGCATCCAAAATCACAGGTTTGTAAGTCTTCAATGCCTTTCAGGATGTCTTCAAATGCAGACCTTTATACATTCATGGAAGAAGGTGCCAGAGAAAATAATCTCAAAGGCTAATAAAAGGCAAAATGACTCTTAGTCTAAAAGAACATTAGCTTCCTAGCAAGAATAAAAAAAAAAGCAATCCTTTATTTAAATTGTCTCTTTACCTCTCCTTCAACTGATATCCCACGAAACAAATAAGAAGGTATACCTTAAAAAGTGTAGTACCAAGCAGAGAGCTTATCCCAGGCGCAGAGGACTAACCATGTGATGGGATGATCTTCTACCTCTTACCTCTATAGGCTGTGTCTCTCCTTCCTGCCAGACATATCCCATGGTAATAGAGCTCAGGACTAAGTGGGCCAGGCGTTGTTCCCGGTACCCCTTAAGGAACTGGCAATTCAGGAGAGGCATCTGTTCAAGAGACATTCCAAAGATTAGCACCTGTGAGGGTGGGGATAGGTACTGGGTTCTGTGATTTTAAAGGTCCTTTGGGTGTAAGGAAGCCTGTTATATTTCAATGAAGAAGCTAATAGCCTTCAAGCCCACTTAATTATCCCCAGATTCTAGAACACTGCAGTATGGGAGATAACCCACGTGATATCTTTGAGTAAGTACCCAATTACCCCGCCTGAAACCCCAAATTGTCCCCACAGTTGTGCCAGACTCTGATCTCCATTGCTGAAGCTACTGCTTGGTTTGACTATTGTAGAATAAATAACTCCTAGGGTTGAGATAATTTATTTCATAGGAGTCTCTTTTGAGAACTTTAACAGTCTTGTTTTTTCCAAAGCCTTCAGCTTACTTGATATCATTTAATCCTGTGATAGTCCCATGTGGTGGTCTCCATTGACTTCCCTGAGTCCGATGGGGTTAGGAATTTGACCAAATCCCAGTAGAAAGGAAAACCAGCTGGGCCAAATGGAGATTCAGCTCTTGTTTGAAAACCATAGGTAACAAAGGTAGCCAGGTCATTTCACACCTGCCCCCATTTCCTCCTTCTCAAAATGGGGATAACAACGGCCTCAGAGACATATAAAGGTAGTATCATTATTAAAAGTAACATCCTGTACAGAAGTTAGGTATCTGTGACAGCCCTGCCATAGCAAATATCACCGCTTTCTCAATTTTGCCTGGGGCTCCCCTGCCTGTCGTGGCTGATCTCCGCAACCCCTGAGCGCTGTCTTTCTGAGCACATCCTCCTGTACTCTCTTCCTCGCTTTGTGCATCCTCTACTCTAGACACCGTCCAATCTAGATCTTGCTGGTCACCCTCTTCTGGCCGGACGTTGAAGAAGAGGCGGCGGGGAATGTTTTTGGTGTCCTTTAGAGCTCGAGGCACAGGCGCAGAGGTTGGAGCAGCTGGCGCTGGAGACCGGCCTCATCGTCGGAATCCCTCCTCAGTCCACCAGGGGGCAGTCTCTCATCACAGAACTGTAATTCTCGGCGCGATCGCAAACAGGCGCTCCAGGCTGTGGCTGGGGAGCGGATTGTGCGCTTGCGGATTGTGCGCGGATTGTGTGCCTGCTAAATGTTGCTCTATTTTAGCAGGCACCAGCTGAGAATTGTAACAGCCCTTACTTTTAAGGTACTTCTTATAAAATCATGCCAAAGTGTCCAAGCTCATACGAAACTGCCCATGCAGGTTGGAATGCTGTCTTCTCCCAAATCCAGCGGATAAAACTGAGATTCAAAGACGTTAAGATATTTGCCCAAAATCACAAGGCCAGGAAAGACACGAGATGGTTCTGCTGAACACAGTTCTGTTCTATGTCAGCACTGCTCAATAGAAATGTCAATCACAAGTTTCGTTTGAAAATTTCCAAACACTTTTAAAAAAAAGTAAATAAGAGATAAGTAAATGAGTTTTAAATGTTATCAAGTTATTGTATCAAAGATGTATCAAGATGTAATCAACATAAAAATAACAAAATGCTTTACAGTTACTCTTTTAAAGTTAGGATCTCCTTAATTTTTACTAGCCACATTTCCGCTGTGGAATCGTCACAGCTAAGCTACAGGGCAGACTTTAGGAAATGGAATAAGGTTCAGATGAGAAATGGTTATGGTTAGAGACATGGTTAGAGTCATGGTTAGAGACACTTTTCAGAAAACTTCATGCACATTGCAGAGACCCTGACCTCATCCTCCAAGCATACAATTTAAATCAACTAAAAGCCAGACACGGTGGTACAAGTCTGTAGTCTCACTTCTGGGGAGACTGAGGCAGGAGGATTGCAATACCCTGTCTCAAAATAAAATTTAGGAAAAAAAAAAAAAAGGCCTGGGGGTGTAGTTCAGTGATAAATCACTTGCCTAAAAACAACTAAAGGGCTTAAAACAAAAAGAAAGAAGAAAAACTTAGAGTGAAACAGTTTATATATTTGTGTGTGAGAGTGTGTGTATATGTGATACACAAAGGTGAAGTAGAGAAAGAGTGAGTCATACACCTAATGTCTCCCTCAATTTAGGGTAATCAGCTTGATTCCATACTTTTGGTTCATTATAAGATGGAAAGTATATACTTCGCTGAAATAGCTTGGCTTGATTTAAATCTTAAAACATTTTCCCTTTTGCACCTCACAACAAATGAACTGGCTTATTTCTTGATTTTCTTAGTATTTGTTGTAATCTCCTTTGATAGAAAGGAGGTGGGATTGAGGACACTTTAACCACAACATAAGAATCAATATTTCCATAATTTGGTTTCAATACCTTCTATCTCACCAGCATTTTGCTTAGCTGAATGACTGCTTCTTCTTTCTTTTTTTAATCACAGGTTATTTTGATGGAGATGTTGTAGTATTATAAAGGGCTATCATTAACCTTTCTTATTGGCAGGTCTGACTCCCCAGCTAGACTGAGCTTCTGGAGAAGAAAAATGTCTTTTAAAAATAACTTTCTTTCTGTAAAGCTACCAAGGTAATAGAACATTGCTATCAACAATACCGAATACAGTATAGATCAACATATCTCAAAAACACATAATTTATGAGCAGAAAATTATTTGTTAATATCAATATTACTTCATGGATGTAATCATTAAAAGTTTAGTATGTCTACTATCTATGCATTTGTCTTTTAAATAATAATGCAATCACATTGAATATATACATCACATAGTTAATATTATATACAGTTAAACACTTTTGTTTGCAGTAAGTTATAGGACAAAAATATGTGTATATAGACACATATATGTATATACAGATACGTGGCGTGCACATATACATTGTCATTAAATAGCTGCAGTTTTCATTCATTTAATAGATCTATTTATTAATGGAAATTTAGCAAAATTTTTATTTTTTTCTTTTGCTATCATAATTGTTGCAATAAACAGATTTGCATCTTTATCTTTGCCATTTTGACATATATCTTTGCAAGATGAATTCATAAAAATAGAATTGCTGGATCAAATCAATTTAAGACTTTAATGGGTACTTTAAAATTGCTTGCCAAAAGTTGTTCTCCTGAACATGTGTTTGTTACTCCAGATCATGACCAATACTATGCTAATGTTTTTGTGTGAATTCATTGCAACCTGATAGTCAAAGACACCTATTTCATTGTTTTCACTTGCATATTTAGTTTGTTGATGAGGTCATTTTGTATACTTATTATCAATTCAAATATTTCTTTTTGTAATTTATATCTATATCCTTTGCCTCTTTTCCCATTGATTATTCATCTTATTGACGTGGCAGAACACATTTTCCATATGGATCTTAATATATGTTATAAAGCTTCTCCAAGTTTATTATTTGCTTTTAATAATACTTTGAACACTACCTTAACATTATATTACAGTTGGACACATCGAAAAGATATCAGAGGGGGTTATTATTATACCTCTTTCACAAATGAATAAAAAATATTGATTACATTTTATTCCTCAGCCAATTTGTTCTGAATTTTTAATGACTTTGGAATCATGAACATGAAATTATTTTTCCCTTATAACAGGATATTAAAAGTCCATAATGTAAATGAGTTTGGACTAAAAACAGAAATTGTGGTTTCCATCACAACAGTAAAAAAAGGTGCTCTACCAATTGAGCCCTGAAATTGAAATTCAAGTAATATTTTTACAGTTTCTGGACTCAGGTTGGCAGAGAGAAGTATGAGGTTTTCCCTTTGTTTTGTCCTCTTTATGCCATGCTGAGGCTTGAACTAGGGCATGGTGCAGCTCTACTACTTAGCTACATCCCCAGGCCTCAAATTGTATGTTATGCTCTACAACCTGGGCTGGTTGTGTAGCTCAGTGGCAAAGTAATAGCCTTGCAAGCGTGAGGTTCTGGGTTGGATTCCCAGCACCACAGTAAAACAAACAGAAATAGTGTGAGGAGGAGCTTCTCAGAAATAGTGTGAACATTCCTTTAGAATCTCCAACTTGATTCAGGCCCACACATTGTTGAACAGTGTCTTTTCACTGAACTTTCTGAAGTTCATCTCATAGCTGTTTACTGATTTTTTCTTTTTGAGGTTTAAACCTATTAATTTTAATTGATACATAAACATGCAAAAATTGTACATATGAATGGAGTAACATTAATTTTTCATCAATTTGTACCTTGTCTAAAGTTTAAATCTGTTAAACATCTCCTCAAACATCTATCACTTCTTTGTGGTAAAAATGTATAGTAAATTATTGCTATCTACATAACAATATAAAAATGCTTCTTCCATTTAACTATAACTTGTACCCATTGAATACCATTTCCCCATTTCTCCCTCTCTTCTACTTTCTCCTGCCTTGGTAACCACCATTCAACTCTCAAATTCTGTGAGATCAAATTTTTAGGTTGCACATGTGAGGGAGGTCATGTGGTACTTGTCTTTCTGGGCCTACTTTATTTTGTTTATCATTATGATCTCCAGTTATATCTATGTTGTCACAAATGACAGTATTCATTATTTTTTATGGCCAAATAATATTTCACTGCATCTATGTACCACACTTTCTTTGAGCATTTTTTAGTTGATGGGCACATAAGTTGTTTCCATTTATTCTCTGTTGTATAAAAATAGATATTTCTCAAAAGATGACATACAAATGTTCAAGAAATATGTGAAAAAATGCTTAACATTAGTAATCATTGGGGGAATTTAGTACAAAACTCCAATGAGATATCAATTCACCCCAGTAAAAGAGGCTAATATAAACAAGACAGAAGATAAGTTCTGATGAGGATGTATAAAAAAAAAGATCACTCAGTTATTTTTGCAAATGTAACTTAGTGGAGACATTACGGAAAACAGTGTAGTGGTTTCCCAAGAAATTAAAAATAGTAGTATAATATAATCTAGCAATGCCACTTGTACATATATATCAAATGATATCAATGTATCAGAGATGTCTCCATTTCCACTTCATTATGGCATTATATACAAGAGCTGTTTACTTATTAGAAGTATTTTGTGAATTCATATCACATGCATTTGAATTGCATGTGATATCTGTTTACAACTTGATCAAAATCTGCAGGGACCTCTGTGTGCTTCTAATTGTATAACCAATTACCCTGCCTGTCCCTCAGGAGCACCTATTTGATGAATTTCTTATTTCCTTGCTATTTATAGGTCATGTAAAAATGCATATAATCACCTTGTGTTGTTTGGTTGGGATGACTTTGAACTTAACATAATAGAATCAAATTGAACACATGCTGCAATTTACTTTTCTTATTCAACATTGTGGTTTGGATATTTATCAGCATCCCAGCCTGCAGCTGTACCTCATTCACTTTCAGAGCTATTGCATATATTTTGTTAGGATTAATTATACTTTTTCACCTCTCAGGGCACACTCCTGCCTAAAATGGGCTACCAAAAGATCCTGTTTGTAGCTTATTTTTTTCTTTCATTTTCTTTTAGCTGTTTTGATGAACAAAGGTCCTATGTTAATGATACTGGGTTTATCCAAAAAAATCCCAAATATTTGTCTCATTAGGGAATTCTTCATTAGTTCCCGTACATAAAAAGATCCCCTGTATTTCCTTCTTAAAAGTTGACCACATTTGTCTTTTACATTTAAGTTTTTCAAACATATTGAAAGAATTTATTTTCTGTTTGTGATGAAAGAAGTAAATGAAACTTATTTTGCTCTATGCATGCAATGTGTATGGATTATAAACCATGCTGCTATAAGAACGTTCCCACTGCTCGATCATTCCACCTCTATCACATATAGAATTTCAATGTATACATGGGTCTGTTTGTATGTTTTCTATTCAATTTTTAGTTCTCTCTGTTTATTGCTGCCCCATACCATCTGATCTCAAGTAGTTTAGTATGTTGTAACAACTGGCAAGGCAAATCTTTTTACTTTCCTTTTAAATATACATTATTTATGGTTGATTTGTTTCATAACACAGCATGACAAATTGATATAAGCATGGTTTAAACTTATACAACTCTCACATGACTGTGCCTTGGGTTGTGTTAAAAAGAATTTTGAAATTTTAGCTTCATCATATTAACAGAGCCTGGTTATAAGAATGTGTGAATACACACACACACACGATGCCTGCACACATTCTTTTAGCAATTCCTTTAGAGTTATGTTATTATCAACGATTGTTTAGAATCAATCATAAAATTTTTAAATTTCATTTTTTAGCAATGTTTCTGAAATACTCATATTTCCCTCTCTAATTCCTTTATACTGGTTTGCATTGCTTGGTTGGAATAATGCCTGATTGGCTGGTATACTTTCTCAGTTTTTGATTTGAGTGATTGCTTATTATCTTTTGTCCTAACGGATGATCAATACACATCAGCATTCCAAACACTCTTTTTCCTCAAACTTTATAAATATTCCTATATTAGCTTTTCAAGATGGATCAATATGGACAAATGTGTGTGTGTCTGTTTGTAATTTTGAGTTATAATAGAAGTGAATCCTAGTTTATTTGTTTACATGCTCAAATTGTTCCAGCCTGGCCATTGGCAGCTCTTTCAGGTTGGCTTCTGAGTTCCATTTGACATGTCCATAACAATTCCTTTAAGTACTTCCTTACTCTCTGGCAAGATGTTCTAGGGTCTTCTTGTATTACTCTGCCCCCAATGTGTAATCATGGAGCCCTGGTTCTTGTTGTCAAAGAGAGTACTTACCTGGGTGCTGGGTTTGCTCATTGCTTCTGGGATGTCCCTACTTCTTTTCCATCCTTACTTGGACAGAGCTAGGAAACTCTGTGTGTGTGTGTGTGTGTGTATGTGTGTGTACATACTTATAATATTATAAACTTAGTGTCTATTTATTGATGTATATTTATCCACCTACTCAAATATGTTCATACACATACACACACACACATCTTTACACATATATGTATATAAAGCTGAACATGACTTTGTACTGATGTCTCTGACTCTATTCCAGTACCACAAATTAATTCTAGCTTCCTTCTCTTCTTATTGATCCGTAACTTTCCTCTCTCACAGGGAAACATCATCCACCATCCATTTACTTATTTGTTCAACCCAAGTATACATGTAAAGTGAGTTTAGACTGCACCTAATGAAAAACAAATTTATCCATCTGAATACAGTGATCATGTGTAGTTCATTTTCTCTTTAGCCTTGCAGTCGGGTATTAGTTTCCAAGGTAATGTAAGTCAACTCTCATTTCTCCCTCTCTCTTCATTGAGATTCTGCCCTATATCTATAGTCCACTTGGATTCATTTGCCACAGTCTGCATTGCATCCTGGGACTTCCCAACATTCTGGTTTACTTTTTTAAATTTATGCATGCGAACCTCCATTCTTTGCGATGTACGATTCCTCACGTTTTTCTCTGTGGAATGTCGTGTGCCCACCACCTGAGTGCCCTGCAGAACAAAAGAGGCCCATTGTCCTGAAAGTCCCTCTGTGCATCCCTGTGGTAGCCAGCTGCTCTGTCCTCACCAAAACCTGGTGACCATCGGTCTGCTTTCTGTGCTTGTAGTTTTGGCTTTTCTAGCGCGTAATAAATGGAATCATACAATATGTACTTTCAGGGTCTGACATCTTTCATTTTGTTGAATATTTTTAATGTTCATTCATGCTCTTGCGCAAATCAATAGCTCATTTATTTTTATCACTAAATAGTATTTGACCATATATTTCACTACATGGGAAAGTTTTAACGCAGTTTATGCACTCTTCTGTTAAGGGATATCTTGGTTGCTTCAAAGCCTTTTTAGGTAATTATGAATAAAGCTTCACAAACAGATTTTTCTGTGAATATAAAATTTCCACTTCAATGGATAAATGCTTAGGAATACGATTGCTGATTTGTATGCTAAGTCTGTTGAACTTTACAAGAATTGGTGAAGCTATCTTTCAAAGTGACTGTACCATTTGCAATCTCATCAGTAATGAATGAAAGTTCGTATTGTTATATATGATCTCCAGCATTTTTCTGTACATTTAAAAATTATTTTTATGTACGGGAAACTCAACAGTATATATTTGATCCAGTTTAGTGATGAGCTCTTCAGACTTTGCCTTTTCCAGCTTGGTAATGCAAGCCACACAGTTTGGACCCAATGCGTTGACTCCACAGTGAGAGTGAATGTCATCATGTGTCATTGTAATTCGTCCTGATAGCTCCCCCCAGTTCAGACAGGGCACCTTTGCCCTCCAGTTAAACAGCCTGTGATGACAGTGTTGTACACGTTCCTGATCCTCCTGTGGGCTAGATGCCCCAGTCTGGCCCCCCCTTGGTTGATGCAGTAGTGAACTCCCATCTTATAAGACTGGGCAGAGAGGGAAGAAAACCAGCCTGACAGGACCCACTTCATGTGCAGTCACCAGCAGCTTAGACTTCTTGTTCTCCACCAAGGTGGTGACAGCATTAACCCCTACTCAAAGGACAGGTGGTTTCTTCTTTTTTTATTTTTACAGACTTCATTTTGATTCACTGTACACAAATGGGGTACAAATTTTCATTTCTATGGTTGTGCATGATGTCCATTGATACCATTCATGTAATCATACCATGTACGTAGGGTAAAGATGTCTATCTCATTCCACCATTTTTTATACCTCCTCCCCTTCCCCCTCTCATTTCCCTCTTCATAATCTAAAGTTCCTCCATTCTTCTCTCACCTACCCCCCAACCTGATTCTATATCATTATCCACTCATCAGGGAAAACATTCGGCCTTTGTTTTTTGGGGATTGGCTTATTTCATTTAGCATTATAATCTCCAATTCCATCCATTTATCTGCAAATGCCATAATATTATTCTTCTTTGTGACTGAGTAGTACTCCATTGTGTATATATAGGACAGGTGGTTTCTGAGTGAAGACATCTTCTTTGCTAACAGCTTTTTTTTATAGCCAGGGTCAATAGTTCTGGCTTCTTCTCTTGCTTTGTCTCTTGCCTGGTCTATACTTAAAAGGTCTGCTTGATAGTTGAGTAGCTTTTGACAACTCAACCCTGGGTGGGGAAATTGGTTAATTGCAGAAGGCACTATCAGTCTGCAGGTAAGGTCACTTTGGGACTGAATGTCCCATCCAGTGCCAAAAATCTGAGGACTTTCTCAGAGAGGATTTACACCTTCTTGGTCTCTTGCTCCTTCGTGATATTAGGGTCCTGGCCACCTTCTTCCCCTTGGTCTTCTTTCCTTTGGCATGTTGGGTGACCATAGCTCTCTCCAGCATTTGATGTGGTTGAATATGTGTACATATATTTTTAATTTTAGCAAAATAAGTATTCAATTATATTTTAATAGGTAGTTATAGATTAAATAGTCCTGTGTGGTTGCTCTAAAACTAAATTAGTTTTCACTTTTATTGTTCCCTGAGAATTTGCAGGATTTTCCTATTTTGCTGAAAAATTAGAAAGTTCACCAGTGCGTTTCATATGCATCCCTCACACCACCTCTCACGTTGTTTTTCTGATATAAAAACTCAAATGATTCATAAGATCTGAAAGTTTTTATTATTAAATGTTCGAAGTTTTGCTTTTCTCCTGCCCATAATAATCTCCTTTGGATCTTCTATTACATGACAATTCAGAACATCTGCATTTCATTCGTTTTTTTGCATATGTATATGTTCATTTTTCTGGTGGTTTTCATTTCTTTCATTTTTTGTCTTCTGTATGGTTTAGGAGATTTCTAGAGGAGTTCCTAAATCTCATTTTCTCCAGTTTATAAGTCTTTAATATCCCTTAATAAATGTCAGAATTGTAATCCTGGCCCTTCTATATTTTTAGTTCCATAGCAGACTGGTTAAGCATAGATGGATCTGACTTTTTTTGTTTTTTGTTTTTATTTTTATTTTTTAATTGGTTTCTTTGATTCATTGTACACAAATGGAGTACAACTTTTCATTTCTCTGGTCGTACACAATGTAGTCACACTGTTTGTGTAATCATACATGTACATAGGGTAATGGTATTTGTCTCATTCCATTATCTTTCCTTCCATTTTTTTTTAGAATCACTGTTTCACTGAATTTATTGGCTGTGAGTATTTTGTATATTTTTTCTCTGCTTTCTAATAGTTCCTTTCACATATCAACCTTCATTTAACTGCACACTAATTAGAATTTTTAAAATATCAATCTCATCTTTGGTTATGTTTTTGGAAGCCATTGGCTTTGAACATCCTGTAGACCACCCTAGCTTTCCGAATTACTCATGATTTCGACGTAGTTTGGTAACTTTTGGATTATCTATTCATGTTCACAAGTGGAGGTCATCTTTATGAAGTTGAAAAACTAATAAGACTTTCCTTATTGTATTTGCAGATACTGCTGAGTTTCTTGCATAACTCCATGTGAAGATATCATCCTAGGAAATGTGGGCGTATAAGACTCAGCCAATGAACACGTTTTGTTTCAGAATACAAATAGGTCTATTGGGCCTTTCTAAGTTGACTCGGTGTACCGTAAGATCAGAATCATATACTCACCTGTTATATTTTAATCTGTACCAAGTAAAAGATTTCAGAGGACATATTTTCATCTGCATCTACTTGTGCAGCTTTAGAAATGATTATATTAGCTCCTCACAAATGATCTCCAGCTGATTAAGTCTCAGCCTTTGGCAGTGAAGTCTTCTGAGTGCTTTTGTCCTATTGGAAGTTTTATGAGTAATAAGGAGTAGGGAGAGAGGTTAAGAGGGTTGTATTTATTTCCTACAGCTACCCTAACAAATTACAGCAAAATGAGTGACTTAAAACAATAAAGGATTAACTCTCTCACAGTTATGGAAGATACAAGTTCAAAATTAAGATAGCAGGGTTAATTTCTTCTGGAGCCTTAGAAGGAAACTGTCCCAAGTGTTTCTCCGAGCTCCTGGTGGCTGCCCATAATCCTCAGCATATTTTAGATTGTTGATGGATCTCTCCAGTATCTGAGTTCATCTTCTCTCTCTCCCTGTCTCCCTCCTCCCTCTCTCTGTCTCTCTGTCTCTCTGTCTCTCTCTCTCTTTCAGACAGGGTCTTGCTAAGTTGCTTAGGGCCTCACTAAGTTGCTGAGGCTGGCTTACAACTTGTGATCCTCCTACCTCAGCCTCCCAAGCTGCTGGAATATCAGGTGTGCACCATTGCACCATCTTCTCTTGATGTATTCCCCTGTCCTGATGTATTCCCTCTTCATATCTGGGCACCATTAATATTGGATTTAGAGAGTACGGAGTTCCTGTATGAACTTAACTTGATTCCTTCTGCAAAGATGCTATTTCCAAGTAAGATCATTTCCAAAGTTCTACATGGACATAAATTCTGGGATGATACTATTGAACAAAGTACAACTGTCAAGTGATTGATTTCAGTGTTATGCTATGAAAAATACCAACTGAATAAGTCCTTCCCTTTACTAATGTTAGGTTAATCAAATAAAACCTTAGGGAAGTCTGGTACCATGGACCACATTTTTCACAAATTGAATTCCATTCTTACAGGGTTATCCCTTCTTGCTGGTCTCCTTTTCTGAGATGGGATGGAGTGATCATGATAGTCTCCTTTTGCTTTAGTTGAATGCTTGGTATGAACACTATAAACTTATTTGTATATCTGACACATGATTTGCTTAATGTGATTTAAAAGTCCTTGAAGTTTTTATTCCATCATCTATACTCGCCTCTGTTTTCCTGCCCTTAGAGATATTTTATTTCTTTCTTTCTTCTTTCTGTATTTCCTTGGTCAAGCCAATGAAACTTTTTACACAAATAGCAAGGAAATTTCAAGGTTTAGTTTAACATCTTCACAGACATTGAAGACAGTCTCTTATTATAGGGTTCTAATCTTGTGCTTTTCACAGAGCAGACATTCAAGGAGTATTGTTATTTTTATTTTTTCCACATTTTTCTTAGTGCATTATAGTTGTACATCAAGGAGTATTTTTAAATAAATGTGTCATCATATATACTAAATACGAGTACATCAGGAAAGCAGAGTTCTGAAGAGTGGAAAAGATTTATTGTGCCTCTGAAATCATGTGGCATGGTTATGACAGATGGAGAAGAGAAGGAAATACCAAACATACTGAATACTGGAAGGCCCCTTCAAAAACATTTGGTGATCCCAGCAATACTATGAGATGAGAATTTCTTCCAATTTTTTAAGAAGAAAGTGAAATTGCAAAATTAATAAATTTTCTCCAGGTCCACATGGCTTCCTAAGTGATAAAACCAAGATTAAATCCAGGTATTTCTGAGTCAAAGTCTATGTCTTTCCTATACCCTCCTATTATTCCTTGCGGGGTAATTTCAGTTTTCCTTGGATAAAGAATTTTCTTGGTTCCTTTCATACTCTTGAGAAAAAAATGTTCCTTTTGTCACATATTACTCATCATATAAAAAACTCTATGCAAATGCTTATGTGATAATTGCAGATGATTATTTCTGTAGTTTCCATGACCAACCCCTGACTTTATAATTCAGAAATTCTTTTTATTCAACTAGTCTGTGAGACCCAAGACAAAAATCAGGATTGATCCATTCAGAGGCAGCAGAGCACTGATCTGTGACTTGGAATTGTGCCTCTGAGGATGTCCATGCTTATCCTTTCCAGGCCACACATTTCCCATCAACTTATGTTCAATGCCCAGCCAGATTCTTCTTTAAACAAACATTTGGTTGGTATTTATTTTAGTACTTTCCAGGTATTGTCTGTGCGGGATCTGGGAGCTTCGGGGCAAGTCACCATCAGGAAGGAGTCACTCTGTTTTTTAGGAAGGATGAAATATATTTGTTGACAATGGCAGTGACCATTCTCTGGATCAGCTGTTTCACTTTCATAAGACTGAGATACAAAAGTGGTCTAAATGTGGGAGCAAGGTGGTAAGAAGGGGATAAGGAGAAGAAAAAGAAAAAGATATACCTTGTTGACACAAGCTCGGAGCTGGTGACTTTCAATCAAGTGAGGAAGCTTTTTGGCAATTTCCATCCAAGGCCTGTAATGATCTGGAAGTTCTTTCTGCATTTAAAATAAAATCATCTCGATAGTTTAGAGCTCCCTGGGAAGCAGCTTAGGAGAGTAATTGCTTTCAGATTTCAATCGCCAGGGTAATTCAAGTCAATTCAGTTCAACAGACTAGAATTTTCTAATCCTTTAGGCCTTGTACTAGACACTGAAGACACCTAGATGACTAAAATATAATTCTTGTCCTTATATGGTCTAGAAAGGGAGAAAAAACGTGATCAGATGGAGCCAATGAAGTATAATGTGTTTAATTACTAATGTGTGTGTAAGCTTAAGAATTTGCAAAGAAGTGGAACTGGTTAATTCTGTCAGTTGTTGTGGAGAATTAACAGAAAATATTCATAGAAATATGAGAGTTGAGCCCAGTTTTGTGGTTTAAAAGTAACTTTTCCAGGTAAAAATTTGAAGGAAGGAAAGGAGGGAAGGCAGATGGGATAGCAGATAGACAAACATATGTGCTTCTTGGGACTCCAAATTAATCTGAGTTGCTAGATTAGAAAGCTCAGGAGAAAGGATTCATACAAGATGAGTCAAGAAATTTCAGTAAAATGTGCTTTGCATAGATTGAGAGTTTTCCTTTTTCATAAATGTGTGATTTGGTGTTGTCATGAGAGATGAGATGTCTCCAAAAAAAGGTCCAAGGAGTTCCCAGAGAGAAGGGGCAACTTGACCTTGGCTTATGTGATGGAAAACAGTTTCAGCATGTGGAAGTCAGAGGTACAGACAAAGGTTTATTTAGGAAAGTAGGTACACATTCAAGGGAGAATGTGGGCAATCTCCAGAGAGAGGCACCTTTTGGGCTAAAACAAGGAATACAGATTCAAGAGAGAATGCTGGTCAGCTCAAGAGTGAAAGATGCATTTTGGGGTCCCCAGCTCTTCTTTTAAAGTAAAGTTGGTACAGGGTGGGTACGGAAATGTATGTGGAAATAATCGGATGAGTCTTAGTATCCTTAGGATAACATATTCTTCATTATCTGACCAAATAATAATGCGACAAAAGTCCCTGAATTCCAGCCAAAGCAATCCTTACCAAGAAATGTGAAGCAGGAGACTTGCACAATAGCAGATCTTTAATTACACTACAGAGCAACACTAACAAATAGCATGGCATTGGCACCAGAACAGACATGAAGATCAATGGAACAGAATAGATGATATGGGGACAAAACACATCAATAAAGTTATCTCATAGTAGAAAAAAGTGTCATAAACATACATTGGAGAAAAGATAGCCTCTTCAACAAATGGTGCTGGGGAACATTGAAATCCATATGTAGCAGAATGAAATCAAACCTCTATCTCTTACTCTGCACAAGACTCAACTCTAGTTGGACTGAGGACCTAGGCATTAGACCAGAGACCCTACACCTACTAGAAGAAAATGTAGGCCCAATACTTCATCACATTGACTTAGGAACCAAATTCCTCAACAAGACTCCTAAAAACTCAGTAAGTAAAATCAAGAGTCAATAAATGGAACAGTATCAAAGAAAAAAGTTTCTTTACAGCAAAGGAAACAATAAGGAGCCTGAAGAGAGAGCCATCAGAATGGGAGAAAGTCTTTGCCACCTGCACCTCAGACAGAGCATTAATCTCCAGGATTATGCAAAGAACCCAGAAAACAGTAACCCAATCAATAAATGGATAATGGAACTAGACTTCTTCACAGAAGAAGAAATATGAATGGTCAACAAATAGATGAAAAAAGTGTTGAACATCTCTAGCAATTAGAGCAATGCAACTTAAAACTACACTGAAATTCCATCTTACTCCAGTCAGAATGGCAATTACCAAGAATACAAGTAACCATAAATGTTGGTGAGGATGTGGGGGAAAAATGTTCACTCGTACATTGCTGGTGGGATGTAAATGGTGCAACCACTCTGGAAAACAGTATGGAGTTTCCTCAGAAACTCTTGGGCTAGGTATAAAATCAACATACTACAGGGACACAGCCACATCAATGTTTGTAGCAGCTCAGTTCACAATAGCTAAACTGTGGGACTAACCTAGGTGCCCTTCAACAGATGAATGGATAAAGAAAACATGCAATATATACACAATGAAATGTTACTCAGACGTAAAAAAAATGATTTTATGACTTTTGCTGGTAAACGAAGGCATCTGGAGTCTATCATGGCAACTGAAATAGGTCGATCTCCAAAATTCAAAGGTCGAATGTTCTCTCTGATAAGGAGATGCTAGTGCATATCCAGGAGTGGAGAGGAGAAAAATATAAGTTCAGTGGATACACAAAGGGGAATGAGGAGAGTGAAGAGGGGTAGGAATAGGAAAGGCAGCACAATGAATTGGACATAACTTGCCTACATTCACATGGGAATACACAAGTGAAACTCCACATCATGCACAACCAAAAGAATGGAATCCTAATTAGAATCAGTTGTATGTATGTACAACATATCAAAACACAGTCTCCATGTATGCACAAGATGTCAAAACACAGTCTATGTCATGTATATCTAAAAAGAACAAATTAAAAAAATAAAGTCCCCTGAATCATGGACTTCTCAAAATATCTTCTCTCTCTACTTTATCTATTGGGTTGTTAATGAGGCGTGCATAGTAGATTTACAGATTTTCCAGGGATTTTGGAGTCACAGTCTTGCCAGAGAGACTGGGTTAGGCAGTGACAGGTCTAAAACAGTATGTAAAACTTCTGAATTACAATTTTCTTTTCTTTATGTGTCCTTTTTACCAATTTTTCTATTTCTCCTACCCTACCTCAGTGTGATTTGAATTTTAGGAAGATGATTTTATTTGCAGGATTTTACCATAGAAGGTCAGACTAAGAAGGCTTTGAAATATTATTTTATGGTTACACCTAGGCAATGACAGTGAATTTGGAAGGGAAAGAGCACGTATTCAAAATATATTTGGAATATAATATTAAAATGATGTCATGAATATATTTGGGGGTGGAATCTTCAGGCAAGAAGATCACTAGCCCAAATAGTACATCCCCGGGCCCACTCTCTGTCCATCGTTTACCCAGTAGCACCTAGTCTAGACTTTAGTGGCCCCCTAACTCTAACCCAAAGGGATGGCAAACTCATCTCTTTTAGGAATCAATTTTCTTGGAGTTTCTACTTCCAGACCTGCTCACTTGTGTACATATCATCTCTGGCTGCTTTTGCATTCCAGCTGCAGAGTGGGATAACTGCATATAGAAACAACATGGTATTCACAGCTTCAAGTTTACTTGGCTTTTCAAAAAAAGTTTGCCAACCCGCGACCTAACCCAATCACCTGGCATCCTTTTTTCAGCATATAGCCTGTACAAATGAATGCAGTAAAAAGAAAAAGAATGAGGATGACTTCCATTTGTATGAATTAGGAGGTCATGTGAATGGGTAAGAACACAAATTGAAATAGAAATGCAAGTGGAAATTAAAGATTGGGCATAATAATAGTGAACTTATTTTTAAATTTATTGAGCTTAAAATATCTGTGGATTCTAAAAGTATAACTGTACTGAGAAGTTCAGAGTTCTGTAGAAAATTTGTAGCAGAATATAATTGTAGGAAAACCCCTACCTTGTGGCTAAAACCACAAAAGTGTAAAATCTTCCTCAAGATTTTGCAGATTAAAAGGAGAAGCAAGTCTATTACCACACTGGGCATTATTCACATGGCAGGTATAGAAGTTGAATCCATGGATTCAGATAAAAAAGAAAGTTCTGGAGGTTCAGTGAGCCAGGAAGAAGTCATACATTGGAGGATTTCACACAAGTAGACAATGATCAGAAGGTCAAAAGCATCATTGGAAAATTATAGATTACACCTTTTAGAGAACAAAACAAGGAAGTCACTAAAATATATTCGTTTCTCTATATATATGGTGTAGAAATTAAGGTCAGGGTCATGGAAGCAGGATTCAAATGCTGATGTGTTGAGTAAGTAAGAAAATGGAGAAAAAGTAAGTGACCTTTTTCAGGGGAGATGGTAGCAAAAGGGGGATTTGTGCTTAAGAGTCCTCTTCCTTTAAAAATAACAGAAGTAGTTCAGAGTCTGCTACTGTCAAGAGAGGAGAGTAATTAAAGACAGAAGGTCATGGAGGAAGAGAAGAAGGAGAGAAGAGCCAGGACATTTGGTCTTGAGGTGGTAAGAGGAGAAGATCTGGAGCCTGAAGGAGTTCACTTTTTATGCATTCAATTTCTTAGTACATTGGAGTGAAGACCAGGGTGGGTAACTCGTAGATAGGGGTAGGCATTAAATTAATAATAGAGAAGAAAGGAATAGGGACCTGGACATAAGCAAATTTAAATAACATTGAAGTTATACTGAGAATCCAGAGCACTTTTAAAAACTATAGACTTGGAGAAGCAGAGATCTACAGGTTACCCATTTATCTGTTGTTAGAAGTCCACTGTCCCTCAGAACTTAAGTAATCCTGGGTTAAGCTTCTAGTCAATTTGTAGCCTGGACATATCTAATACCATAGCCCCACTCTGAAAATTACAGACTTTAATCTTTTCCTTCTGATCTTCATCCCTGAATTGATCCAGGACAAGTTAGGCACATTTTAATTTCACAACAAATCCAGTTCCACTACAGACAACTGTTGCATCTTCACTCCAGAATGTGTGTGCACAAGGAGGAAACTGTAACCATGTTCGCGCATTCTCAAGGCAGCTCAGCTTTGGGAGGTAGAGTCTACTCTGTTTCCCCTGCTCTGGTCACAGGGAGAAAAAAAATGGATGGTGTCTTATTCTCTAGCAAAATTCAGCTGTAGGTTCAGAATTGAAGGACGCTGATAACTAAACTGATAAATGTTTAGGGTTTCCAGAGTCATTGCAGAGTGATAATGCTGCAAAAATAAAAAGAGACTGAGGGTGCAGCTCAGTTGTAGAGTACTTACCAAGCATGTGTGAGACCCTGGGTTTGATTCCCAGCACTTCAGAAAAGAAGAGCAGGGGTGGAGGGAGAGAGAGAGAAGCAAAGAACAGACTGAAGGCAGAGAAATTCACAGTAAGCTAAATGTGAACTGGCAACCTATTTTTCATCTATTCTATTCATATTTTTGTATGAATGTAAGTTGAATGCTATGACAGAAATGATGTAATAGCAGAGTTGACATTAATTCTGTTAAAGAAAATCAAGAATGCATAGTTATAATTTTCAGAAGACCCCTTTAAAGTGAGTCTTAGAGAAGAAGATATAGCAGAGTGAAGTGATGCACACCTGTAGTCCCAGCTGACCAGGAGACCAAGGCAGGAGGATTATAAGTCTGAGGCCAGGCTGAACAACTTAGTGAGACTCTGTCTCCAAATTAAAAATAGATAAATAAATATATGAAAGGTTAAGGATGTAGCCCAGTGGCAAAGCACTCCTGGGTTCAATCACCAGTACCACACATACACACCCATAAAGAAGCTATAACTAAATTATCATCTTTGTCTTTCCTAATTTGATGCATAGATAATGAGTTACATTCTTTTTTTATTTGTTTTTTTTATTATACATGACAATAGAATGTATTTTGACATATCATACATTCATGGAGTGTAACTTCCCATTTTTGCGGTTACACATGATGTGGAGTTTCACTGGTCATGTATTCATATATGAACATGGGAAAGCTATGTCCAGTTCATTCTACTGGATAATTAGTGACATTCTAAAAGTTAAATCCTCTTGGGTTTTGGCTTCCTGGCTTGCAAGTGTATTCTTAACTGCCTCGTTTGGTAGACTGAGAATCTTGGCTATATTTTATTCTGTTTTTCTCTTCCATTAGATGCCTAGAGGAAAGTTCTCTTCTTCCTTATTTCATCCTTTCCCTTTCCAAAGTCCAGTGTTTGGACTTCTGTATGGACAAGTAAACACTAAGGCTGTCCAAGTGTGGTCCTGGACTAGCAGTGTCAGCATCACTTTGGAACTCTTTAGACATACTAATTCTTGGGCCCTGCCCTGGACCTTCTGAATCAGACATTCTGGGGCAGAACCCAGCAGAGCATGTCTAAAAATCTTTCCAGTAGATTCCAACACACCTTACAGCAGAAAATCAGTGACATGGAGACCAAGGCTTGCACATAATCCAGAAGGGGAGAAAGGATTTGAAGGATATTTTACAATTCATTTAAAATGTATTCTGCCTTTTAGTTTTTTCTCAAGAGACTGATGAGTATTAAGTTGTGTGAATTGCTTTCCGTTGCCAGACTTTTTTTAAGTTAAATTTTACATTTTCAGTTGCTCCTGTAGTATAAGGGACAGGACCAGCAGATTTTTCACTAAACAATATACCTTTTGGAGTTAGTTCATACATCTCTCTGACATGTTTTAAAACTTGTGTAGCAAGACTGGGGACGTAACTCTGGTAGAGTGTTTGGCTAGTATATGAAGGACCCTGGGGTTAGTTCCTAGTACTGCAAAAAGGTAATTTGCATAGTATTCCAATAATCTACTGATGAGTATTACTAATTGTTTTATGATTTTCACTATTTTTAACATATCTGGAATTGCCATCCTTCCACATGTATTTCAGATTTTTAAAATTATTTCCAAAGGTAGCTTTTCTGGGTTAAA
Source organism: Glaucomys volans (assembly GCA_020662805.1). NCBI lineage: Eukaryota > Metazoa > Chordata > Mammalia > Rodentia > Sciuridae > Glaucomys > Glaucomys volans. The sequence goes on from JAJEJO010002876.1 coordinate 184,454, forward strand.
GATTATATACATTTAAAATGTTAAAAACCATTCCTTGAATTCCTTACAGAAAAATTATAGCAATTGATAATGAAATTTATGGTATAGATATATAATGAGAGTGACAATCATCTAAGTTTTTGGCAACACTAAAGACATTACTAATCTTTTTGTTTTGTTGTGTTTTGGGGTTCTTTTTGTTGTCTTCATTACTAGAGATTGAACCCCCTCAGCTCTACCACTGAGCTATATTCCCAGCCTTTTTTTTTCTGAGAAAGGGTTTCAGTAAATTGCCCAGGCTGGCCTCAAACTTGCCATCTTTCTGCCCGTCTCCTAAGTAGCTGGGTGTTTGTTTTTTTTTTTTTCTGGTATGGAGAATTGAACCCAGGGTCACTTAACCACTGAGCCACTTCCCCAACCTTTTGTACATGTTTTTACTTAGAGACAGGGTCTCCTAAGTTCCTTAGTGACTGGCTAAGTTACTGAGTAAGTTGCTGAGGCTAGTTTTGAACACATGATCCTCCTGCATCAGCCTCTGGAGTTACTGGGATTACAGGCATGCACCACTGCTCCCAGTTGTTATGTTTTTAAGATTTGACATGCATGGGACTATTTGTATTAACATCCTGTAGTTATTTTAATATTTACTAAACTTATGAAGATAATCCTTCAACAAATACACTTCTCTCAGGCTTGATGATTAGAAAATGCAATCAATGCCTGTGGAGGATATTCAAAAAGCATGAAGCTTATGAAGTAGAAAATAAAATTTTCCTAATTCCCATCTTCCCGTCTAGAAGTGATGGCTTGAAAGATTCTTGCATGGTTTTCCAGATGTTGTAAATACCACATGGACCCTTGTCAATTTGCTAACATTCTATTTTAAGTTAAGCTATAAGTTTTCAGTAGCTCCTACAGCTTAGGAGACAGAACCAACAGATGAGTTTTTCACTAACCAACATCCCTTTTGGTGTCAGTTCATGCATCTCTAGCGTGTGGTTTAAAAATTTCATAGCAGGTGAAAAATTTCATAGCAGGGGATGTAGCTCAGTGGTAGAATGCTTTGGTTATTATACTTTTATGATTTTATGTGTGTGCTTGAAATAAACATTCCTAACAGAGTAATCAAATGAATGAATATTCTATTCATTCTTGGAAGTTTTAAATCATGTTTAGAAAGTTTATTTCATTTCTTTAAAAATCTTTCTAGCTTTATTGTTGATACTTAAGTCTTTAATCCATCTGTATTTATGTCATATAGCTTTGTTTTCAATTATTTACATTTTGAAATCTTTCTGGGTTAAAGCCCAGAAAGATTAGATGACTGCCCCAGGATTCACATCTGGTTAGGGGCCAGATCAAACCACTTATTTGTCAAAGTTCAGTGTACTCTCCAACACCTCTTCAGAACAAACGGGGACAGAGAGAGGGCAAAAAGGGGGGGATGGAGCACTGGTTCAAGATGAAAGAAAAAATTTAAAAAGGTTTAAATGCTTTTCTTTCCTCATTGCCAAAATCAGAAAACCCAGAAATGGTATGGGCAGGAATAATAAAATCTTCAACTTTTCTTTCTTTATAAAATCAAATTTCCTGTTTATATTTGTTTTTCTAGACTTTACCCAAAATATACTTTTTGAAAAGTTTAAAAAGTAGCTCACACAAACACAGAACATGTTTAAAAAATATAGTTAGCTTGTTAATGCTGTCTCAGCAGGATGATAAAGTTGGTTCAAACAGCAGTTGCAAAACTGAGGTTTATGGAATTTTGAGAAAATAATGTTGAAATGAATTTGTGGATTAGATATATAAACATGGGGGGACTTGTAGGATTTTGTTCTAAAGAACACTTGGAGAGTTTTAAATAGCAAAGTCTCATGGTTGATCTTCATTTTAAAGAGTCACTGTGACTGTTACCCCAGAGTGTTGGTCAAGAGTAGAAAGTAGATGATGGATTGGATTAGGATGGAAATAGGGAAAAGATGCTCAGTTAGGAGACACATCTCAGAGACAGAGGTTTTTTTTTGTTTTGTTTTGTTTTGTTTTTTTGGTACTGAGGATTGAACTCAGGGGCACTCCACCTCTGAGCCACATCCCCAGCCCTATTTTGTATTTTATTTAGAGACAGGGTCTCACTGAGTTGCTTAGGGCCTCGCTAAGTTGCTGAGGCTGGCTTTGAACTCACGATCCTCCTGTCTCAGCCTCCCAGGTGCTGGGATTACAGGCGTGTGCCACTACACCTGGCTTCAGAGATAGAGTTGAATCCATTATCAAATGGATCATTTCTAAATGGGGAAGATTACTGTGCAGAATAGATGAAAGCAATAGGGAGGCAAAGTTTACTCCCCTACACAGGACCAAATATAAAGTAAGAACCTTCTTCAATATTTTAGCTATTACAAAGAGGCTATGGTAGGAAGTAAAAAAAAAAAAAAAGAATGGCATGAATAAATTTTGCAATATCTTAGAAAATTTCAGTTGGGTTCCCCATTTGGGAAATTATGAAAGATGAAATATTTGTTTAGAAATAGGAATCTTCAATCAACAATAAGTATGGTGAAAATAACAAATGTAGTTTAGAATTGACCATCTAAAGTGTCTCTAGTCCAGAGATCTTGGGCATATATTTTGATGTGTGAAAATATTTCAGAACACAGGTAAAGATATAAAGGCATTAAATGTAAGCTACATCCTCAACCTCTCATTGACCATTTAAAATTGTTCATTCTCACTTTCATTCTCTTTTTCCCTCTAATACCTATAAATCCAGGTTTGGGAATCTATGAACAAGACAATATTTACAGTGATCATTGATCAGGTTGCTCTATCCCTCTCAGCTTTTACCTTTTCTCCCCACTTCCTGTCGTGGGTGGAATGGTGCCTGCCTGTACTCCTCACTTAAAATTTAAAAAATGTCTAGATCATCTAGATTAGGATGGATCTTAAATCCAATGACTAATTGTCTTTATAAGAGAAGACACAGGAGAGGAAAGACAGGTAGGGAGAAGGACCCATGAAGATGGGGGCAAAGACTAGAGTTCTGCAACCCCAAGCCAGGAAGTACCTGGAGCCCTCAGAACCTGGAAGAGGCAAGGGAAGATTCTCCCCTGGAGCCTTTGGAGGAAGCGTGCCTGCCTACATCTTCATTTCAGACTTCTGTTCTCCAGAATTCTGAGAGAATACATATCTGCTGCTTTAGGCCACCCAGGTATGCTAATTGGTTTGGGTTGCCCTTGGAACCCAATGCACTCCCTGAGCCTCATGTTGGTTGAAAGTATTGAACACATATTTCCCATGCTTGATTTCTTCATTCATTCTTAGGATTTCTCAACCTACCCACCTCTCCTCATGTTGTCTCAGGTTTCTTTATAGCTTTCTAGGTGAGAAAGTTTAAGTTGCTTCAGTCTTCAAAGTTTCAGTTTGCAGACGACTGTCTGTCTCTGCTCCCACTTCCTCACGCCTATCTATTTCCCCTTTGTCTCTACCCACTTTTCTTGGTTCCTTAATCCTGATGCAAAAATGCATATTTCACCTATTACCTTCTCCCCCATCCCCAAATATTTTTAAAACTTGTTACATATTAACTAGTATTAAATATGATCTTGTCTCTATATCTACTATGGTACCATTATTGTCTCCAATCCCCGTTCAGCCAGCATGATCAGACGTGCCCCAGAAACTACCAAAGATGCCATTTTTTTTAAATGTATTTATTTATTTATTTATTTATTTATTTTGGTGCTGGGGATTGAACCCAGGGCCTTGTGCTTTTGAGTCAAGTACCGTACCACCTGAGCTATTCCCCCAGCCCAATGCCATCATTTTTAAAGGGAAATATCTGCGCTCTTGCTATGAATTCCTTGTCTGGAAGCCATAGCCTATTGTGGCAAATAAGTTTCTGCACTTTGTTCTAGTCAGTTAAAACAAAGTGGAGTCCACAGCTTCTATCAAGTGTTTTGGGTTTCTATAGGAGAACATGTATGTATTTTTCCTGAATGGTTGATCATAGCTAACATCCTTATGGCTACTTATACCAGTCCTTCTCTTCTGCCCCAGTTGTTCATGTAAAATGTTTCTTTCCCTTATCTTTTTGTTTGTTTGCGGTCCTGGGGATTGAACCCAGGGGCACTTAACTACTGAGCCACATCCCCAGCCCTATTTTGTCTTTTATTTAGAAACAGGGTCTCACTGAGTTGCTTAGAGCCTTGCCTTTGCTGAGGCTGGCTTTGAACTGGTGGTCCTCCTGCCTCAGCCTCCCAAGCTGCTGGGATTACAGGCATGCACCACTGTGCCAGGTTTCCTTCTCTTATTTTTAAACTGCTTTCAGGCCCTTCCCATTGTTTCTTCTAGCCAAGACACCTTTATTTCCACAACTGATCTCACCTGGACCACTGTGGTGGCTTCCTATTGTCCTCCACTCAAGCTGGTGTTTGAGTATTAAGGCCAGGTAGGTGAAAGATTCTGAATAACATAGGTGGGGATCTGGCTTTGAGATTATTTAAACACTCTAAGTAATTTTGAAGTGCAGCCCTGGAATCATTGTTCTTACCCACTCCACCCTTAACATTGTTTGAGGAAACTGTTGAAATGCCAGTGAAAGAAAGAAAGAAAGAAAGAAGAAAGAAGAAAGAAAGAAAGAAAGAAAGAAAGAAAGAAAGAAAGAAAGAAAG